>CM067589.1:354134-712466 GCA_034336665.1 Luscinia megarhynchos | reverse complement strand
AATGAGAACTGGCCACTGGCCACCAGAAATGACCACTGGCCATCAGAACCACAAATGGTCACTGGCCACCAGAACCAGCCACTGGAACTGGTCACCAGAACCAGAACTGGTCACCAGAACTGGTCACTGGCCACCAGAACCAGAACTGGTCATTGGCCACCAGAATCAGAACTGGCTACTGGCCACTAGAATCAGAACCAGAAACCAGAACTGGCCACCAGAGCTCAACCTGGTCACCAGAATCAGAACTGGCCACTGGCACTGGCCACCAGAACCAGCACTGGTCAGTGGCCACCAGAACCAGAACCAGAACTGGTCAGTGGCCACCAGAACCAGAACCAGAACCAGAACTGGTCAGTGGCCACCAGAACCAGAACCAGCACTGGTCAGTGGCCACCAGAACCAGCACTGGTCAGTGGCCACCAGAACCAGAACCAGAACTAGAACTGGTCAGTGGCCACCAGAACCAGAACCAGAACCAGTCAGTGGCCACCAGAACCAGAACCAGAACCAGCACTGGTCAGTGGCCACTAGAACTGGTCAGTGGCCACCAGAACCAGAACCAGAACCAGAACTGGTCAGTGGCCACTAGAACTGGTCAGTGGCCACCAGAACCAGAACCAGAACTGGTCAGTGGCCACCAGAACCAGAACCAGAACCAGCACTGGTCAGTGGCCACCAGCACTGGTCAGTGGCCACCAGAACCAGAACCAGAACCAGAACTGGTCAGTGGCCACCAGAACTCGTCAGTGGCCACCAGCAGCGGCCCCGGCGCTGCTCGGCTCCTCCCGCCCAGGAACGGCTTTTTGGGTTTTTTTGGATTTTTTTTTCCTTTTTTAGTAGTTTTTAAAAATTTTTAAATTTTTTTTTCTTGACTTTTGTTGGATTTTTGTTCCACCTTTGGGAATCGCCGCCCCCGAGCTGAACGAAAAAGAAAAAGGCGAGGCTGGGACTGCTGGGTTCTGCAAATTTGGGTTTTTGTTCCTTTTGGGGTTTTTTTGGGGTGATTTCTGCTCATTTTGGGGTTTTTTTGTGGGTTCTGCACGGGGGCAGAGCAATGAAGGCACATTCATGTCTGATACCCTGTATGAGCCAGGAGGGGGGAAAAAGGGAATTAAAATGGGAGGGGAGGAGGAAAAATGGGGGGAATAAAAAAAAAAACAAAAGGGGAATGGTGGGGAAGAAAAAAAAATAAAAGTGGGGGAAAAGGTGAAGAGAAAACGGGAAAAAATGAAGGGGAAGTGGAAAAAAATTAAATAATGGAGAGAAATGGGGAAATTTTAAATGGAAAAATAAATAAATGAGGGGATGGAAGAAAAATGGGAAAAATTAAAATGGGGAAAAAAGGAAGAAAAATGGAGAAAAATGAAGAAAAAAATGGGAAAAAAGGAAGGAAAATGGGAAAAAATGAAAAAAAAAGGAAGAAAAGTGAAGAAAACTGGGAAAAAATATGAAGGAAAAATGGGGAAAAACATGAAGAAAAAATGGGGAAAAACATGAAGGAAAAATGGGGAAAAAGGAAGGAAAATGGGAATAAAATGAAAAAAAAAGAAAAATATTAAAAGAAATGGAAATAAAATCAAGAAAAGTAGAAAAAATAATGAAAAAAGGAAAAATAAAAATAGATAGGAAAGGTAAAATAAAGAGAAAAGGAAAGAAAAAAACAACAAAAGAAAAAGGAAAAATTCCCAGAAAAAAAAGTCAAGAAAAAAACAAATAATAAAAAGAAAAATTGATGAAAATTTGAAGACAAAAACTGGAAAAAAATAATAAAAAAAAATTAAAAAGTGGAAAAGAAAAAAATGGAAAAAGTAAAAGAAAAATGGAGAAATAAGAGATTGAAAAATGAAGGGAAAAATTAGAATAAAAGAAAAAATGGGAAAAAAATAAAAGAAAAAAGGGAAAAATAAAGGAAAAAAATTAAAATAAAAGAAAAAAAAGAAATTAAAAAATAAAAATAAATTTGCAGGAATTGGGAGCAAATCCTGCCCAGTTTTCCTGCTCCCCCTCCCAGGATCTTCCCAGCACCTCCAGAGCTGCAAAGTGAAAATTCCAAATCTCCAAACCCTGAACCTCCTCAAAACACCAAAAATTTCATTTTTGTTGGTTTTTTTTACCCCCCCACTTTTTTTTTTTTTTAAATTTTCCTTTTTCCAGAGGGAAAAAAAAATCCAGCTCTGACGCTGGGGCGAGAAATGGCAAAAAAAAATTAAAATTCCTGGTGGATTATTGGGAAAAAAATCCCAAAATTCATTTAAAAAATCCTAATTTTTTTTTTTGAGGTTTCCCTCTGGAAAAGAGCCAAGAATATCCCAAAAAAAAAGGAAAATATTGGGGAATGTTTGACACCATTTTATTCATCTTCAACTGCAGTGGAAAAATAGAAACCTTTTACAAGCGCCGGCGTTGTCAGCTCAACTCAAGTTATATATTTATATATTTTATATAAATTTCTTTTTTTTTTCCTTTTTTTTATCTTGTTTTTTATTTTTTTCCTCGTGTTTTGTTTTTTTTTCCAAGTGCAGCAAGAGACCGAAAACCACATCGAGCCTGATCCGAAAAAAAAAAAAATCCCAAATAATTCCAAATAAATTGGTTTTAATCCCATTTTTTGTGTGTTTTTTTTTTTTTTTTTACTAAATCCAATTTCTTCTCCAAACATCACCTGAAATTTTTAAAATTTTTCCTTCTTTATTTTTTTGGAACTCTTTGGCACAATTTTGATTCTGCTACAATCCCAGTCAGATCTCTTTTCCCAATTTGCAGCACTTTTAAACAAAAAAAAATCTCGTTTTTTTATCATTTCTTGACTGTTTTTGGATTTTTTTGGAATTTTTGAAGCCTGAAACTCGCTGGACAAATGGATTTTTCTATTCCCTGCAACCCCAAATTGTGTTTTTCCCCCATTTCTACATTCACAGTTGAATATTTAAGGAAGGAAAGGCGCTTTTGTTGCTGAGCAGGACAAGCCAAGAGCTCTGAACATTCAGCATTCCCTAAAAATAAAATCCCTAAAAAAGCGACTTTCCTTAAATTTTTTTTTTTTTTTTTAGTTTTTTTTCTTCTTTTCTACTATTTTTTTCCCATCTCTTACTGCCTGAACCTCACTTATGAAATGCAACAGCTGAACCCTTAAATTTTGTATATTTTAGATTTTTTTTTGTCTTTTTTTTTTTCTGTCATCTTTTTAAATTTTTTTTTTCCCGGAATATTTTTTTTCTTTTTGTGGTTTTGGGAAAAACAAGCAAGAAACTGCAATGAATTCTATTTTTTTTTTTTTTGGGAAGTTGAGAATGTGGATATGACCTCACTCACACACACTCACTCCTCTTGAATTTCCTTCTCTCTCCTTTTGGGATTTTTTTTTGCCTCATCCCGGAGATTCTCAAACACCAGGAAATTCCCAAATGCTGGAAAATTCCCAAATCCTGGGAAATTCCCATTTTTTCCACCTTTCTCTCTCTCTAGCAGCCAAAACCTCACAGAGCACCACTTGAATCCCAATTTTCCCCGTTTTTCCCTCATTTTCTCCTCCCAGCTCAGCCACTCTTGGGAATTTTGGGGTTTTTTCCCCCCCTTTTTTAGGATTTTTTTTTGGGGGGGTTTTTACAGAATTCCCTCCTGGATGCCAAAAATTTGGGATTTTAGTTCTGAGCCTCACTCACTCATCCTCAGCATCCTCTCACTCCCAAACATTCCTCACTCGTCCTCATCACTCCCGGGGCTTTTTGGGGGGTTTTGTAGGAGATTGGAGATTTTTCCTTTTTTTGTTTTTTTCTCTCTTGGTGTTGTTGTTGTTGGTTTTTTATCCAGTGGGGGTCCTCAGGTGTCGTCCCAATGGTAAAGATCTGGAAAAAAAAGGAAAAAAAAAAGGTTTTGGGGGGGGAAAATGGGATTTGGGGAGATCAGGAGGGAAAAAAGGGAATTGAGGGGGGAATTCAGGGAATCAAAGGGGAAAATTAAAGGAATTAATAGAATTAAAAGAATTAAAGGAATTAACAGGAAAAAAGGGCATTCAAAGGAAAAAGAATTCAAGGGAAAAAAGGGAATTCAGAGAAAAAAGGGAATTCAGTGGAAAAGAGAATTCAGGGAGAAAAAGGGGAACAAAGGAATTAACAGGAAAAAAGGGAATTTGGGGGTTTGAGGGGAAAAAAGGAGATTGAGGGAATTCAGGGATAAGAAAGGGATGCAGGAATTAAGAGGAAAAAAGAGAATTCAGGGGGAAAAGGGAATTAAAGGAATTAAGAGGAAAAAAGGGAATTTAGGGGAGAAAAGGGGGAAAAGTGGAATTAAAGGAATTAAGAGGAAAAAGGGAATTAAAGGGGGAAAAAGGGAATTCAGGGAATCAAGGGAGAAAAAAGGGAATTAACAGGAAAAAAGAGAATCCAGGAGATTGAGGGGAATTCAGGGATAAAAAGGGAATTCAGGGATAAAAATGAGGAAAAAGGGAATTGAGAGGGAAAAAAAGGGATCCAAGGAATTAAGAGGAAAAAAAGGGAAGTCAGGGAGAAAAAAGGGAATTAAAGGGAAAAAGGGGAATTCAGGGAATTAAGGGGCAAAAGGGAATTAACAGGAAAAAAGGGAATTTGGGGATTGAGAAGAAAAAAGGGGGGAAAGGGAATTGAGAGGAAAAAGGGAATTCAGAGGCAAAAAGGGAATTAAAGGGGGAAAAAAAGGGAGAAAAGGAAAATTCAAGGTATTAAGAAGAATTCAGGGGAATTAAAATGGAATTCAGGGAATTAAAAAACCCTGGAAGTGTTTAAAAATGTGGAGATGTGGATTTTGGGTTGGGCTCCATCTTGAGAGCCTTAACAATTCCAGGATTACACACACACAAAAAAAAAAATTAAAAAAATCAACCTCAACACCCCAAATCCCAGAAGAAAAAAAAAAATGGGGGGAAAAATCAACTTTGTAGGATTGAAACAGAAATAAAAAACCCCAAATGGGGCTTTTTTTTTCCATCAAAAATCAGGGAAACAACCTGGAGGGAAACAGAAATTTGGGATTGGGAATTCTCAGGTTCTGCTGAGCCAATTCCCTGATTTTTTTAGGTGGAAAAAAAATCAGGATGAGCCCTCACCAAGCTTGGTTCTTGAGTTTCCTCAGCTCTTTTGTGGCCCAGGTCGCCAAAGTTTTTGTTTTGTTCGTCTTGGATCTCCTCCCTTCCGTTAGCAGTTCATGGATCATGGGTCTGGCTTCTACTAATTTCAGGACATCCTTCCCAAAAGCTGTACACAAATCCCTGGAATTAAAAAAAAAGGTGTGAGTGATAAAAAATGCTGGGAAAGTTTTGGGAAATCTGTGATTTTAAAAATGTGGTTTTAAAATGGGATTTGAAAATGCATGAATTCTTGATTTCTTCATTACTTTCCTTAAAATCAGCAGGAAAAATGAAAATACTTCAAGCTGGTTTTTTTCTGTTCCCTAAGGATGAGGCTTTTTATGGTTCTGAACTTCTGGAAAATTCCCAAATCTGGGATTTTTGTGATGACTTTCTTACCTGTAGAATCGCTTCACTCCTTGAGCCGAAACACCAAACTCCAACCCCAAAACTGACACTAAAAATTTCAGACAACCAGCTAAAAGGGGCAGATTTCAGGATTTCAACCCAGTTTCCTGTGTTCCCTAAGGATGAGGGGATTTTTAGGTTCTAAACTCCTGGAAAATTTCTAAATCTGGGATTTTTTGTTACCATTTTCTCACCTGAGGAATCGCTTCACACCTGGAGCCAAACACCCAAAGCTCAATCCCAAAATTGACCCTAAAAATTTCAGCCAGGCAGGAAAACAGGGCAGATCCCTGGATTTCAACCCAGTTTCCTCTGCTCATTAATGATTTTTGTTGTTCCTAAACTTCTGGAAAATTCCTAAATCTGGGATTTTTGCAACGGTTTTCTCGCCTGCAGAATCCTTCAGCCAAACACCCAAAGCCCAACCCCAAAATTGACACTAAAAACTTCAGACAACCAGGAAAAAAGGGCAGATTTCAGGATTTCAACCTGGCTTTCTCTGTTCCCTAAGGATAAGGATTTTTTTTTATTCTAAACTGGAAAAATCCCAAATCTGGGATTTTTGTTACCATTTTCTCACCTGCAGAATTGCTTCACAGCTGGAGCCAAACACCAAGCTCCAACCCCAAAACTGACACTAAAACCTTCCTCCAGGCAGGAAAACAGCAGATTTCAGGATTTCAACCCAGTTTCCTCAGCTCCTTAAGGATGAGGCTTTTGCTGTTCCTGAACTTCTTGAAAAATCCTAAATCTGGGATTTTTGTGATGACTTTCTCACCTTTATCCCTTAACTGCGGAATCGCTTCACTCCTGGAGCCAAACACCAACTCCAACCCCAAAACTGACACTAAAACCTTCATCCAGGCAGGAAAACAGGGCAGATCCCTGGATTTCAAGGATCCCAGGATTTCCTAAGAATAAGGGGTTTTTGGGTCTAAACTCCTGGAAAAATCCTAAATCTGAGATTTTTTTGCAACCATTTTCTCACCTGAGGAATCGCTTCACTCCTTGAGCCAAACACCAAACTCCAACCCCAAAACTGACACTAAAAACTTCAGACAACCAGCTAAAAAGGGGCAGATTTCAGGATTTCAACCCAATTTCCTGTGTTCCCTAAGGATGAGGGGATTTTTAGGTTCTAAACTCCTGGAAAATTTCTAAATCTGGGATTTTTTGTTACCATTTTCTCACCTGCGGAATCGCTTCACACCTGGAGCCAAACACCAAACTCCAACCCCAAAACTGACACTAAAAACTTCATCCAGGCAGGAAAACAGGGCAGATTTGAGGATTTTTTTCCAGGAATGGGAAGGGGAGGCCTCACCCTATGAGTCCTGCAGCACAGGCCACCACCCCGTCCGTGTGATCCTCGTCCCCCGCGATGTGGTCGATGTAGGACAGGATAAATTCCACCCTGGGCTGCACCAGCATCACGTCAGCTGCAGGGGAAAGGCTTGGTCAGAGCTGGGAAATTTTGGGATGGATGTTTGGTGTTCCCAAAACAACCTGGATCCCACCTGGGATGGTTCCTCTGGGAGGGAAGGGGAGATGATGGTGGGATTTTTTGGGTTTTTTGTTTGATGGGGCAGGGATGTGAAAACCCCAAAAGGCTCAGGGGGAACTCCTGGAAATGGCACAGGAATGTGGGGGTGTGGTACTGGGAAAAAAGAGGAAAAGGGGGTTCAGGGATTAAGGGGGAAAAAGGAATTTAAGGGATTAAGGGGAAAAAAAGGGAATTAAGGGAATTACCAGAAAAAGGGAATTGAGAGGAAAAAAGGAGACCCAAAGAATTAGGAAGGAAAAAGGGGAATTCAGGAGAAAACAGGGGAATTCAGGAGATTAAGGGGAAAAAAGGGAATTCAGGGATTAGGGGGGGAAAAGGGAATTCAGGAATTAAGGGGAAAACTAGGGGGGAAAAGGGAATTCAGGTATTAAGGGAAAAGAAGGGAATTAAGAGGAAAAGGGAATTCAGGGAATCAAAGGGGGAAAAGGGAATTAAGGGAATTAACAGGAAAAAAGGGAATTGGGGGAATGAGGAGAAAAAAGGTGGGGAAGGGAATTCAAGGAAAAAGGGGAATTTCAGGAAAAAAAAAGGGGATTCAGGGAATTAAGGGGGAAAAGAGGAATTAACAGGAAAAGGGGACTTGAGAGGAAAAAAGGGGACCCAAGGAATTAGGAAGGAAAAAGGGAATTCAGGAGAAAAAAGGGGAATTAAAGAGAAAAAAGGGAATTCAGGAGAAAAAAGAGAAATTCAGGGGAATAAGGGGAAAAAGGGAATTCAGGGATTAAGGGGAAAAAAGGAAACTAAGGGAAAAAACCAGGGGGAAAACAGAATTCAGGGAGGAAAAGGGATTCAGGGAAATAAGGGGGAAAAAAAAGGGAGATGTGGTTTGGAGGTGACACTGGATGATTTTAAAGGAAGGGAAAGGAAGGAGCAGGGATGTGAAAACCCCAAAATGAGGTTTTAATCAGATATTTGGGAGTATTTCTCCCCTAGAATGGTGTTAAATGCCCCAAACCAGTTTTTTATCAGGTATTTGGGAACATTTCACCATAAGAATGGTGTTCTGTGCCCAGAACCAGGTGGATGTGGCACTGGGGTACATGGCAGGGATGTGAATACCCAAAATGAGTTTTTTATCTGATATTTGTGAACATTTCTCCTCTAGCAGGGTTATAAATGTCCCAAATCAGGTTTTTATCAGATATTTGTGAACATTTCTCCCCTAGAATGTTGTTAAGTGCCCCAAACCAGTTTTTTATCAGATATTTGGGAACATTTCACCATAAGACTGTTGTAAAGTGCCCAGAACCAGGTTGATGTGGCACTGGGGTACATGGCAGGGATGTGACAACCCAAAATGAGTTTTTTATGAGATATTTGGGAATATTTCTCCCCTAGAAGGGTTATAAATGTCCCAAACCAGGTTGTTATCAGATATTTGTGAACATTTCTCTCCTAGAATGGTGTTAAATGCCCCAAACCAGTTTTTTATCAGGTATTTGGGAACATTTCTCCCCTAGAATGGTGTGAAGTCCCCCACACCAGGTGGATGTGGCACTGGGGTACATGGCAGGGATGTGAATACCCCAAAATGAGATTTTTATCAGATATTTGTGAATATTTCCCCGCTAGAAGGAAGTTAAGTGCCCAAAACCAGTTTTTTATCAGATATTTGGGAACATTTCTCCCCTAGAATGGTGTGTTAAATACCCCAAACCGGGTATTTATTAGATATTTGTGAATATTTCACCATAAGAATTGTGTTAAGTGCTCAGAACCAGGTTGATGTGGCACTGGGGTACATGGCAGGGATGTGACAACCCCAAAATGAGTTTTTTAATCAGATATTTGGGAATATTTCACCCCTAGAAGGGTTATAAATGTCCCAAACCAGGTTTTTATCAGATATTTGGGAACATTTCACCATAAGAATGTTGTAAAGTGCCCAGAACCAGGTTGATGTGGCACTGGGGTACATGGTAGGGATGTGACAACCCCAAAATGAGCTTTTTTATCAGATATTTGGGAATATTTCACCCCTAGAAGGGTTATAAATGTCCCAAACCAGGTTTTTATCAGATATTTGTGAATATTTCACCATTAGAATGGTTTTAAAGTGCTCCAAACCAGGTTGATATGGCACGGGGGTTACATGGGAAGGATGTGAACACCCAAAATAAGTTTTTAATCAGATATTTGTGAATTTGAGTGTCAGGATGATTGCCCAGGACCCTGGGCAGGATCCCAGCCTGGGTCACTCACGGTGCACGTTCTCCTGGTCTCCCTTGAGCCCCTGGATGATCCCAGTGTAGGCCTCCAGGCAGCCCTCCCTCAGCTCGTTCAGGTAATCCACCATGTCGTAGTCAGACTGGGCAGGGACACAGACAGGCAAAAATACTTTTAAATTCTGCTTTTTGTATTTTTCAGATTTTTTAGACCATTAGGATATAGCTCTGAATTTTATATAAAGTGTTATTAGCAAGTTGTCCTCACAGTTTGAGTTGAACAAAACAATTTTTGTTATTAGCGAGTTGTCCTCACAGTTTAGTTGAACAAAATAATTTTTCAGCCCCAGAAATAAGGAATTAAGGGCGGGGGGAAAGGAATTCAGGGGATTAAGGGGAAAAAAGAGAATTCAGGGGATTAAGGGAAAAAAAATCAGGGAATTAAGGGGGGAAAAGGGAATTCAGCTGCAGCTTCAGCCCCAGAAAGTGCAAACAACAGAACTGAGGAGAGAATCTGGGAGCATGGGACTGCAGAAGCTGGAGTTGGAATTAAACAGTTAATTAATATGGAAATGGACTAAAATTTGTACAAATGTGAGAATTTGTGACACTGAGTCCAACTTGGATCCATCTTGGGTGTAACCACAGAACAAGGACACTGCTGCAGCTTCAGCCCCAAAAAGTGCAAACAACAGAATGGAGGAGAGAATCTGGCAGCATGGGATTGCAAAGCCTGCAGAAGCTGGAATTGAGCAATTAACCCAAATATCTAAATGGACCAAAATTTATAAAAATGTGAGAATTTGTGACTCTGAGTCCAACTTGGATCCACCCTGGCTGTAACCACGGCCAGGCTCTTGCACTGCCCAAGGTGAATCCTTTGAAGGATTTGAATAAATCCCCACTTTATGAACTCTGCTGGCAATGTCCCCTGGGGCTGGGGACAGCTCACCTTGTCCACCTGGGCCTGGGATGCCTGCTGCAGGGTGTTGAGCACCACGTCCAGGTACTTCTTGAACTCTCCCCCGATGGCCAGGGCGATGTCCCCGAACACCGAGAGGATCTGTGGCTTCACTGACCTGTGCACGTTCTCATTCTGGGCAAAAAAAGAAAAAATTAATCCCAAAAGGGTCCCAAAAGGGAGAAAGGAAAAGAGGGAATGGCTTCAAGATGCACCAAGGGGTTTGTGGGGGGTTTTTGGAATGTTTCTGCAGTGGAAGGGTTGTAAAATGTTGGAGCAAGGGCAGCCAGGGGTTGGAAATGTCCCAGGAATGTGGGAGAGGGAGGGAGGAACAGGGGGAAAAGGGAGGAAGGAATTTAGAAGCAATTCAGGAAGGAATTCAGGAATTCAGGAAGGGATTCAGGAAGGATGGTAGGGTGGTAGAAAGGAAGGAATTCAGAAGGAAGGGAGGGAGAGAGTGGGAGAGAGCAAGGAATTTGGGATGAATTCAGGAAGGGATTCAGGAATTGAGGGAGGGATTCAGGAATTCAGGAAGGGATTCAGGAATTCAGGGAGGGATTCAAGAATTCAGGAAGGGATTCAGGAATTCAGGAAAGGATTCAGGAATTCAAGAAAGGAGGGAAAGAGAGTGAGAGAGATGGAAAGTGGGAGAGAGGAAGGCATTCAGGAGGAATTCAGGAAGGAATTCATGGAGGAATTCAAGAATTCAGGAACTCAGGAAAGGATTCAGGAATTCAGGAAGGGAGGGAGAGAAATAGTGGGAGAGAGGAAGGAATTCAGAAGGAATTCAGAAAGGAAGGAATTCAAGAATTCAGAAGGAATCCAGGAAGGAAGCAATTAAAGAATTCAGGAAGGGATTCAGGAAAGGATTCAGGAATTCAGGAAGGGAGGGAGAGAAAGAGTGGGAGAGAAGAAGGAATTCAGAAGGAATTCTGAAAGGAAGGAATTCAAGAATTCAGGAAGAAATTCAGGAAAGGAATTCAGGAATGGATTCAGGAATTCAGGAAGGGATTCAGGAAGGAAAGAAGGAATTTAGGAAGGGATTCAGGAATTCAGGAAGGGATTCAGGAAGGGATTCAGGAATTCAGGAAGGGATTCAGGAAGGAAAGAAGGAATTTAGGAAGGGATTAGGAACTCAGGAAGGGAAGGAGAGAGAGAGTGTGAGACAGGAAGGAATTGAGGAAGGAATTTCTTTATTAATTAACCCAGGGAGCTGACAAAGGAGACATTCCCTGAGAACCCAAACCCCTGCCCCCACAAACCCCTCCTGGCTGCTGCTCAAACCCAAACACAAGAAGTTCCTGGTGGATTCCTCCCACTTTTCCCAGGCTTCTCCCACCTCCCACTCCCCTGGGAAGAGCCAGCACCCAGCTGCTGCTGGGGATCTGCCACTCACCCCCAGGTTCTCCAGGAGCAGCTGCATCACCTCGTCACAGAAGGGGAGGATGTTGGACTGCAGGGCTCGGCACAGGTCCCCCACCAGCCCCACTGCTGACAGGCAGACCTGCAACAGGATCTGGGGTCAGCCCTGGGGATTTGGGATCATCCCCAGGGATATGGGGTCATCCCCTGGGATCTGAGGTCACCCCCTGGAAGTTTGGGGATCATCCCTGGGGGATCTGGGATCATCCCTGGGAGATTTGGGGTCATCTCTGGGGGATTTGGGGTCATCTCTGGGGGATTTGGGATCATCTCTGGGGATTTGGAGTCATCCCTGAGAAATTTGTGGGCAGCCCTAGGGAATTTGGGGTCATCTCCTGGGATTTGGAGCCATCCATGGGGATTTGGGGGTCATCCCTGGAGATTTGGGATCATCTCTGGGGGATTTGGGGTCATCCCCGGGGGATTTGGAGTCATCTCTGGGGATCTGGAGCCATCCATGGGGATTTGGGGTCATCCCTGGGGATTTGGGATTATCTCTGGAGGATTTGGGGTCATCCCTGGGAGATCTGGGGTAATCCCCTGGGATTTTGGGGTCATCCTCTGAGATTTGGGGTCATCCCCCCGGAATTTGGGATCATCCCTAGGGATTGGGGTCATCCATAGGGATTTGGGGTCATCCTCTGAGATTTTGAGGTCATCCCCCATGAATTTGGGGTCATCCCCTGGGATTTGAGGTCATCCCTCGGGGTAGAAAAACATCTCCAAATCTCAGAGTTTCCAAAGGAAAATCCCAGCCAGGCTTTGGGCTGGAAAAACAACTCAAAAATCCTCATAGAAGCCACCAGGATTTGATATTCCAACAGGAGAATCCCAGCCAGGACTTGATATTCCAAGGGGAAATCCCAGCCAGGATTTGATATTCCAAGGGGAAATCCCAGCCAGGATTTGGGCTGTAAAAAAACTCCTCCAAATTCCCCTGAAGGGCACCAGGATTTGACATTCCAAGGGGAATTTGCTGCATTATCCAAACTTTTCCTTGGAAGCAACAAAGAAAACACAAGAAACCAAAATTCCATGCTCCAAGGTGGCTTGGATTTTAGAATCCTGGGATTGTGGAATCCTGGATTTTAGAATCCTGGGTTGGAAGTGACCCCACTGGATGGGCAGGGACATCTTTCATTATCCCAAAAATCATCCTGGAAAATTCCAGGGATGGGACAGCCCCAATTTCCCTGGATGAAGGGAGAACTTGGATCCATACCTGGTACTCAGCATAGTTTTTCAGCCCAATCCCAAGGAAAGGTTTGAAGGCATCCATGTACTTCAGGAATTCTCCACCCAGGACTGGGAACATAAGGAAAAATCCCAATTTGTGGCATTTGCTATAAACATCCAATCAGATATCCCTCAAATTCCACCTTAATCCAGTAAAAAACCAAATCTCCACTCAACAAATGAGACCAGTGAAATTATCCAGGTTATCCTGGACTGGATAAATTCTGAAGTTCTTATTGGAGTAATAAGAAAATAACAATTCCATGTTCTGAGGTGGTTTAGATTTTAGAATTCCAGGATTTTTTGGGTTGAAAGGGACCTTAAAGTGACACCTTTCATGATCCCAAGTTGCTCCAAGCTCCAACCCGGCCTTGGACACTTCAGGCATGTGAACACTGCCTTATCCACTTTTTTTTTAAATAATAAAAAATAAAAAACCCAAAATTCCATGTTCCAAGGGGGTTTAGATTTTAGAATTACAGGATTTTTTGGGTTGAAGGGGACATTAAAGTGACACTTTTCATTACCCCAGGTTGCTCCAGCCTCGGACACTTCCAAGGATAGAGCACCCCTCTCTTCCCTGCACCACCCACCCACAAATGACATTTTTCCCCCAATTTTGCCCAAAATTCCCAGATCCAACCCCATTCCTGGCTGTTCCCAGCCCATTGCTGACCTTCCACCAGGGTGCTGACGGCCATGAGGGCGTCCTCCTGCACGCCCCCGGAGCCGGCTGTGCTCTGGAACATTCTGAGCAGCGACGCCATCACCACGTCCGAGATCTGCAGCGCGTCCTGGTGCTGCACCTTCCTCAGCACGTTCTGAGGGAAAAATTGTGGAAAACGGGCAAAAATCAGCAATCATTCCAAAGGTAAAGGGTTCCTACACACCTGGGTGCTGTAAATTTTGAGGGAAAAATTGTGGAAAATGGGCAAAAATCAGCAATCATTCCAAAGGTAAAGGGTTCCTACACACCGAGTGCTGTAACTTTTGAGGGAAAAATTGTGGAAAATGGGCAAAAATCAGCAATGACCCTACAGGTAAAGTGTTTCCATACAGGCCCCTAGGTGCTGCACCTTCCCCAGCATGTTCTGAGGGAAAAATAGTGGAAAATGGGCAAAAATCAGCAATCATTCCAAAGGTAAAGGGTTCCTACACACCGAGTGCTGTAACTTTTGAGGGAAAAATTGTGGAAAATGGGCAAAAATCAGCAATGACCCTACAGGTAAAGTGTTTCCATACAGGCCCCTAGGTGCTGCACCTTCCCCAGCATGTTGTGAGGGAAAAATAGTGGAAAATGGGCAAAAATCAGGAATCATTCCAAAGGTAAAGTGTTCCTACATCCCTGGGTGCTGTAACTTTTGAGGGAAAAACTGTGGAAAATGGGCAAAAATCAGCAATGATTTGACAGGTAAAATGCTCCTATACAGGCCCCTGGGTGCTGTAACTTCTGCAGCATGTTCTGAGGGAAAAAGTACAGAAAATGGGCAAAAATCAGCAATCATTCCAAAGGTAAAGGGTTCCTACACACCTGGGTGCTGTAACTTCTGAGGTGAAAAATTGTGGAAAATGGGCAAAAAATCACTATTTGTCCTAGTGTTCTCACACCCCTTCATGCTGCACCTTCCATAGCACGTTCTGAGGGAAAAATCAGGGAAAACGGGCAAAAATCAAGAACTATATTAGAGGTAAAGTGTTCCCACATCCCTGGGTGCTGTAACTTCTGAGGGAAAAATTGTGGAAAATGGGCAAAAATTAGCTATGATCCTACAGGTAAAGTGTTTCCATAGAGGCCCCTGGGAGCTGCACCTTCCACAGCATGTTCTGAGGGAAAAATCGTGGAAAATGGGCAAAAATCACAACTCATCCTACAGATAAAGTGTTCCCATAAACACCCCTGCGAGCTGCAATTTCTGCAGCACATTGTGAGGGAAAAATCATGGAAAATGGGCAAAAATCAGGAATCATTCCAAAGGTAAAGTGTTCCCATACAGGCCACTGGGTGCTATAACTTCTGAGGGAAAAATTGTGGAAAATGGGCAAAAATCAGCAATCATTCCAAAGGTAAAGTGTTCCTACACACCTGGGTGCTGTAACTTTTGAGGGAAAAATCGTGGAAAAAAGGCAAAAATCACCATTTGTCCTCACATTCCCATACCCCTGGGTGCTGCACCTTCCTCAGCATGTTCTGAGGGAAAAATCGTAGAAAATGGGCAAAAATCAGCAATCATTCCAAAGGTAAAGGGTTCCCATACAGGCCCCTGGGTGCTGTAACTTCTGAGGCAAAAATTGTGGAAAATGGGCAAAAATCAGGAATCATTCCAAAGGTAAAGTGTTCCCATACAGGCCCCTGGGTGCTGTAACTTCTGAGGGAAAAATTGTGGAAAATGGGCAAAAATCACCACTCATGCCATAGATAAAGCATTCCCATAAACACCCCTGGGTGCTGCACCTTTTGAGGGAAAAATCACAGAAAACGGGCAAAAATCAGGAATCATCCTACAGGTAAAGTGTTCCTACATTCCTGGGTTCTGCACCTTCCACAGCACGTTCTGAGGGAAAAATCATGGAAAACGGGCAAAAATCAGTAATCATGCAACAAATAAAGCATTCCCACAGCTCTGGGAGTGGCCCATTCTGAGGGAAAAATCATGGAAAATGGATAAAAATCACTGCTCATCCTAGATAAAGCCCTGGGTGCTGTGATAAAGATGAAAGAGCTGCTGTTTGAACCCTTTTGCTGCCAAAAAAATCTGCTTTTGTGGCTGCAAAGTCCCGTTCATTTGGCTGCATTCAGATTTTCCAGCTGAATTTCCCTTTCCTGCTGCATGGGCTGTTCTCAAAGCTTTGCCATTTGTAAGCTGGAATTAAATGTGACCAGCCCAAGTTTAGCCTATTAAAAAAAACATAAAAATGAAATCCTTTTTTTTTTTTTGTCTGTCTCAGCTGAAACTGAGTTTGGCTTTTGAATTAAAGTTTAGAAATGCTTGATGCAGTTAAAATACAACAATTCCCAGGAAAATAATAAAAATCCTTAATTTCCAGAGGAAAGTAATGATTTAAAGTTTAATTTTTCACTCCACGAAGATGGACTTTGGCTGTTTATATAATTAAGACTTGATTTATGGAATTACAGGATGGTTTTTGGTGGGAAGGGAGTTTAAAAATCCCCAAAAATTCCATGGGCAGGAACACAGTCCACTAAACCAAGTTGTTCCTTCCAGGGATGGGATATTCTCACTTAATTTTAAATATTTAACAAATGTTTTTCCTCTGCTGGATGTTCATAATTCTATTTCCAGCAAAACAACAAAAAATTCAGGTAAAAGACCAATATATTTGATTTTTTTTAATACCGAAAAAAGTCCCTCTGCTGAGTTTTACTCAGTGGTTTTTAAGTATTTGCTGCAAACTGGGTAAAAAAAATTTAGGTTCAGGTTCTGGGATAATAAAATAACACATTTAGAAATTAAAACTGGCAGCTTAATTCCATCTGGACTCCACCCCCCTGGCAGAGATCAGTATCACCCTGTGAGACTCCAGGGTGAAAATTCCCCATTAAAACTCTTCCTAAAGACAGATTATTTCCCATTTCCCATCATTAAAAAAAAATAATAAATTAAATCTCCTTAAACTGGAGAATGAAAACAACCACAAAGCTTTTGAGGATGAAATTAAGGATTTCTCACATCAACCTGCAGACCACCTGGGTTGCTCTGAGCTGATTTTTGGGGGAAAAAATCCCTATTTTTGAGTGGTGTTTGCAGCAGTAAGCACTGTGCTGATGACTCCTGCTCATTAGCAGATGTTTAATTGGGAATTCTGAGGACACTCAGAACATTTTAATTGGTGCCATTTGGATCAGGAGAACCAAGCATGAGAGGCAGATGAAAGAATCAAAGCTGTGAGGCAAATTTTTGTTGTTGTTGTTGTCTGTGGGATTGTTGAGGCTGCAGCCAACCCAAGAACCAACCTGACAGCACAGACAATCTTTTATAAAATCCCCACATCTTTGAGTCATAATACCCTGAATTTTGTCACTAGAGCACAACTTAGAGACTTCTGAACCTTGCATCACCTCCCACGTGTCAGCTGGGACTCAAAATCCACTTTTTTCATTCAATCCTCAGCACCAGGAGCTGAGGTTGTAGCTTTAGGGGCACAAAAACACCTCAAAAATCACTTTATTCCCACAAAAAAAAAAAAAAAAACAAAAACCCAGGAGAGAGGAATTTACCTGGAGAGTAGCACAGAGAAGGGACTGGAGATCGTTGAACTGGATTCTGTCAGAGGTGCTCTGGATGTGAGACTGAAACAAGAACAAAACCCCACGTGTGAAGAGGCTGCCTGGGATCCTGGCAGCTCCAGGTTGTACTTTAAATATTTGTTCTTTTCAGATTTCAGAGCACAGGGGCTGTGAAGAAGCTGAATATAGAATCCCTGAGTGGTTTGGGACCTTAAATCCCATCCATCCCCTCCCACCATCCCTGGATTTGGACACTCCCAGGGGTATAGCAGCCACAAATTCCCTGTTTTAAATCAGGATTTACCCACCTCCATCTGCAGCACTTGCTGGAGCCTCTCCATGATGACCAGAGTGGTTTTTTGGACAGCAGGATAACAATCCTTGGCACTGTTTTTCACTATTTCCATCAGGGATTCATAGGCAGAACTCCTCAAGTTATTCTGGTGTCCATCAGGTCTGCAACAGAAGGAGGAAGATTTGCAGCTCCCAGTGCTTGGAAACAGAATTTTTTTTTTTAATTTTAGTAAACCAGCAACAGCTCCATTTGCTGTGACATGCAGGAGCCACTTGAAAAGCCTTGAAATAAAGGGAATTTGTGAAACCACTTCTGGCACATTTCTTTTCAGTGATTTTCGGTTTTTAAAATTGATTTTCAGGACAGAAGGAGCCTTGGAGTTGGTGTCAGGTGAGCAGCACTTCAGAGCCCCTCCCCAGACACCTCTGAGGGTGTGAAATTTGAAATTAAGGCACCTGAGATGATTGATGGGCTCCAGAGCCTCGAGCCAGACACTCCACTCCTGGCTGGATGTAAATGATGACAGGGAAAGAGTTTAAATTTTGAACTGGGACAAGATTTTTAAGAGGAATAAGCAGCAAAAAGGCTCCATCAGTGCATGGAGCTGATCCAGGGATTGAACCTGGAGCTGTCACATTTATGTGACCTTCAAGCCACTATAAAATTTGAGTTTTAGCTTTCTATTTCTACATCTGAGAGCAAAATATTTTGCCTCATCTATTTTCTGTTTTAGCTGGGATGGGAATGGGAGATTAAGTTGGTCCCTGGCTCTTCTGGGAGCACCTGGAGCTGCTGGGAAGGGATGGAACCCACACAAAAAATAATCAGGGAAAGGAACAAACAGGGATCCCTGATTATGTCCTGCTGTAATTCCTGATTATCCTGAGGCACTGGAGCCAAAGGGGCTGAGTCTTGTGATTACACAAAAAGGGCAGAGTCTTAAAAGTGTGGACTTAAACTTAGAGACTTGAGGTGAAAATGTGAGGGGAAAAATATGAGAAATGTGAAGGGAAAAATGGGGGAAGATGTGAGGGAAAATATGGTGGGAATGTGAGGGGAAAATGTGAGGAAACGTGAGGGGAAAATGGGAGAAATGCGAGGGGAAAATGGGGGAAATGTGAGGGGAAAATGGGGGAAATGTGAAGGGAAAATGGGGGAGAAATTCAAAGGAAAACAGGAGAAATTCAAAGAAAAACAGGAAAAAGAAACTCCTGGACTTCCAAAAACCAGATATGGACAAAATTATGAGAAATTATTCAGTGGGAAGAGCTGTTTTCCTGGGATTTGCATCCTCTATTCCTCTGGGAGTTTTTTTTATACCAAATAAAGCCACATTTTAATCCAACACCAGGAAAGCCTGAGAGTGTGGAGTGGGGAATAAATGAAAAAAAAAAAAAAAGGCTTTTTGGAGAGGTTGTTTTACCTGTCTGCTGTCTCCAGCAGTTTCTGTACTATCAGTTCAAAGGAGGAGGATAAGCAGTAAGTTGCTGGTTCTTCCTGATCATCAGCCACATCTGCAGCTTCATAGGCAGCTTCAGCAAGGCTGGAGAAGGCCTGGAACACAAAATATCCATTGGTTTTCTACCCTCACAGCTCCAGAAACTCACATTCCAGCAGTTTTCACACCAAAATTCAAAAAGTTTAAAAAAAACCTAATAAACCCCCACAAAAATACCTCACACAAAAACAAAACGAAAGCCATCTCTCCCAAAATAAACCAACCAAAAAACAAACTCCCAAAAAACAAAAGAAAACATTAAAAAAATCCAAAGTAAAAAAAGTGTGCAAGCTGAACAATTCCAGAGCAGTTTAACTGTGCTATAGGTGGGTGAGAGGAGATTAAAAGACTTAGAAGGAAAATGGGGGAGATGTGAGGGGAAAATGTGAAGGAAAATGGGGGAGATTCCAGGGGGAAATTGGGGGAGATTTGAGGAAAAAATGGGGGAGATGTGAAGGAAAATGGGAGAAACGTGAGGGGAAAATGAGGGAAATGTGAGGGGAAAATGGGGAAAACATGAGGTGAAAATGCGAGAAATGTGAGGGGAAAATATGAGGGAGATGTGAGGGGAAAATATGAGGGAGACGTGAGGGGAAAATGGGGGAAATGTGGGGGAAAATGGAGGAGATGTGAGGGAAAATGGGGGAAATGTGAGAGGAATATAGGGAAGATTCGAGGGCGGAAACTGGGGGAGATTCCAGGGGAAACCAGGAGATTCAAGGGAAAAGGGAGAGATGTAAAGAAAAATGGGGAAAACATGAAGGAAAATGGGGGAGATTCAAGGGGAAAATGGGCAAGATTTGAGGGGGGAATAATGGGGAGATTCAAGGAAAAAATGGGGGACATGTGAGGAAAATGGGAGAAATGTGAGGGAAAATTGGAGAAACGTGAGGGGAAAATGTGAGGGGAAAAATGGGGGAGATTTAAGGGTGGAAACTGGGGGAGATTTGAGAGTGGAAATTGGGGGAGATTCCAGGGGAAACCAGGAGACTCAAGGGAAAATGGGAGAGATGTAAAGGAAGATGGGGGAAACATGAAGGAAAATGGGGGAGATTCAAGGGAGAAAATGGGGGAGATGTGAAGGAAAGTGGGGGAAACATGAGCGGGAAATGAGGGAAACGTGAGGGGAAAATGGGAGAAACGTGAGAGGAAAATACAAGGGAGATGTGAGGGGAAAATGGGGGAAATGTGAGGGGAATATGGGGGAGATTCGAGGGTGGAAATTGGGGGAGATTTGAGGGGAAACCAGGAGATTCAAGGAAAAACGGGAGAGATGTAAAGGAAAATGGGGGAGATTTGAGGGGGAAAATGGAGAGATGTGAAAGAAAATGGGAGAGATGTGAAGGAAAATGGGAGAAACCTGAGGGGGAAATGAGGGAAACATGAGGGGAAAATGGGGGAAGCGTGAGGGGAAAATGGTGGAAGCGTGAGGGGAAAATGAGGGAAACGTGAGGGGAAAATGGGGGAGATTCAAGGGTGGAAATTGGGGGAGATTTGAGGGTGGAAATTGGGGGAGATTCAAGGGAAAAAATGGAGGAGATTCGGACAGACCAGACCAAACAACCTCAAGAGAACTCCAGGCTGGATATTAAACAAATTCCTTCACAGAAAAAAATCCCAGAACCAAGTGCCTGGAGCGGGGCTGAACTCCCAATCCCTGAACTCCCACCAAACCCAGGGACGAACAACACAACTGAGGATGGCAAACCCCTGGCACAGCCAGCAGCAGGAGCTGCTCCCCAACTCCCGGCGGGTCTGGGGGCTCCTCACCCAGCAGACGTTGGTGGCCACCCTGGGCTCGGCGCTCAGCCCCTCCATCAGGCACTGCAGCAGCGGCGCCAGGTAGATGTCGTTGATGGCGGCCTCGGGCAGCATCTCGCAGATCCTGCCCACGGTCCAGGCCGTCGTGTCCCTGACCACCACGCTGGGATCCTTCATCAGCTCGATCAGCGTCGGCATGGCCTGCGGGGAGCCGGCAAGCGGGGAGGGGAAGAGGTGAAATGAGGGTTCTGGTGGCTCTTTGAAATTCTATTTACTGTGTCCAAATGATATTGGAAATTATTATTTAAATTCTATTTATTGTATCCAAATTATACTCAAAGTTCTATTTATTGTATCGAAATGATATGGGAAATTATTATTTAAATTCTATTTATTGTATCCAAATGATACGGGAATTTATTATTTCAAATTCTATTTATTGTATCCAAATGATACAGGAATTTATTATTTAAATTCTATTTATGGTATCCAAATTATACAGGAAATTATTATTTATTATTAACATTTATGGTGCATTGGGCGGGAAACAGAGACACCTCCCGATTTTCCTTCAATAAAAATCCCATTCAAACCAGCAATGAAAAATAAGATTTTTACCTCCAAAAGCTGCCAAAAACTCACCTGTATTACTAAAGGTTTGAGCTGTTTTGTCTTAGACCCCATCTCACAATATAAAATACGTAATTAAAATGGACAAACCTAAATCATAACATTTATGGTGCATTGGGTGGGAAATCAAATTAAACTGAGACACCTCCTAACTTTCCTTCAATAAAAATCCCACTGAAACCAGCAATGAAAATTACGATTTTTACCTCCAAAAGCTACTAAAAACTCACCTCTATTTGAGCTGGTTGGGCTCAGAACCCATCTCACAACAGAAAATAAACTGGCAAAACTAAACCATAACATTTATGGTGCATTGGGCAGGAAATCAAACTAAACCAAGACACATCCTCATTTTCCTTCAATAAAAATCCCATTCAAACCAGCAATGAAAAATAAGATTTTTACCTCCAAAAGCTGCCAAAAACTCACCTGTATTACTAAAGGTTTGGCTTAGACCCAATTTCTCAACAGAAAATAAGTAATTAAAATTGGCACACCTAAATCATAACATTTATGGTGAACTGGGTGGGAAACGGAGACACTTCCCGATTTTCCTTCAATAAAAATCCCATTCAAACCAGCAATGAAAAATAAGATTTTTACCTCCAAAACCTGCCCAAAACTCACCTGTATTTGAGCTGGTTGGGGTCAAACCCCATTTCACAAGAGAAAATAAGTAATTAAAATTGGCAAATGGTGCATTGGGTGGGAAATTGAACTAAGCCGAGACATCTCCTCATTTGCCTACAATAAAAATCCCATTCAAACCAGCAATTAAAAGTAAGATTTTTACCTCCAAAAGCTGCCAAAAACTCACCTGTATTACTAAAGGTTTGAGCTGGTTGGGCTCAGGCCCCTCCAGGATGCAGCCAAAGGCCATGACAGCAGCATCCCTGTACCTCCAGTCGGGGTTTTTGATGTGCTCCTTGATGAAGGGCAGCACGTGCGGGACGATGTCGTCCTCGCAGCACGTGGCCAGCAGCATCAGGCACACCCCTGCTGCCTTGCAGGGGTTCCAGTCGTCGTCGTCGTCGTTCTCATCCTGCCAAAAAGGGCAAAAAGCTTCAGGAGTTTCGAGGGAGAGGGCAAAATCTTATAAAAAAAAAAAAAAAAATCTTGTATAATATAGTTCGGACCTTGGTAAGCTAAGGTAGGAAGTTCCCATGTGAATGGGATCTGGTAATGGTGATAATCTGCTTGTTCTCATCAGAAAAGAATTATGAGAATTATCCTGTTATTGTTATTGAATTATACTAATATATCAATTTTAATAAGATAATTAGTAATAAATTATTAACAAAATAGTATATATTAATATAAATATATATACACATATATATACATAAAAATACATATATACACACACATATATATATACACATAAAAATATATATATGTATATATATAAATACACACATATATATATATATATATACTTATAGTTATATACGTATGAATAGGGTTATACAGAGGTAAAACCTTACTAAAAAATATAATCTTGTAAAATTTAGTTCAGATCTTACTAAGCAAGGTGGGAAGTTCCCATGTGAATTGGATCTGGTAATGGTGAAAATCTGCTTGTTCTCCCATCAGAAAGAATTTTTAAGAGTTATTTATATAATTATCATGTTATTATTATTGAATTTAATTAATTATCAATCAATTTTAGTAATATAATCAATATACTAATAAGATAGTATTAATCAATATAATGTATTAGCATGTTATGTACATATATTATCTCCTTAATATCTATAATATATACTAATTATATATACATAATATATTTACTAATATTTATATACTAATTATATATAATGACAATGTATTATGTATCAATAATTTAATACAGCATAATACAAATGTAATGCAATATAATGTTATGTACTATAATTTAATGTAACATAATATAATGTAAATAACTAACAAATCAAACAAGGTAACAATTAGTTACCAATCAATTATAGTTAGGCATGACATTTTCTGGAAACACTGTATATTTAGAGCTGTAGTTAATAAAAAAATCTTTTTTTCCTGTTTAAAAAAGGTTTGTGTATCATGTTTTCTGTTGTGACACCCCAGGGATTACCTGGAATTATCCCTTGGTTTGGAGGGTTTAAGGAAAATCCTTTTTCTCACACCTTTGGAGTTTTCCTTGAGGGGCCTCACTCATTTCCCCAAGAGCTTTTCCCTCATCCAGGAGGAATTTTACTGATCCCTTTGATCTCTGGTATCTTCATTCTCCATTAAAAATCTCCTTTTTAAACCAAGCTCAGACTCTGAAACCCTCAACACCTCTCCAATCTTGAGTGGTCTCATCCACTTCCCAAAAAGAAGTTCCAAAAAGAGTTTCTCCTTCTCTTTATCCATTTATTCTCTATTTATTCTCTATCTTCTTTATGCATTTAATCCCTGTCCTCACCCAAAGTGGCTCCTGCACCATTAAAAATCTCTTTTCCCAACCAAACTCAGCCTCTTAAACCTTCAACACCTTTCCAACCTTGGGTGGCCTCATCCAGTTCCCAAAAAAACTTTTTCCATCTCATCCAGGTAGAATTTTATTGCTCCCTTTGATCTCTGGTATCTTCATTCTCCATTAAAAATCTCCTTTTTAAACCAAGATCAGACTCTGAAACCCTCAATTATCTTTCCAATCTTGAGTGGCCTCATCCACATCCCAAAAAGAGCTTTTCCCTCTCATCCAGGTGGAATTTTATTGATCCCTTTGATCCTCCCAGAGGGTCCCTGCACATTAAAAATCTCCTTTCCCAATTTTCAAACCCCCCAAAGTTGCTCCCCTGTGATTCCCTCCCCTGGGAACCTCCTGTAATTCCACTCTGCTCATCCAAGAACAAAAAGAAATCAGGAAAACAATTCCCTGGATTCATTTGGAGCTTTTTCCAGCCAAATGAAGCCTGTTCTGTTAATTAACAGTTTTATTTTATAATTAGGTAAGTGATTCCATTAATTTTGATTAGCCTGGGAAGCACAGCCCAAATAAATCCCTGGAAATTTTTAACAGATATTAAACAAATACAGGCCTTGAAAATCCCAGGGTTTGGAGCTCAGATGAGGCAGAATTTTGGAATATTTGGGTTTAATATCTCAAATATTCCCAATAGGAATACAGGGAATCACCAAACCCATCCAAAATCCACAAATCCTGGAAACACAACTCAAATAAATCCCTGGAAAGTTTTAATAGGGATTAAACAAATACAGGCCTCAAAAATGCCAGGGATTGGAGTTCAGATAAGGCAGAACTTTGCAATATTGGGTTTAATATCCCAAATATTCCCAATAGGAATACAGGGAATCACCAAACCCATCCAAAAACCACAAATCCTGGAAACACAACTCAAATAAATCCCTGGAAATTTTTAATAGGGATTAAACAAATACAGGCCTCAAAAATCCTAGGGACTGGAGCTCAGATGAGGCAGAATTTTGGAATATTTGGTTTAATATCTCAAATATTCTGTCAGGAATACAGGGCAATCACCAAAACCCTCTGGCAAACCACAAATCCTGGAAAGTACAGCTCCAATAAATCCCTGGAAAAATTTAATAGGGAGTAAACAAATACAGGCCTCAAAAATCCCAGGGATTGGAGCTCAGATGAAGCAGAATTTTGGAATATTTGGTTTAATATCTCAAATATTCCCAACAGGAATACAGAGAATCTCCAAACCCATCCAAAAATCACAAATCCAGGAAATAAAAAGGAGGCAAGTCCCAGTCTCAGCCCAAAACTTGCTGCATCACTGGCTCAGAGTGGTGCATGAAACCTCATCACAGACCAGGGACTGCCCCTGCTGAGGAAATTTTGGGATCAGAGGAACCCAAACCCCAAATCCCAAAAGGATCCAGGGAAATTCCTGAGCTGCAGTTCCCTCACTCACCTGTTTTGTTAAGGTCTGGGTTAAAATAGGGACCAAATATTGCAGAGCCCCCTTGGCATAGAACTTGCTGGTGTGCTCTGGGGGCCGTCCTTGTTCTGCTGCCTGCAGAGAAGAAAAAAAGCTGAAAAGTTTCTTTTCATCAATATTTTTATCTGTTTTTATATAATTTAATTATTTTCAGCACTAATAGGCTGAATGATCAATTCCAGGAGGCACAAATTTCTTTTTTTTTTCCCCCTCTCTCCTTCCTCAAGGGCACTTTGCACTGAGTTAAATATTCCAAAATCCCCTTTAAATATTCCAAAATCCACTTTAACTC
Source organism: Luscinia megarhynchos (assembly GCA_034336665.1). Classification (NCBI taxonomy): domain Eukaryota; kingdom Metazoa; phylum Chordata; class Aves; order Passeriformes; family Muscicapidae; genus Luscinia; species Luscinia megarhynchos. The sequence continues at coordinate 686,955 of CM067589.1, read as the reverse complement.
CTCATCCCTCCTCACAGGGAATAATTATCCCCATTTTCATTTGGCTGTCAGGTGTAATTATCAAGTGACCCCAAGGTGAAAGAGCAAAAGGTTTGGAGCCAATAAATCCCACCCCACTGCTGCTGCCTGTCCTTTTATCCTTGATTTTTTTTTTTTTTGGGAATCCAAACATAAATATATTTAGCTGCTTTTAAAAAATATGGATGTGATTCATGCAGAGCCCTTCAAAGTTTCAGCTGTTATTGATCTCCACAGATCATTTCTGCAAATAACATCTGCATGCAAATTCCTCAAATTCCTCTCCAGCCATTCCACAGGATAATTACTTTTATTTTGTCCAAAATTCCAGATTTGACTCATAAATCATGGATTTTAGGGAATGTGAGCCAACTTTTGGGGAAGAAAAAAACCCAACAAACCCCTCATGGTTGGAAAAATATGGGAGAGCTCTGTGATAGGAACTGGATGTGGATTTAGGTAGAAACAGGGAATAAAAATGGTAAAATTTGGTTATTTGAACAAAAATCACCAGGTTGGAGAGGGCTGAGAGTGAGCTGGGATGTGGGAGATTGGACAACCAACCCAAAGCACTCCAGGATTTCTGGGATTAAACAGGAATTCCAAATGCAGAGTCAGCTAAAAATTCCCAATTTACCTGGGGGAGCTGAACCTGGGCCAGCACCAAGTGAGGAGCTAAAAACTCCTCCCAAAGGAGGAAACAAAAAATCCCAAAATAAAAGCTGAAAACTCCCAGATGAGCTAAAAAGCCCCAAATGAAAAAACTGAGAAATCCCAAATCTGGAGCTAAAAACTGAATTGCCAAATGAGCTTTAAAACACCCAAAGGAGGAGCTAAAAACTCCAAAATGAAGAATTGAAAACTACAAAATGAAGAATTAAAAACGCCAAAATGAAGAATTAAAAAATCCAAAATGAAGAATTAAAAACTACCAAATCTGGAGCTAAAAGGAAAGAGGAGCCAAAAACTCATAAAAGAAGAAGAAAAATCTCTTTTGGGAGTTTTTATCTGATACTGTGAAAGAAGGGAAAGAGCGGAAGGGAAAGGAAAAAAGAAATGAAGAGAGGAAGAGAAAGAAAGAGAGAGAGGAATTCTGGAAGGAAGGAATTCTGGAAGGAATTCTGGAATTCTGGAAGGAATTCTGGAATTCTGGAAGGAAGGAAGGAATTCTGGAAGGAATTCTGGAATTCTGGAAAGAAAGGAAGGAATTCTGGAAGGTATTCTGGAAGGAAGGAATTCTGGAAGGAAGGAAGGATTCCAGGAAGGAAAGAAAGAAGGAAGGGAAGGAAAGGGGAGAGGGAAAGAGAGGGAAGAAAAGAACAAAAGAAAGGGAAGAAGGGAAGAAGGAGGGAAAGAAAGGGGGGAAGAAGGAAAAGGAGAAAGAAGGAAAGGGGGGAATAAAAGGAAAGAAATATGGGAAAGAAAAGGGGGGGAAGAAAAAAGGGGGGAAAGGGAAAAAAGAACAAAAGAAAGGGAAGAAGGGGGAGGAGAGGTTCAGAGACGAGAGGTTTGGAAAGGAAGGGGAGGAAAGGAAAGGAAAGGAAAGGGAAAGGAAAGGGAAAGGGAAAGGGAAAGGGAAAGGGAAAGGGAAAGGGAAAGGGAAAGGGAAAGGGAAAGGGAAAGGGAAAGGGAAAGGAAAGGGAAAGGGAAAGGGAAAGGGAAAGGGAAAGGGAAAGGGAAAGGGAAAGGGAAAGGGAAAGGGAAAGGGAAAGGGAAAGGGAAAGGGAAAGGGAAAGGGAAAGGAAAGGAAAGGAAAGGAAAGGAAAGGAAAGGAAAGGAAAGGAAAGGAAAGGAAAGGAAAGGAAAGGAAAGGAGGAGGAGGAATTGCAGCCCCACCTCCGAGGCCTCGATGGCCAGGTCCATCTCCTCGTCGCACACGTTGGACCAGAACTCGATCCCCTGCAGCGCCACCTCGTCGATGTCGCTCTTCATCGCCTCAATCGTGATCTGAGCGCCCCAAAGAACAACAAATCAAGATATTTAGGGATCTATCTTAAAATAAATTCTTGTTTATAAATTGGTATTTATTCTGTTGGCATTTGTGTTTCTATTATTTAGTTTGGGGTTTATGAACTGCCAGGTTTCATCCCTCATCTTTGTGAGACAAATTCAAACATTATTATCAAAACTTCTTTAAAATAAATAATTATACAAATAAATTAATATATTAATTTTAGTATTATTATTCGAATTTTATTAGAATTTCTACAAGAATTACTACAAGAATTTCTACTAGAATTACTACAAGAATTACTATAAGAATTACTACAAAAATTACTACAATAATTACAATAAGAATTACTACAAGAATTAATACAAGAATTACTATAAGAATTAATACAAAAAATACTATTAGAATTACTATTAGAATGACAATATTATAATTGCTATAAAAATACAAATGAGGGGAAATCAGAGGAATAAACCTGAGAATTTTAAATATAAATAACTATGAGAAATATCAATACAACCAAAGGAAAATCAGAGAAATAAAAAAGAGAAATAAAATACAAATAGGGGAATTCAGAGAAATGAATGTGAGAATGATAAACACAAATAATTATAAAAAAATATAAATACAACCAAAGTAAAATCAGAGAAATAAACCTGAGAAATAAAATACACATGGGGAAGAAATCAGAGAAATAAATGTGAGAATGATAAATACAAATAATTATAAGAAATATCAATGCAACCAAAGGAAAATCAGAGAAATAAAAATGAGAATTATAAATACAAATAATTATGACAAATATAAATAAAAATAGGGGGAAATCAGAAATAAACATGAGAAATGAAATAGAAATGGGGAGAAATCAGAAATAAACCTGAGAAATATAAATACAAATAGAGGAAAAATCTGAGAAATAATGTGAGAATTATAAATAGAAATAGAGGAAAATCAGATTAATAAATATCGTAAATAGAGGAAGATCAGATAAATAATTTCAATCAAAAACACAGGAGATCAGTGAAAATTATGTGAAATATAAATAGAAATGGGGAGAAATCAGAGAAATAAATGGGAGAATGAAAATACAAATAAATATGAGAAATAAAATACAAATGGGAGTAAATCAGAGAAGTAAAAATGAGAAATAAAATAGAAATGGGGAGAAATCAGAGGAAAAAAAAAGAAATAAAAAAAGAAATAAAAAAAAATATATAAATATAGGGAAATCAGAGCAATACACGTGAGAATGATAAATACAAATAATTATGAAAAATATGAAAATGATTTAGGGAAAATCAGAGAAATAAAAGTGAAAATTATAAATTATTATGAATAAAAATAAAAAACTCACAGCAAAGAGGGCAGGCCCCATGTAGGTCTCCATGTACTGGTAATAGAGGGACATGATCTTCACCAGGTTCTGTAAGGCAGCCACTCGTACCTGCAGAAAAAATCCCAAAATTCACATTATTTCCTCCTTTTTCATATATTTATACATTTATATATTTATATTATTTCCTCCTTTTTCATATATTTGTACATTATATATTTATATATTAATATATTTATATATTTACATTTATTTATACATTTATATATTTACATTATTTTCTCCTTTTTGTATATTTATATATTATATATTTATATACTTATATATTAATATATTTACATTATTTCCTCCTTTTTCATATATTTATATATTATATATTTATACATTAATATATTAATTTATTTACATTATTTCCTCCTTTTTCATATATTTATATATTTATACACTTATACATTGATATATTTATATATTTACATTATTTCCTCCTTTATCATATTTTCATATTAATATATTAATATATTATTATATTTGTATTTTAATGTTTACACATCTATATACTCATATTTCAATATTTCTATATATTTACATATTTTATATTTCTATATTTATATTTTCCATATCTATATCTTTATATATCTATATTTATATATCTTTATGTGTTTATATTTTATACCAACATTTCATATATTTGTATATTAATGGTTCATATACTTATATTTTATATACATTTATATTTACATACTTATATTTTTAAATTTACATATTTATATATTTATTTTTATATTTTCCATTCATATATTTATTTTTTAATTTTAAATTTACATATTTAGATATTTTTAATATACTTATATATATTTAAAATTTACATATTTAGATATTTTTATTCTTATATTTTTATTTTAAATTTACATATTTATATATTTTTATATTTATATTTTCTATTCCAGAAAAGGAATCTGGAATTCACTCACCCTTGTGTCTGGACACTGTGTGGCTTCACAGACTACTTGCATAATAAAGTGCCTTTCAGACTGGAAAAAAAAGAAATAAAAGAATATTAAAATGGGTTTAAAAAAGAATTTAAGATTCTAAAGCTTTCCCAGCAAGGGGGAAATTAGGATTGGAGCAGCACAGGCAGAGGGCACCTCCACTCCCTGCTTTATTTTCATTTTTTTTCCCAAAATGGGAATATTTCTTTCCTCAAAATGAGAATATTTCGAGGAAAAAATGGGATTATTATTATCCCCAAAATTGGAATTGTTTCTTCCTCAAATGAGAATATTTTTCCCCAAAATGGGAATCGTTTCTTCCCCAAAATGGGAGTTGTTTCTTCCTCAAATGGGAATATTTTTTTCCTCAAAATGAGAGTATTTCTTTCCCAAAATGGGAATAGATTTTCCCTAAAACAAAAACAAAAAAGCAACAAAAAGGAAAAAAAGAGGGAAAAAAGGGGGAAAAATAGGGAAAAAAATGGAATAAAAATGGGGGAAAAAAGGGAATAAAAAGGGAATAAAAAGGGGGGGAAAGGGGGGAAAAAAGGGGGGAAAAGGGGGGAAAAAAGGGAAAAACTGGAATAAAAAAGGAAATAAAAATGGGGAAAAAGGGGAAAAAAGGGGGGAAGTGAAAAAAGGGGGAAAAAAGTGGAATAAAAAAGGAGAAAATAGGGAAAAAATGGGAAAAGGGTGGGAAAAGGGGTGGGAAAAGGGAATAAAAAGGGAATAAAAATGGGGGAAAAGGGGGAAAATGGGGAATAAAAAGGGGAATAAAGGAAATAAAAATGGCAAAAAAAAGGGGAAAAAAGGAAAAAAAAGAAAATAAAAAAGGGGGAAAAAGGAGAATAAAAAGGAATAAAAAAGGGGAATAAAAAGGGGAATAAAAAGGGGAATAAATAGGGGAATAAAAAGGGGGGGAAGGGAAAAAACGGGAAAAAAGGGAAAAACAGGGGAAAAAAAAGGGGAATAAAAAGAAAAAAAAATGAAAAAAAAATGGAAAAAAGGGGAAAAAAAGGGGAATAAAAAGGGGAATAAAAAGAAAATGAAAATTGGGGAAAAATGGAAAAAAAGGGGGAAAAAGGGGGGAAAAAAAGGGGGGAAAAGGAGAATAAAAAGGGAATAAAAATGGGGGGAAAAGGGAAAAAAAGGGGGGGAAAAAAGGGGAGAAAAAAGAAAATCTAAAAGTAATAAAAAGGGAATAAAAAGGGAATAAAAAGGGAATAAATAAATAAATAAATTCAGCCCGGAGCTGAATCCCAGCCTCAGGTTTTTGGGATTTGTCCATCAGAGCTCAGCGTGGTGCATGAGCCTCATCACTGACCTGGATTCAGCACCCATCCCACATTCTGGGGGAATTTGGGGCAATTTTGGGATTTTGAGTTTTGATTTTCTCACCTCTTTGTCGAAGTTTGCTTTGGTGAACTCCAAAGAGTTGAGGAGGGCGTTGGTGGCCGCCAGCTTCACGTTGTTGCTGGGCTCCTCTTTTCTCATCCCCTGGATGATGGCAGTCAGAATTTCATTGGATTTGTCCTGGAGCTGCTCTGGATCCTGAGGAAAAAATATTTAAAAAATTAAAATTAAAAAAAAATATATATATATTAAAAAAAGTAAAATATTGATGGTTATTCAGGATTTAAACAGATTTTTTCCCATCTTTTCAAGCAGAATTGATAAATAAATTGATTTATTTTATTTTTTTTCCCAGAATCTACAAATAAAGCCAAGGAATTATTGCAGCTCCCAGAAAAAACAACTTTAAAAAAATAAAAAAAAATTAGAAAGTTAAAATATTGATAGTTATTAATTATTTAAACAGATTTTTTCCATCTTTTCAAGCAGAATTGATAAATAAAATGGATTTTTTTCCCCCAGAATCTACAAATAAATCCAAGGAATTCTTGCAGCTCCCAGGAAAAAAAAACCAATTAAAAAAAAACCAAACTTAAAAATATTTATAAAGTTATTCACGATTTAAACAGATTTTTTTTCCATATTTTCAAGCAGAATTGATAGATAAAATGGATTTATTTTATTTTTTTTCCAGAATTTTTAAGTAAAAGTTTATAGGATAAACAGGCCAGGAAAGTTTGAGGATAAACCAGGAAATTATGGGAAATCCAAGGAATTTTTGCAGTTCCCAGGATGGGAAGGAAAAGTCTGAACTGAGCACAAACTCCTCCAGAAATCCAAAAAAAATTCAAATAAATCCCACTGGATCAAATGTGAACCAATAAATTTGATTTCATCCAGAAAAAGTTAAAAAATGCTGATTTCCAAATAATTTATGGATTGGGCAGAGACTTTTAATGGCAAATTTTCCATTTTTTTCCAAATTTTTCAGACACAGAACAAAAATTTCAGTGCCTGGACCAATTCCAACCCAAAGAACCCAAGCCCAACCCAACAAACCCAACTCAACAAACCCAAAATCAAACCAAAAGTCAAACCCAAAGAACCCAAGCAAAAATCAACAAACCAAACCCAACAAACCCAAAATCCAACCCAAAAAACCCAATTCAGCAAACCCAAAATCCAACCCAAAAAACCCAATTCAGCAAACCCAAAATCCAAACCTAAAAAGTCCAACCCCAAAATCCAACCCAACAAACCCAAAATCCAACCCAAAAAAGTCTAAACCTAAACCCAACCCAACAAACCCAAAATCAAACCAAAAGAATCCAAGCCAAAACCCAACAAACTCAACCCAACAAATTCCAAATCAAACCAAAAGTCAAACCCAAAGAACCCAAGCCAAAACCCAACCCAACGAATCCAAAATCCAACCCAAAAAACCCAATTCAGCAAACCCAAAATCCAAACCTAAAAAGTCCAACCCAAAATCCAACCCAACAAACCCAAAATCAAACCAAAGAATCCAAGCCAAAACCCAACTAACAAATCCAACCCAACCAATCCAAAATCCAACCCAAAAACTCCAACACAACAAACTCAAAATAAATCAAAAGTGTCACCCAAAGAATCCAACCCAAAATCCGACCCAACAAACCCAAAATCCAACCTGAAGTCCCACCCGAAGAATCGAAGCCAAAACCAACAAACTCAACCCAAAAAACCCAAAATCAAACCAAAAGTCCGACCCAAAGAACCCAAGCCAAATGCAAACCAAACAAACCAAAAATCCAACCTAAAAAGTTGAATTTAGAGTCCAACCCAAAGAGTCCAATCCCAAAATCCAACCCAACAAACCCAAAATCCAACCCAAAAAAGTCTAAACCTAAACCCAACCCAACAAATCCAAAATCAAACCAAAAGAATCCAAGCCAAAACCCAACAAACTCAACCCAACAAATTCCAAATCAAACCAAAAGTCAAACCCAAAGAACCCAACCCAACAAACCCAAAAGTCCATCCCAAATAATCTAAGTCAAAACCAACAAACCCAAAATGAAACCCAAAAGTCCAACCCAAAGAACTTGAGCCAAAACCCAACCCAACAAACTTCCAATCCAAGCCAAAAGCCAACAAACCCAAAAAACCCAATTCGGCAAACTCGAAATCCAACCCAAAGATTTGAACCCCAAAACCCAACCCAACAAAGCCATAATGAAACCAAATGTCAAACCCAAAGAACCCAAGCCAAAACCAACAAACCCAACCCAACAAACCCAAAGTCCACCCCAAAAAGTCCAACAAACCCAAAATACAACCCAAAGTCCAACCGAAAAGAATCCAACTCAAAATCCAACCAAACCCAAAATCCAATCCAAAGAATCCAAGCCAAAACCCAACAAGCCCAAAATCAAATCTGAAGTCCAACCCAAACAATTTGACCCAAAATCCAACTCAATAAACCGAAAATCCAACCAAGAGTCAAATCCCAAAATCCAACCCAACAAAACCAAAATCAAACTTGAACTCCAACCCAAAGAACTCAAGCCAAAACACGACCCAACAAACCCAACCCAAAAAACCTCCAATCCAAGCCTAAACCAAACCAAACAAACCTATCCCAACAAACCTCCAATCCAAGTCTAAACTAAACCCAACCCAACAAACCCAAAATCAAACTAAAAGTCCAACCCAAAGAACCCAAGCCAAAACCAAACCCAACAAAACCAACCCCACAAACCTCCAATCCAAGCCAAAACCAAACCAAACAAATCCAAAACCCAACAAACTCCAACCCAACAAACCTCCAATCCAAGCCTAAACCCAAGCCAACAAACGCTCAAAATCCAAGCCAAAACCCAACCCTGCAAACCCAAAACCCAACACAACAAGCTCACCCCAACAAACCTCCAATCCAAGCCTAAACTAAACCAATCCCAACAAACCTCCAATCCAAGCCAAAACCCAACACAACAAACCTAAAACCCAACACAACAAACCCAAAACCCAACACAACAAACTCACCCCAACAAACCTCCAATCCAAGCCTAAACTAAACCCAACCCAACAAACCTCCAATCCAAGCCAAAACCCAACACAACAAACCCAAAACCCAACCCTACAAACCCAAAACCCAACACAACAAACTCACCCCAACAAACATCCAATCCAAGCCTAAATCCAACCCAACTCAACAAACCCAACCCTACAAACCTCCAATCCAACCCAACAAACCCAAGCCAACAAACCCAACCCCACCCAACCCGCGGCGCTCCGGCCGATCCCCCCGCGAGCCTTTCCCGGCACACTCACGATGTCCTGGCAGATGTAACCAATGGCCTCCAGCGTGGACTCCTTCATGTGCTCCGTGCTGTGCTGGTTGGTGACGTTGGCCACCAGCTGTGGGATCAGCTCTGGCCACTGGTTCATGGGGATCTCGGCGCAGGCGATGCCGGCCACGCACTGCGATGCCGAGCTGGGCCGGTACGTCTCGGTGCCCAGGGTCTGCAGCACCTGGAATGGGGCAGGAACGGGGTCAGGGGGTGGAAAAACCATCTCTCCATCTCAAATCCTTCATCTTGGGATGCAAAATGAGGTCAGAAAGAACATCCCTCCATCCTAAATCCTTCATCTCAGGACATAAAATGGGGTCACGGCGTGGAAGAACCTAAATCCTTCATCTCGTGCCATAAAATGGGTTCAGGGTGTGGAAGAACATCCTTCCATCCCAAATCCTTCATTTTGGGATGTAAAATAGGGTCAGGAAGAACATCCCTCCATCCCAAATCCTTCATCTCATGCCATAAAAAGGGGTCAGGGTGTGGAAGAACATCTCTCCATCCCAAATCCTTCATTTTGGGATGTAAAATAGGGTCAGGAAGAACATCCCTCCATCCCAAATCCTTCATCTCATGCCATAAAAAGGGGTCAGGGTGTGGAAGAACATCCCTCCATCCCAAATCCTTCATCTTGGGATGCAAAATGAGGTCAGGAAGAACATCCCTCCATCCTAAATCCTTCATCTCAGGACATAAAATGGGGTCACGGCGTGGAAGAACCTAAATCCTTCATCTCGTGCCATAAAATGGGGTCAGGGTGTGAAAGAACATCCCTCCATCCCAAATCCTTCATTTTGGGATGTAAAATAGGGTCAGGAAGAACATCCCTCCATCCCAAATCCTTCATTTTTGGGGAAAAAAATGGGGTCAAGGTGTGGAAGAACATCCCTCCATCCTAAATCCTTCATCTCATGCCATAAAAAGGGGTCAAGGTGTGGAGAAAGATCCCTCCATCCCAAATCCTTCATCTTGGGATGTAAAATGGGGTCAGGAAGAACATCCCTCATCCCAAATCATTCATCTTGTGCCATAAATCGCTGTTTGCTCTGGAAAAACCTCAGCTCCCATGGTGAATGGAAATGGTAAAAGTTGGATAAATTGGGGTTGAGTTTATCCCAAATTGCAAAGTTTTAATGCCAGAATTGTCTGGGTTGTTTTGTTGTGCACTGAGATCCAGCAGGAGGATTTTTGGTGGTGGATTTTGACAATTTTCTGTAAAAAATGGAGGGAGGGGAATCCCACCCCCAATTTTTCAGCTTTTTCTGTTACACACCAAAAAAATTTTCTTCAAAAAATAAAGGGAAGGATTTTAATTTTTCCATCATTTGTAGCTATACACAAATAACACTTTATTTTAAAAATAAAGGGACTTTTATAGGATTTCCCAGTTATTTACCAATAAAACTTTATTTTAAAAATCAACTGAGGGATTTTCATTTTTCCATCATTTTTAGTTATACACCAATAGCAATTTCTTTAAAAAATAGAGGGAAGTATTTTAATTTTTCCATCATTTGTAGTTATATATCAATAAAACTTGATTTAAAAAACAGAGGGATTTTTTCAGCACTTCCCAGTCATTCACCAATAAAACCTTCTTTTAAAAACAGGGGGATTTTAATTTTTCCATCATTTTTAGTTATACACCAATAACTTTTGCTTTAAAATGAAGGGACATGGAATGAATTTTTTTTCAGCATTCCCAGTTACACTTCAGTAAGTTTAAAAAAAAAATAGAGAGTGAAATACTTTTATTTTATTTCCACTTGAACACCAATAATATTTTCTATAAAAGACAGAGAAAGAATTTGCATTTTTCCCACATTTTTGGTTGTACACCAATAAAACTTTCTTTAAAAAAAAAATTTGGACTCATTTTTTCAGCATTTCCAGCTCCACATAAACAAAATTTCCTTTAAAAACTGGAAGGAGTGAGATGCATTTTATCAGAATTTCCAGCTACACATCTTCATTTTCCAAGTTCCACCTAAAAGTTGTATTTTTGATGTTGACAAAAGCAACAAATTGTTTGATTTTTGTGCAAAAGGACAGCTGCTGATCTCAGGAAAAACCCAAATAAAGGATCAAATAATAAATAAATAAAGGATCAAAGGTGCTCCATCATCTCTCACCCAAATTTATCTCTCTGATGTGGCTGCCCTTGGATTCCTGGAATGTCCAAGGCCAGGTTGGATTTTAAGGAATGGAATTTAAGGTTCTCCCAACCCAAACAGTTCTGGGATTATGGGCAGAGATTTTATTAACACACAAAAAAATAAATATAAAGCTCAGGCTGAGCTGGATCAATCACACAGCACTGCACAAATCCCAGCACCATTTTTTGCTCCCATCAGCCAAAAAAAAAAAAAAAAAAGAGAAGACAAAACAAAAACCACTGAGCCACCACTTCTGTCACTGCAGGCTCTGAACTCCAACTGGCACAGGGCAAAAAAGGATCCTGGGGGAAACATCCAAATTTTATCCAAATTTTCTATCAGGATTTTGCAATTTTTTTCCCCTGGGAAATCTCTGCAGCGATTTTAGAGTTTCCATGGAAAAACTTCTTCCTTTGAGCACTTCTCAATCAATTCCCTCCCAGGTTAAAACCATCCTTCCCTCTCCTGCTGCAGCCTCTCAGAAATCCTGGAATATCCTGAGCTGCAAGGGACCCACAGGGATCATCCAGCCCAGCTCCCATCCCAAAAACATCCCAAATCCCACCTGGGCATCCCTGGCAGCGCTGCCCCAACATTCCTGCAGCTCCGGCAGCTTTGGGATCAGGAACTTTCCATGGGGAGCTGCTCCAGTGCCCAAAAACCCCAAAATCCAACTCAAAATCCAACCCCAAACTCCTGGAGCTCTGGCAGCTTTGGGATCAGGAACTTTCCATGGGGAGCTGCTCCAGTGCCTAAAAACCCCAAAATCCAATCCAGAATATCCAACCCAAAACTCCTGCAGCTCTGGCAGCTTTGGGATCACAAACATTCCATGGGGAGCTGCTCCAGTGCTCAAAAACCTTTTGGAGGAAACCTCAAAACTCAACCAAACAAATCCAACCCAAAAAATCCATCCCAAATATCCTGGAGCTCTGAGACGTTTGGGATCAGGAACTTTTAATGGGGAGGTGCTCTAGTGCCCAAAACCCCTCTGGAGGAAACCCCAAAATCCAAATCAAACCTCAACCCAAAACATCCAACCCAAAATTCCTGGAGCTCTGAGAGGTTTAGGATCACAGCCCCTCCAGAGGGAACTGGCCCAGTGCTCAAAAATCCTCTGGGGGAAAACCCAACCCAAAAAATCCAATCCTGGAGCTCTGAGAGGTTTGGGAGCACGACCTTTCCATGGGGAGCTGCTCCAGTGCCCCAAAACCCAACTCAAAATCCATCCCAAAACTCCTGGAGCTCTGAGAGTTTTGGGATCAGGACGATTCCATGGGCAGCTGTCCCAGAGCCCAAAACCTCTCTGGGGAAAATCCCAAAATCCAAATCAAACCTCAACCCAAACTCCTGGAGCTCAGAGTTTTTGAATCATAACCATTCCAAGGGGAGCTGCTCCAGTGCTCAAAAAACATCTGAAGAAAACTCCAAAACCCAACCCAACAAATCCAATCCTGGAGTTCTGAGAGTTTTGGGATCACAACCATTCCATGGGGAGCTGCTCCAGTGCCCAAAATTCCTCTGAAGAAAACCCCAAAACCCAATCCTGGAGTTCTGAGATTTGAGATCACAAACATTCCATGGGGAACTTTTCCAGTGCTCAAAACTCCTCTGGAGAAAACCCCAAAACCCAACCCAACAAACCCAATCCTGGAACTTTGGGATCACCATTTCATGGGGAGGAGCTGTCCCTTCACTCAACCAACCCCTGGCACAAAACCTTTCCCCAAATCCCACCCCAAACCCATCCTGACCAAACCAATTCCATGGAGCAGCTACACAAAAACCTCCCAGGGGGCAAACCATGGATGAAGCTCCTCCCAAGCTGAGGATCCTGAGGAAATTTTATCCAAATTTTCAGGATTTTGCGGGAAATCCCTGCAGCGATCTTAACGCTTCCATGGAAAAACTTCTTCCTTTCATCACTTCTCAACCAATTCCCTCCCAGATTAAAACCATCCTTCCCTCTCCTACTGCAACCTTCCAGAAATGGAAAAAAGCTGGGGAAAAAAAAGTGAGGAAAGGACAAAACAAGTGGAAAACTTACGAAGTTTTTGACCTCCCTGCGGGCGTTGGCGTCGATGGCGAGCCATCGCTGCTGGTACTGCGCCTTGATGTCGGGGTCCTTGGAGGTCAGCGAGTTCTTGATCTGCAGCCCTGCTGCCACTCGAGCCACCTGGCTGTTCCCAGGGTTTGCCAGCACTTTGGACAGTTCCACCAGGAATGTGGGCTGGGGAGACAGCGGGGTCAGCCCCAAACATCCCATAAACCTCCCCCCAAAGCCACCCCCAGGCTGGATCTAGTCGCAGATTAAGGGTTAAGCTCCTCGTGAGAAGCGGCGGAAGCTCCGGTGGGATTTTTTTTTTTAAGAGGTCAATTGGCTTCTCTGCTTCTGAGGATTCTTTAAAATAAATGGATTTATGGGGTAAAAAACGGGGTTTTTTCTATGGGTGTTCAGTGTGGAAAGGAGGAAGTTGCTGGTGGTTGTTTTGGGGATTTTGTATCTGATTTGGGATTTGTGAAATCTATGATGTGTGATGTTCTGAACTCTCTGCTGATCAAAATGATTAACCCTCCAAAATTATCATAAACCCCTCAAAATCACAATAAACCCCCTCAAAATCATGACTGATTAACCCATCAAAATTATTAATCCCTCAAGATGATGACTAAGCCTCCAAAATCATGATAAACCCATCAAAATCATGACAAACCCCTCAAAATCACAATAAACCCCTCAAAATCATGATAAACCTTTCCCTGCTTCTGAGAATTATTTTAAATAAATGGATTTATAGGGTAAAAAATGGGATTTTTTCTGTGGGTGTTCAGTGTGGAAAGGAGGAAGTTCCTGCTGATTGTTTTGGGGATTTTACATCTGAATTGGGATAGGTGAAATCTGGAATCTGATTTGTGATGTTCTGAACTCTCTGCTAATCAAAATTATTAACCCTCCAAAATCATCATAAACCCCTCAAAATCATGATTGATTAACCCATCAAAATGACAAACCCCTCAAAATCATGATAAACCCCTCAAAATCATGATAAACCCTCCCCCAAAAAATTATAAATGATGACAAACTTTTCAAAATTATTAACCCTCCCCAAAAACAAGATAAACCCCCCAAAATCATGATAAACCCCCTCAAAATTATGATAAACCCTCCCCAAAATCATGAATAAACCCTCAAAATCATGATAAGACTTCCCCAAAATCATGATAAACTTTTCAAAATGATGATAAACCCCTCAAAATGTTGATAAACTCCCCCCCAAAAAAAACCTGAGTGCACACAAAACCCCCTTGGCATTGCTGCCACTTGCTTTGCTAAAACTTTTCCTTTTTAAATCTTTTCTTCTTTGAAACCTTTTCTTAATTTCTTCACGTTTCAGAGATTTCCCTGAAGTCAAGTCTCAGCAGAGAAGTTGTATTTTTCCTGAGTGTTTTTCCTCAAAAGCTTTCTGCCTGCTCAGAAAACTCTTCCTAGGAAACAGTAGGGAGTAAATGCATCACTTCCTTTTTTTACACCAAGCAGAAATATGATTTTCCTAAAAATCTTCCACTTGTTTTTTTTACAATAAACTCATTTCTAGAACCTCTTAAGAAATCTTAAAATACATCTTTATAAAAATGCCCTTAATCCTAAAGATTTTGGGGCACCAAAAATCCATTTTAAAAACTAACCCAACATTCAGAAGTTCTAGAAACAACTCCAGTGCCTTGGACTTTACATTTTCAATATTCAAACAAAGCTCTTGAGATAAAATTTATTTTAGTTGTTTAATCCTCAACTTTTCAGGTTTAAACTGCAGAATTTGGGGTCAAAAAATGGAGGGAAACTTAAAGGGATGGGTGTAAGGCTTTAGAAATATTCTCAATTTAATGCAACAGGATAAATGCTACAGACAAATCCCACTAAAAAAGTCTAAAACAAATTTTAAACTGATTTTATTAGGAGTGAGGAACCAGCTAGAATTAGTTCACAGGACAACCCAGAGGTGTTGCTGCCACCTTGGACAAGAAAACTCCCAAAATTCACAGGTGGAGAAGCACCCTTGGATTTCTCACACATAAATTAGCAGGAAAATTTGTCTTTTCTTAAGTTTTTTGGGTTAAATTCAGCTAAAAAAAATCAGCAGCATCACATGAAACCTCCCAGATTGGCTCCCACCTGCAGAAGTGTCAGTGAACAGCTCAGGTAGAAAGGGAGAAGTTAGTTAAAAGGGATAAATTAGCTAAAAAGGATAAATTAGCTAAAAGGGAGAAATTAGCTAAAAGGGATAAATTAGCTAAAAGGGAGAAATTAGTTAAAAGGGAGAAATTAGGGATGGAGAGGAGGAGGAAGGGGGATGAGGAAGAGCAGGAGGGTCCATCAGGGAACTGGGAGATGCTCCCTGGGGTTTTTCTGCTCCTTCCCTCCTGGGAAAGGTTCTTCCCAACCATCCTGTGGCTGGAATTCCACATCCCCATCCTCATCCTCCTGCTTCATCCGTCATCCTCATCCTCATCCTCATCCTCATCCCCATCCTTATCTTCCTAATTCATCCTCATCCTCCTGCTTCATCCCTCATCCTCATCCTCCTGCTTCATCCCTCACCCTCATCCCCATCCCCATCCTTATCTTCCTAATTCATCCTCATCCTCCTGCTTCATCCCCATCCTCCTCCTCCTCCAGGACTCATCCCCTCCCAGCCTGGACCATTCCAGGTCCCCATCCCACACAAATCCCTGGTCCCAGTCCAAGCTCTGCTCTCATCCAGTCCTGCCTCTGACAGAGCAAAGTAAAAATGAAAGCTTGCAGTAATTCCTCAAGGCAAAGAGGAGAAATGAAACTTTGGACAATGAAAATCCACATCTCCCCCAGCTCTTCCCAACACCTGGGAATCAGGACCATGAGCAGCTCCTGCCCATCACCCCAAAATCTCCCACACCACAACCCTGCAGGGCTCAGCTGGAGGGTCCTGAGACGCCACCAGCACCAACCCAGAGGATTTTTAAACTCAAAATTGAGGTTCAGCACAAAGGCTGAAAGGGCCTCACACCCCTTCCACCAGCAGCAGAAACACAGAACCCCCGTGGCTCTCCCAGCTCCCACCAGGCCCGGGGAGGGGATTGCTGTGGGGTGACAAGCGACATTTTTGGGGTGATAACGGGGGTGTGACAGGGACAGAATCCCCAGAGCTCCCCATCCTGCAAGGAGCAGCCAGAGCTGCAGCCCCACGCCTTGACTAAGCAAAAACCTTCTCAAGCACCAGCAGCATCAAATCCCCCGCTCCAGCACAGTGACTACACCCGGGAGTTTGGGGTTTTTTTCCCTCCTTTCTTTCCTTCTTTTCAGATTTCTTTTCTTTTCCTCCTCACGTTTAAGGTCACCGAGGGTGCAACTCCCCCTGCCCAGCCGAGCCTCCCTCCCCCACCAGCCGCCCCTGAGCTCCTCCTGAGGCTCCCGGAGCCGCGATCCCGCCCGGGCGGGGATCTGAGGGGATGCGGTGATCCCGGCAGCAGAACCGGACAGGGAACCAGAACCGGGCAGGGCTCGCACGGGCAGAAGCACCGGACACCAGAACCGGGCGGCGGGACCGGGCAGGGATCCCGCGCACAGCAGCGCTGGGAGACGGTCCCGCAGGAGCGGGGATGGAACCGGCCGGGGGTTCCCGCGGACACCGGGAGGGCCAGCCGGGCCGGGCGGGGCTGCGGCGGCCATTAGGGCCCGGCAGGGGTCCGGGAGCGGCCGCAGGAGCCGCTCCGGGGGCCCCGAGCGCTGCCGGGCTCTAGGACCGGGCGGCGCCCGGGGCCGCGATGGCCGCGGCGGCCGCACATGGCCCGCGGCCGCTCCCGCACCGGCCCCGCCCCCCCGGCCCGGCGCCGCGCGCTGATTGGCTGGCGGGCCCGCAGCGCGCGCTCTGATTGGCCGGTGCGGCCGCCGGGCGCGGGCAGGGGCGGCAGCGGCCATGGCGGCCGGGCCGGGCCGGGCCGGGCCGAGCCGGGCGGGGCGGGGGGGGCGCCGCGCAGCGCTCGGGGCAGCGCCACCCCCGCGGCCGCCCCGAGCGCTCACCAGGTTCTCGATGGCCGCCTGCTCCAGGAACTTCTGCGCCGCCTCGAGCTCCGAGCAGTCTGCGGAGGGGGAAACCGGCGTCAGGCGCGGCCCAACCGCGCGGGCCCCTCAGGCTCGGAGCGCGCTTCTCACCGCGCCCGGGATTCTCCCCGCGGCCGCGGTTCCCGCCCGCCCCACGGGCTCTCCCGCCGCCCACGCCCTCCCTGCCCGGGGCTGCGGGTGCCGCCTCGGCCGCCCCGCGGGTTGCGCGGCCCCCGCCCCGCCCCGGTGCCCTCAGCGCTCAGCCCGCGCCCTACCCGGCGAGACCGTCTTCTCTAGGATGGTGATGAGCTCCATGGCGGCGGCGTGGCGGCTCCGGCGCCGGCGGGAGGAGGAGGAGGAGGGAAGGGGAGGGGGGGGAAGCGGGGCGGGCCGGAGGAGGGGAGGGAGGGGAAGGGCGGAAAGCCGGGGCCTGCCCCGCGGAGGCGGCGGGCGGAGGTGCTTTGTAACTCCCGGTGCGGCTTCGGGGCGTTGGCGGGAGATTATTGAAGAAAGGAAAAAAAAATTAGAAGAAGAAGAAGGAAAAAAAAAAAAAAAAAGGGAAAAAAAAAAAAAGAAGGGGCCGCGCGAGCGGGGAGGCGGCGGCGCGCGCGCACCGGGCGGCGGAGGGATACGGCAGGAGGCCCCGCGCGCGCGCCCGCGCCCGCCGCGCTGATTGGCCGGCGGGACCCCCCGCGGCGGCGCGCCGCTCCCCCATTGGTCGGGCGGGCGGCGCGAGGCCATTGGCGGGGGGGGGGCAAAGGGGGGGGGGAGCAGGGGAGGAAAGAGAAGGGGCGGGGCTTCCGGCGGCGCGCGCGGGGAGGGGGCGGGGCCGGGCGGGACCATTGCTGCGCCGGGGGTGGGGGGAGGGAGCACAAGGGGCGCGACCACGTGGGGCCGGGGAGCGGGGGCGACACCGGGAGCGCCGGGATGGGGAGCAGGGTCACCGGGAGCGCCGGTGCTGCCCGGCCGTGCCCGCTGCGGCTCCGCCCGCCACGGGCGCGGGGAGCAGCGGCTCCGGCACCGGAACCGGCTGGGGAGGAGCCACGTGCTGGGCGCGCAGCGGGAAGCGGGGTTCCCGGGGCCGGGGGTGTGTCCGGGTGTGTCCGTGTGTCCTGGCCGGCGGATGGGCATCGCGCATAAACCGCATCCCGGTTCGGTCAGCAGCGGGCACCGGGCCGCGGATTGAAGCGCTCCCCGAGGAGCCAGAACCCGCCCTGCACCCGCCCCGGTGTCCCTGAGTGTCCCCCGAGTGTCCCCGGTGTCCCCCGAGTGTCCCCGGACCGGCTCCAGTGTCCCCACACCTGTCCCGATGTCCCCTGAGTGTCCCCGGTGTCCCCCGAGTGTCCCCGCACTTTCCCCGGTGTCCCCGAGTGTCCCCGCACCGGCTCCGGTGTCCCCGCACCTGTCCCCGGTGTTCCCCGAGTGTCCCCGCACCGGCTCCAGTGTCCCCACACCTGTCCCGATGTCTCCTGAGTGTCCCCGGTGTCCCTTGAGTGTCCCCCGCACCGTCCCCGATGTCCCCCGAGTGTCCCCGCACCGGCTCCGGTATCCCCGCACCTGCCCCGGTGTCCCCTGAGTGTCCCCGCACCGGCTCCGGTGTCCCCGCACTTTCCCCGGTGTCCCCGAGTGTCCCCGCACCGGCTCCGCTCCCTCCCCATCCCGCCGTGTCCCCAAACCGGGGTGACACCCTTCGGGACGCGGGAATGGGAAGGACGAGAGGGAGAACGGGGCGGCTGCAGCACGGCAGGACAAACCGCGGGCGAGCAATTAACGGGCCCTAACGAGGAGCGGCAATTAGTGACACACAGCGAGCACAAGCGGCAATTACCGGGACACAGCCCGGGATGAGCGCCCGGGGCGGGGGAGCGCCCTTGGATCATCCCGAACATTCCGGGATCCTGGGAAAGGGCCGCGGGACCCGCTGGAATGCGGGGGAAGGAGAGGAGGGAGAGCGCGGCGGGGACAGGGCGGGGTTGGACAGAGCTGGGGAAGGAATTCCGGCTTGGATTGGAATTTTGGGCGCTGGAGCAGCTCCCCCTGCAATGGTTGTGATCCCAAAACTCTCAGAGCTCCAGGAAGTTTTGAGATGAATTTTTTGGGTTGGATTTTGGGGTTTTCTCCAGAGGGGTTTTGTGCACTGGAGCAGCTCCCCTATGGAAAGGTCGTGATCCCAAAACTCTCAGAGCTCCAGGAGTTTTGAGATGAATTTGTTGGGTTGGATTTTGGGGTTTTCTCCAGAGGGTTTTTGGGCACTGGAGCAGCTCCCCATGGAAAGGTCGTGATCCCAAAACTCTCAGAGCTCCAGGATTTTGGAGTTGGATTTATTGGGTTGGATATTATGGGTTGAGTTTTTTGGGATGGATTTTTTTAGGTTGGATTTTGGGGTTTCCCCCGAAGGGTTTTTGGGCACTGGAGCAGCTCCCCATGGAATGGTTGTGATCCCAAACGTCTCAGAGCTGCAGGAGTTTAGGGTTGGATTTTGAGTTGGATTTTGGGGTTTTTGGGCACTGGAGCAGCTCCCCATGGAAAGTTCCTGATCCCAAAGCTGCCGGAGCTGCAGGAATGTTGGGGCAGCGCTGCCAGGGATGCCCAGGTGGGATTTGGGATGTTTTTGGGATGGGAGCTGGGCTGGATGATCCCTGTGGGTCCCTTGCAGCTCAGGATATTCCAGGATTTCTGGAAGGCTGCAATAGCAGAGGGAAGGATGGTTTTAACCTGGGAGAAAATTGATTGAAAGGAAGAAGTTTTTCCATGGAAACTCTAAAATCACTGCAGAGAAACCCCTGGGAGCAGCTGGCCCCGAGATTCCCATTCCAGCTGCCAACATCTGCCTTCCTCCCGGGCCCTGAGGAGATCCCAGGGCGTGCAGAGCAGGAGCAGCAGCTCCGAGAGTTTCCCCCCTTGGGGCTGAATTCCAGGAGAATTCCCTGCTGGATCTGGGAGGAAAAAGCTGCCCCGACCGGTCCCTGGTGCCTCCCCACAGCTGCAGCCGCTCCCCGGGGGAATTCTCAGGGAGCAGAGCTCGTGCTGGCCCCGAGGGGGGATTTTATTCATTGCTGGGGAAATGGGACTGCCCAGGGCTGCGGGGGATATCAGGCATTCCCTAAAAAATCTGGGTTTCAGGGAATTCAACATTCCCTAAATAATCCGGGTTATGGGGATGTCCAGCATTTCCTAAAAATTCCATGTTACAGGGAATATCCAGCATTCCCTAAAAAATCAGGGTTATGGGGATTTTCATCATTCCCTAAAAAATCTGGGCTACAGGGAATATTCAGCATTCTCCCCCAAAAAATCTGGGTTATGAGGATGTTCATCATTCTCTAAAAAATCGGTTACAGGGAATATTCAGCATTCCATAAAAAATCTGGGTTATAAGGAATGTCCATCATTCCCTAAAATATCTGGGTTACAGGGAATATCCATCATTCCCTAAAAAATCAGTTACAGGGAAGATTCAGCATTCCATAAAAAATCTGGGTTATAAGGAATGTCCATCATTCCCTAAAAAATCAGTGACAGGGAATGTCCAGCATTCCCTAAAAATTCTGGATTACAGGGATGTCCATCATTCCTCAAAATAATCCAGATTACAGGGGAATATTCAGAATTCCATAAAAAATCTGGGTTATAAGGAATGTCCATCTTTCCCTAAAAGATTCTGGGTTACAGGAAACATCCAGCATTCCTCAAAATTATCCCAAGTTACAGGGAGTTTCATAATTCCTCAAAATAATCCAGGTTACAGGGAATATTCAGCAATATTCAACCTGGGGGGTCTCCAGGGACACTCCCAGGGGTGTGGCAGCCACAATTCCCTGGTTAATTATCATAATTCCCATGTTAATTATCATAATTTCCTGGTTAATTATCACAATTCCCTCATTAATCACCCCCTGAGTCCCATCTCAGCCCTTTCCTCACCCCAAAATCTCTTCTCTCCTTCTCTTCCCCTTTTCCCTGACATCATTTTGCCTCCAGCAATAAATACAAAGATTTTATATGGAAAGGACAAATCCCAAATTTCCTTTGTTTGGGAATTGAGCTTCTCTCAGTCTCAGCCCTTTTCTCACCCCAAAATCTCTTCTCTCTTTGTCCTGCCCTTTTCCCCAGCATCACTTTGCCTCTATGAATTTCCCATGGAAAGGACAAATCCCCAAGTTCCTTTAATTGGGAATTAAATTCCTCTCAGGGCCTGCAGAAGATTCCAGTCCCAGCCCTTTCCTCACCCCAAAATCTCCTCTGTCTTTGTCTTCTTCTCCCATTTTTTCCCCAGCACCACTTTGCCTCCAGCAATAAAAACAAAGATTTCCATGGAAAAGAAAAACCCCAAAGTTTCTTTAATTGGGAATTAAACTTCTCTCAGTCCCAGCCCTTTCCTCACCCCAAAATGCTCCTCTGTCTTTTGTCCTCCCCTTTCCCCAGACATCACTTTGCCTCCAGCAATAAAAATAAGATTTCCTAGGAAAGGACAAACCCCAAATTTCCTTTATTTGGGAACTAAACTTCTCTCAGTCCCAGCCCTTTTCTCACCCCAAAATCTCCTCTCTCTTTGTCCTCCCCCTTTTCCCTGACATCACTTTGCCTCCAGCAATAAAAATAAAGATTTTATATGGAAAGGACAAACCCCAAATTTCCTTTAACTGGGAATTAAACTTTTCTCAGTTTCAGCCCTTTCCTCACCCCAAAATCTCCTTTCTTGTCTTCCTCCCCTTATCCCCCAGCATCACTTTGCCTCCAGCAATAAAAACAAAGATTTCCCTGGAAAGGACCAACCCCAAATTTGCCATTTTGGGGAGCTGAGCTGCTCTGGGCCCAGGCAGGCCGTTCTGCAGCTCCCGGGTTGTTGTTTCTGTCCCTCCCCAGCCCCAGCCCGCTGCCCCCGGGTTATTTTCATTTTGTCTGTGCAGGGAGCAGAAGGGAAGTGGCTTAGTCTGGCCCAGGGCTGCTGCTGACAGCAGGGAAATGCAGAATTCCCAAGCCAGGCACAATTCCCAGCTCCAGCCCCGGGAGTGAATCCAGCAAACAGCTCAGAGCCTCCAAATCCCCATTTCTGGGGTGTTTTCCCCACCCTGGAAATGATTCCACAATGTTATTCTGTCAACTTTGTGCTGTTTAATATAAATTTTTTTATTCATAATTAATTTTTTAATTTCCTTTCTCTGCTAAACCCAGTGCTGGGCAGCTCTGGGGTGTCTGAGGGTGGTTTTTATTCAGATTAAACAGAGCCTGAGCTCCAGCCCTGGTGGCACAGGAGGGTCCTGGAAGTGACACCTGGGCCCTGCTTTGGGTCCCTTTCAGCCTCCAAATAAACCAAATTTTGGGTCTTTCAAGGTTCTAAATAAACCTAATTTTGGGTCCCTTTAGCCTCCAAATAAACCAAATTTTGGGTCTTTCAGGGTTCTAAATAACCCAAATTTTGGGTCCCTTCAGCCTCCAAATAAACCCAATTTTTGGGTCCTTTCAGCTTTTAAATAAACTCAGCTTTGGGTCCTTTCAGGCTCAAAATTAAACCCAGCTTTGAGTCTATAAGGGCTCCAAATAAACCCAGCTTTGGTTTCTTTCAGCCTCCAAATAAACCAAATTTTTGGGTCCTTTTGGGCTCCAGATAAACCAAATTTTGGGTCGTTTCACCTTTTAAATAAACCCAACTTTGGATCCTTTCAAGGTCCAAATAAACTGAGTTTTGGGTCCTTTCAGGCTCTAAATTAAACCCAGCTTTGGGTCTATAAGGGCTCCATACAAACTCATCTTTGGGTCTTTCAAGGCTCTAAATAAACAAAATTTTGGGTCTTTTCAGGCTCCAAATAAACTAAATTTAGGGTCCTTTTGGGCTCCAAATAAACCCAGCTTTGGGTCTTTCAAGGCTCCAGATAAACCCAGTTTTGGGTCCTTTCACTCTCCAAATAAAACCAAATTTTGGATACTTTCAGGCTCTAAATCAACCCAATTTTGGGTCCTTTTGGGCTCCAGATAAACCAAATTTTGGGTCCTTTCAGCTTCCAAATAAACCAAATTTTGGGTCTTTCAAGGCTCTAAATTACACCCAGCTTTGGGTCCTTTCAATCTCTAAATTAAACCCAATTTTTGGTCCTTTTAACCTCCAAACAGAACACAAGGTGAGGACATGAATTTCACATTGACATTTTTATTAACGCCAACTGTTTTAAATCTTTTTTTTTCTTTTATTTTGTACTCTTTTTTGTTGATTTTTTTTAAATTTTTTTGTGGGTGTTTTTGTTTTTTTTTGGTAACCCTTTTTTTTTAAACAATACCACAAAAATGTCTCAAGAGGGGGAAGCAATCTGACAAAGTTAAATTTGATGACCTTCCAAAAAAAAAATTAACAGTTAAAGCCACACCAAATACGATTCCCTGTTAAAATAAGGGGGAAAAAAAAGGAGGAAAAATTTAAAAATAAAAAAAAAAGCTGGAACTCCAACCTTTGTGGATTAGAGGGTGGCTGGTTAGTAGGAGCTGCTTTGGGAGGGGATGATGGCACATCTTCATCATCTTCATCATCATCAGCACTGATTTAAGGCTTCTGAATCCAAATTTTTCCATGGAAATCACAGAGAAAGGAGGGCAGGGCAGGAACAGCAGGGGCCAGGAAGGGAAATTGGGAAATCAAAAAATCCAAACTGCAAAAAACAAAAAATCCCAAATCCAAACTCGGTGGTTTCGTGTGGCTGTGAGAGTTTTTTTACAATCCATGAAGGACATCAGTGAGAGGGGAGGAGGAAACCCAAAGAGACAGAACTGGGGGATTCTGGGGGTTTTTTTGGGGTGGGATTTTAAAATTTTTAAATTTTTTTTTTTTGCTGAGAGGTAACACAAGAGGGAAAAGGGAGAAGCCAAGAGAAACAGAACTGGAAGGTTTTGGGGTTTTTTTGGTGAGATTTTAATTTTTTTTTTTTCTGAGAGGTAACACAAAAGGGAAAAGGGGGAACCCGAGAGAAATAGAACTGGGGGGGTTGGTTTTTTTTTTAATGGGGTTTTTAATTTTTTTTAATTTTTTTTTTCTGCTGAGAGGTAACACAAAGGGAAAAGGGGGAGCCCTGCTATCCTTGGCGTGGGGAGGGCTTCAGGGACATCTCCCCAAAATCAAAATTCTGTCCAACCACACCTGCCTGGCCCAGTGACTGTTCCACAAAACTGAGGCCCCACTCCAGCCTCAGACTGACCTAAAAACCCCTGATTTCCTCTTTTTTTTTAGGGAAAAGGTGTAAAAACCAGAACATCTGTCAATAAGTGTCAGGAAAGGGAGGGGGTGTTAAATATTTTAACCACTGACAAGGCTTGAGGAAATTTCACAGTTTTGTTATGCTCTATTTTATTACTATCATATTTACAGATTTTTCTCTCTCTTTTTTTTTTTGTATTTTTGTTTGTGTTTTTTTTCTCTCTCTCTCTCTTTCTTTCTTTCTGCAGAATCGCTGATAAATTTGTTGTTGCTGTTGTTTATTCCAGAACAGAATTTTTCCAAATTCTTGGAGTGTGAGCAGGAACCGGTTAAACTCTACATTCACGGTCCAATCCCCATGGGGCTGAGGAGGAGGAGGAGAAGGACGAGGGAAAGAAGGAAATAAACCAAAAAAAAAAAGGGGAAAAAACAAAAAGAAAGAGGGAAAAAACCAAAAACAAAGGAAAATAAAAAAAAGAGGCCACGAAAAACAAAAAAAAAGAGGGAAAAAAATGAAAAAAAGAAACTAAGTGGAGGAAATAAACAACAATTGCGGGGAAAAAACCAAAAAAATGAGCAAAAAAATGAAACAAAAAGAGGAAAAAAAATTAAAAAGAGGGGAAAAAACCAAAAAAAGTGGGGAAATAAAAAAAAGGGAAAAAAAACAAAAAAGGGGAAAAAAAAACAAAGAAAAGGGAAGAAACCCAAATAAGAGGGGGAAGGAAGAACCAAAACAAAGAGGGGGAAATAATGAAAAAAGAGTGAAAGAAACAAAAAAAAAGAGCAGAAAACCCAAAAAAAGATGGGAAAAAAACAAACAAAAAAAAAGAGGGGGAAAAGCAAAATAAAGAAGTGAAAACAAAAAAAAGGGAGATAAAACCAAAAAAAGCAGGTGAAAAAAACAAAAAAAAAAGAAACAAAAAAAAATGGGGGAAAAAACAAAAAAAAGTGGAAAAAAACAAAAAAAAAGAGGAAAGAAACAAAAAAAAGAGGGGGAAAACCAAAAAAGAAGGGGAAAAACAAAAAAAAAGAGTAAAGAAACCAAAAAAAAAGAGGGCGGGAAAAACAGAAAAAAGAAGGGAAAAAACCCCAAAAAAAAGAGGAAAGAAACAAAAAAAAAGAGGAACGAAACAAAAAAAAAAAGAGGAAAGAAACTAAACAGAGGGTGAAAAACAAAAAAAGAAGGTAAGAAGGGGAAAAAAGCATGAAGTGAAAGTGGCAGACTGCTGGGTGTGGGCGGGCAGTGGGGGCTCCTCCCTGGTCCCGGGGCTGCGCTGGGGCCGCTGCTGCCCGGGGCTCCCCGGGGCTCCCCTGGGCTCACCGGGGCTCCCGGGGCTCCCCGGCTCCCGGGCTCACTCGGCGGCGCGGCGCTGCTGCAGGAAGTGCTCGATGCTGTCCGAGTCGCGCCGCAGCCAGGCCGCGTTGAGCAGGATGTTCTCGCAGCACTGCTGCACCGTGCGCTCCGCCGACGGCGCCGGGTGGCTCTCGAAAAACGCCTGCGGGGACACGGACGGGACTGAGATACTGAACGGTCTGTGCCACTGGAACTGTCTGAACACCTCTGGGCTGTGCTGTTGAATACAGGATGTGGCCAGAAATGTGTGTTCTATCACCAGCTGTTAAACCAGGTGAGCAGTGACCCTTATCATCGTGAGGATATCTCCTGTTAATGGGCCAGGTGTTAAAAACCAGGTGGGGCAATCATCTTTATCATTTCCACAACTCATCCTCCCTCCAGGAGATATCTCCTGTTAATGGGCCATCTGTTAAAACCCGGTAGGGCAATCATCTTCATCATTTTCACAACCCCTCTTTTATCCGGGAGATATCTCCTGTTAATGGGCCAGGTGTTAAAAACCAGGCAGGGCAATCATCTTCATCATTCTCACAGCCCATCTTTTATCCAGGAGATATCTCCTGTTAATGGGCCAGGTGTTAAAACCAGGTGAGCAGTGATCCTTATCTCTGTGGGGTATATCCCCTGTTAATGGGCCATCTTTAAAACCAGGTAGGGAACCATCTTTATTTCCACAGCCTATCCTTTCTCCAGGAAAAACCTCCTGTTAATGGGTCATCTGTTAAAAAAACAGGGCAGTCAATTTTTATCTCTGTGGGAGATATTTCTTGTTAATGGGTCACCTTTCAAACTATGTAGGGGAATCATCTTTATCATTTTCACAGCCCATCTTTTATCCAGGAGATATGTCCTGTTAATGGGCCAGGAGTT
Source organism: Luscinia megarhynchos (assembly GCA_034336665.1). Taxonomy (NCBI): domain Eukaryota; kingdom Metazoa; phylum Chordata; class Aves; order Passeriformes; family Muscicapidae; genus Luscinia; species Luscinia megarhynchos. The sequence goes on along the minus strand of CM067589.1, from coordinate 660,328 downwards.
AAACCAGGTGAGGCAGTGACCCTTCTCTCTGTGGGAGATATCCTCTGCCAATGGGCCATCTTTAAAACCAGCTGGGGCAATCATCTTTATCTTTTCCACAACCTATCCTCACTCCAGGGGATATCTCCTGTTAGTGGGCCAGGTGTTAAACCATGTAATCTGTACTAAGAAGTCACTAAATAATAAAAAGGACAGAGCCAGCTCAGGGCTCAGCTGAACTTTGGTATAAAAATTCCTTATAAATGTTTTTCTGACAGAAAAGTGCTAATTAACAAATTAACAGCCCTATTTTAAAGTTTCTTTTTTCCAGGATTACAAGTTTCTTTTTCTTGGAAAAAATGTGGGCAAATAATAAATAATGAAGCCCACAGCCACTCTCAAAACTCTTCCAGTGATGGAAGTTGGAGTCATTCTGAATATTTAAAAGTTTTCTTTTTTTGGGAGGCTCAAAGCTGCTGCCAAACTCTGCTGGATTTTATCAAAGTTGAAATTAAAGAAGCAGAAATCAGTGGAAATTCCAAATTACTTTCAAAATGCTGATTAGTAACTGAAAGAGGGGCAGTTTGGGGACAGAACAACAAAATCCAACAGGATTTGACTCTTCCAGCCTAAGTTTATCAGTGACTAATTAATAATTAATTGATCTTTAATTAAAGCTCCTTACCTTCACTTCTGCAGCCATTTTATCATTTGCAAATCCATCCACTGTGAGCTGAGGTAGGGGGGAAAAACCCAAAAATTAAAAGTGAAATTCAACATTTCCAACCCTAGCCGTGCGGGAAGGGCTTTTCCTCAGGGCCTTTTATTACCTTAATTAATCTGGATATTAAAAATCCACCTTGGTATCGATTATAAAGCTCCTCCCAGTTGTCCCTGACGAATTTCCAAGCAGCTTTCCTGCCCTGTTTGCTGCCTCCAGCCACTCCTCCAATCACTGACACCGTGTCCTGGGGACGTACCTCTTCCTGGGGAGGGAAAAATGATCCAAATTCCACATTTTTCCAACAATTCCTGCACCCTGGGTTTAGATTTTAGGTATTTCTACACCCAATCTGTCAATTAAAGCAAATTTTTTTTACCCAGAAATTTAATGTACAACTCAAAGATGCAAGGGAAAGTAAATCTCTGAGTTATCCTCAGGTTATACTCACAAAAAAAAATTATTTTTCTTAATTTGGAGCCAACTTGTTCAGATTTTTATGGATTTAGATCCAACCCACTCAGATTTTTGTTAATTTGGAACCAAATATCTCAGATTTTTCGGTAATTTGGAACCAAATCCCTCAGATATTCCTGAATTTGGAACCAGCTCATTAAAGATTTTTATTCATTTGGAACCAAGTATCTCAGATTTCTGGTAATTTGGAACTAATTCTCTCAGATTTGTGTTAATCTGGAAGAAATTTCGTCCAATTTTTGTTAATCTGGAACCAACTCAGATTTTCCTGAATTTGGACCCAGCTCACTCAAGAGTTTTTCTTAATTTGGACCCATCTCAGCCAAATTTTTTAATTTGGAACCATCTCAGTCTAATTTTTAATTAATGTGGAACGACCTCAGCTAAATTTTTTAAAATTTGGAACCATCTCAGCCAAATTTTTACTTAATTTGAAATAATCTCAGCTAATTTTTTTAAAATTTGGAACCATCTCAGCCAAATTTTCCTGCATTTGGAACCAAATCTCTCAGATTTTTCTTAATTTGGAACATCTCACTCAAAATTTTTTTAATTTGGACACATCTCAGTCAAATTTCTCTTAATTTGACCTCATCTCACTCAAGACTTTTCTTCACTCAACCCCAGCTCTCTCAGACTTTTCTCAGTTTGGAATCCTGCAGAAATCTGAGGCTGACACAAGCCAAACCTGACCCAAAAATAATTCCTGCAGTCTCTGCCCATCCCCCAGAGCTCTCCCAGGGCAATTCCCTTGGGAATATCCCTAATTTCCCAGGAATATCCCGAATTTTGGAGGAATATCCCAGATTTCCCAGCTCTGAACTCACTGAAAGTGCAAAGGTGAGAACTTTTTGGATCAGCTCGGGCTGGGCGATGGCGCCGAGGACGCGCTCGATGCGGTTCTTCTCCTCCTGCATGTCAGCCTGCTTGTGCAGCTGCAGGGAAACAACCCAAATCTTCATTAATTCATGATAATTTCACACCTAATGAGCCCTCTGGGCATGCCAGAGCTACTAATTAATCATCAAATCTAATCAGGGATAAATTGGCCTTGCTGGTGGCTCTGTTAATCCCAGCATGGGCTCATCACAAAGAATGGTATCAGGAATTAATGATAAAAATATTAATATTAAATTACCAATATTAAATTATCAATATTAAAATATAATTATTAATTATCATTATCGAGTTGGTAATATTAATATCGAATTATTAATATTGAAGTATTGGTATGAATGTTAAAAATAAACTGATTTTCATTGGGTTTTAGAAAGGTCAAGCAGGACAGGGAGAAATTCCCAAGAGAATTTCACACCACAAACTGGAATTGGGGGTGGCTGTGGATAAATCCCACAAATTATTGCCCCATCCCAGGAATAAACTGGTTTTATAGAAATACCAAGCAGGACAGGGAGAAATTTTCCAAGAATTTCACACCATGACAGGATTGGAGCTGGATGTGGATAAATCACACCAATGATTCCCCATCCCTGAAATAAACTGATTTTACAGAAAGTTCAAGTTCTCTTGAGAGAAATTTTCAAGAGAATTTCACACCACAAGCTGGAATTGGGGCTGGATGTGGATAAATCCCATCAGTAATTCCTCATCCCAGGAATAAACTGATTTTCAAAAGTTTATAGAAAGGTCAAACAGGACAGGGAAAAAATTCCCAAGGGAATTTCACACCACAGCCCTGGCTGTGGATAAATCCGAATGACTCCTTATTTCAGGATTAAACTGAATTTATAGAAAGGTCAAGCAGGACAGGGAAAAATTCCCAAAGGAATTCCACATCATGACCCAGGATTTGGAGCTGGTTGTGGATAAATCCCAGCCCATAGGGATTTTTAGGGGGAAATGTGAGATTTTGGAAAGTGAGCACCCACCTTGAGCATGGTGTCCAGAGTGGAGCTGTCCCCGTGCTTCAGCACAGTCACATAAACCTGGGAGAAAACCAGGAATGAATTCCAAAATAAAAACCCATCACACTTTGGGAAATGCAGCAATTTGTACAGAATTACCTTGGAATTTTCTGCCTGAAAATGCACTGAACTTTTTTTTTTTTTTTTTTGATTTCTGATTCAGTTATTCTATGTCAGCTTTCTGAACATGGTGAATTAAAATTCTTTGTATTCCAATAAAATGAATCTGAAAGCACCAGCACTGCTCCATCCTTGAATTTTAACTTTTCACAGCAGAGATGCTTCAACTCAATTTCAGGAAAATTTTGGCAATTCCAAAAGTGGAAAAAAACAAACCAACAAAAAAACACAGGATGACTTTCCCCATACTGGACTGGTCTTATCTCCCACCCTGCTCCTGTCTCCTTCCCTACTCTTTGAAATACACCTGTGTGTTGGGTTGATGTGCCCAAAGGGGTGTATTCCATCACCAAATGTTAAACCAGGTGAGGCAGTGATTCTTGTCTCTGTGGGGATATCTCCTGTTAATGGGCCATCTGTTAAAAACCAGCTGGGGAAATCATCTTTATAATTTCCACAGCCCATCCTCTCTCCAGGAGATATCTCCTGTTCATGGCCATTGAGTCCCAGTGCATGACTGATAAAATTACATCATCCCACTGGGAGATGCTCCACGCACGGGGAGGAGCCAAACATTTCCTACCCAGATAAAAACTGAGATTTTGGACAGCAAGTGTCCATCTTTCCACTGCATTCCAGAGGAAAACCAGACCTTTCCACATCATCCCTGGAGCTTCAGAGGAAAACTGCACCTTCTACAGGAGCACTGCTCCAGCTGAACCACATCTGCCACTGCAGGAGGAGGCAGCCACCATTGAATGGGACTGCTGCCAACACCCTGACTGGCTGACGGGGTGTCAGCTTGGATTCTGACTCTGGCAGTGTTTTGGGATTGTTCTATGTAATACTGCATTTCTATTTTAATTTTCCTAGTAAAGAACTGTTATTCCTAATTCCCATATCTTTGCCCGAGAGCCCCTTAATTTCAAAATTATAATAATAATTTGGAGGGAGGGGGTTTACATTCTCCATTTCAAAGAGAAGCTTCTGCCTTTATTGGCAGACACCTGTCCTTTAAACCAGGACAACCTGCCAAGGGGGTGGGGGCAGATTTTGGGGTGCCCAAAAGCCCCCCAGGACCTACAGGGCTCCTCAGGTCAGCAGACAGGAGCTGCTTCCCCTCCACGTGCTCCTTGAAGCGGCGCCGCGCCTCCTCCAGCGTCGCCTTGTGCCCGGCCTTGCCCAGCTTGCCCAAAACCAAACCCCTCAGGAGGGCATCTAGGTGGCCTAGGAGTGAGAAAGAATGGAAATATGGAATTATTTAGGAGCTTTGCCCAGTTTTCCTGAAACCAAACCCCTCAACAGGGCATTAAGGTGGCCTAGGAGTGAGAAAAAAGGGGAAAATTGGATTATTGCCTCTTTCAGCCTTGTTTTCCTCCCTTCTTTCCTCACTTTCCTCCAAATCCTTGATTTATTGGCACTCCAGATTCCCAACCCTACAGCTAAATTTCCCAGCAATTTTTCCCCCCAAATCCCTGATAATTTATTGACACTCCAGATTCCCAACCCCATAACTGAATCTCCCATCAATTTCCCCCCAAACCCCAGCTGATTTACTGACACTCCAGATTCCCAAATCCAGAACTGAATTTCCCAGCAATTTTTCCCCCCAAACCCAATTCATCCACCTCAAAAATTCCCAACCCCACAACTGAAATTCCCAGCAATTTTCCCCTAAATCCTTGATTCATCCACCCCTAAGATTCCCAACCCCACAACTGAATCTCCCATAAATTTTCCCCCCAAACCCCTGCTGATTCATCCACCCCCAAGATTCCTAAACCCATAACTGGATTTCCCAGCAGAAAATTTCCCCCACATCCCTTATGATTTATTCCCAAACCCACATCTGAATCTCCCATCAATTTCCCCCCCAAACCCCCTCTGATTCCCCCACCCCACAGCCCTGCAGACCCCAGCAGGAGGCTCCTACCCTCTCCAGGTTTGGGGTCCCAGCCCAGCCTCTCCCCAATGGGGGAGAAGACATCTCTGACAAAGGCCTGGATGTCCTCATAGAAATCTGTGTGGGACAGGAGCGTGCCCAGGATGCCCAGGTTGCAGCTCAGGTCGCTCCACACCGTGTAGTTGGGCTCATTCGACAAAAGCTTCCATCACTTTCAGCACTTCCACTGTGCTGATGATTCCAGCTCGGGCCTGGGAAAGAGAGAAAAAAAGATTTAATCTCATTTTTTAATTGTTTATCAGGTTATTTTATTCCTAATTAGGAAAATACAGGGATTAAACCCATTTTAAATTGTTTATCAGGTTATTTTATTAATAATTAGAAAAATACAGGGATTTAATTCATTTCAGTAGCTCATCAACTTTTGCCCCTAATTCCAGAGGGTTTTGCCCCAATTCAAGGGTATTTTACCCCAATCTCAGAAGATTATCTCAGATGATTCCAGTAAAATTCCCCCAATTCCTGGTAAAATCACAGAGGATTTTCTCTATCCCAGTGTATTTTACCCCAATCCCAGGGCATTTTCCTCCAATCCCAGGGTGTTTTAACCCAACCCCTGTGGATTTTATCCCAATCTCAGGATATTTTCTCTATCCCAGGGTATTTTTCCCAATCCCAGGATATTTTCCCCCAATCCCAGGGTATTTTCCCCATAATCTCAGATGATTTTCTCTATCCCAGGATGTTTTCCCCCAGTCCCAGAGTATTTCACCCAAATCTGGGAGGGTTTTCTCTATCCCAGGATATTTCCCCCCAACCCCAGGATATTTTCCCCCAACTCCAGGATATTTCCCCCCAACCCCAGAGTATTTCACCCAAATCTTGGAGGGTTTTCTCTATCCCAGGATATTTTACCCCAACCCCAGGATATTTCCCCCAACACCAGAGGATTTTACCCCAATCCCAAGGGATTTTCTCTATCCCAGGATATTTCCCCCCAGTCCCAGAGTATTTCACCCAAATCTGGGAGGGTTTTCTCTATCCCAGGATGTTTTACCCCAACTCCAGAGGATTTTTACCCCAATCCCAAGGGATTTTCTCTATTCCAGGATATTTCCCCCCATCCCCAGGATATTTCCCCCCACCCCAGGGCTCACCAGGGAGAAGAGGTCGTTCTGCAGCCCCAGCCTGTCCACGGGGGGCAGGGACAGGTCCTTGATGGCCGGGATGAGGCTCTCGAGCATGGCCGGGCTGTACTGGGTGCGGTAAAACCCCACCGTGCCCAGGTTCAGCTGCAGCACAAACACAGCACCAGGGAGCACAAAATGAAATATTTTATATTGATTTTATCTAAAATATCTTCTAGATTTAGCTGTGTTTAAATAGCATTTATTTTGTGTTTATATATTGAATAAAAATGTCATTTTTTGTTATATGCAATTATATAAAATGTAATTTATATCTATATAGTTGTATAAAATATGTCTTTGTTTTTATACATATTTAATTTTGTAAGTTAGAAGTAAAAAATGCAATATTTTACATGGATTTTACCTAAAATATCTTCTAGATTTATCTGTGTTCAAATAGTATTTATTTTGTGTTTGAATAAAAATGTCAATTTTTGTTATACAGAATTATAGAGAATGTCATTTATATCTACATAGAGTTGTATAAAATATGCCTTTGTATTTATACATATTTTATTTTGTAAGTTAGAAGCAAAAAATGCATAATTTTATATGTATTTCTATCCAAAATATCTTCTAGATTTATCTATATTTAATAAAAATTACTTTATGTTTCTATACTGAATTAAAATGTCATTTTTCATAATAGGAATTTATATAGAATGTAATTTATATCTATATATATTTTATATATATATATTTTATACAACTGTCTATATAAATAATTGTACAAAATATATGTCTAAAAATATGCCTTTGAATTTATAAATATTTAACTAAACCACACTTTTGTAACTGTACTTATTTATCTGAAATTTATCTTTATAGTTAGTCATATTTATCTAAAATATCTTTGTATCTATATATTTCTCTAAAAGATATTATATTGTTATATATTTAAAATTTATCTTTATAGTTACACATATTTATCTAAAGTATATCTATAGAATGTATTTTACATATATAAAAAAGCATATGTGGAAAAACTATAAATAGAAAAGCAAGATATTAAAATATATAATATATATTCTATAAATACACAAATCATAATTTTAAAATTCTATAGAATATATATACTACAAATACATTTATATTGAATAAAAATAATATAATGTAGAGAGAGTATATATATATATATATAGACAGGAATTTAAATATAAATATATTCTAGTAAGAGATACTAGATTTAATACATGGCATAATGTATATAATGATTGTAAAAATTATAATTATTATATTCTTCTATAAATATACAAATTATAATTAAAATTTATAAATATATTGTATATTTATAATATATTTATATCAAATAAAAAATACAATGTATAGACACACATATGGATAGGAATTTAAAAATAAATATATTCTAGCAAGAGATAATAGATTTAATACATGGTATAAAGTATATAATAAATGCAATAATTGTAATTATTATAATGGTAAAGAGATAATAAAATAATAAGAATAATAATTATAACAATGCCTAAAAAAGCCACCACATCTTAACTTTAATTCTGATTTATTCCAGATTTTCCAGCCTTAATTCCCAAAAAATTCTAGTTGATATTGTAGAAAAACAGGAAAAAAAAGAGGAGGAGTTGGAAGCAAAACTCCCCAGCAGCACAGGAGAAAATCCCCAAATTCCAAAGGGGAAAGGGAAATAAAAAAGGGAAGAGGAAAATGAAATTTTCAGGACTCACCTTGACCCACTGCTCTGGTTTGGTGTCCTTCAACACCACGGTGAGCTCGGGTTTGTCCATCAAAATCTGCATTTTGGCACAGCTGGGATCCTCACTCGTGCAAATACTGATGGGCACCATCCACATGGGGAAATCCTCTCCTGGAAAAGAGGGAAAAAATGAAAAAAAATGATAAAAATGGGAAAAATGGGAAAAAAATGGGGAAAAAAAATGGGTTAAAATGAGCTCAGACGGGTCCCAGCTGCAGGGTCAGAGCTGAAAATGGAATTGGAAATAAAGACTCAAATCTGAAGGTCCAAATGTGAAATGTCAGGTTTAGAAGCAAAAATCTGAGGGAAAACATCAGGTTTAGACTGAGAAATCTGAAGGAAAAATGTCAGTTTTAAGGGTAAAAGCCTGAGGGAAAATGTCAGTTTTAGAGGTGAAAATCTGAGGGGACAATATAAGGTTTAGAGTTAAAATCTGAGGAAAAAATGTCCATTTTAGACTCAAAAATCTGAGGGAAAAATGTCATTTTTAGAGTTGAAAAGATGAGGGAAAATGTCAGGTTTTAGAGGTAAAAGCCTGAGGGAAAATGTCCATTTTAGAGCCAAAAATCTGAGGGAAAATGAGAGTTTTAGAATAAAAAATCTGAGGAAAAATAAGAGTTTTAGAGTTAAAACCCCCAAATGTTTAATTCAACTTTCAAGCCAAACATTTTAATTTAGATAAGCACAGAAGGTGAGTGGTGTCAGTGAGCACTGACTCCTCCTGAGGTGTTTTTATTCCATTTATTTCTTTTATTTATAAAGCAGCAGCTTTATAAACCTTTCAGTGGGCTCTGACCCTAAAATTGATATTTCTGAAGGAATTTTGAGCCAAGGATTGGGAGGATATGGAAACCACCTTGGATTTCCTCAGCTTTTCCCACCTTTATCCAGGCAGAGCACAGGCCAAAATTGCTATTTTTGGGAAAAAAAACCCAACAAAAATCAAAAATATCCCTTTAAAATTGGGATATTTGGTGGTTCTGTGCCCACCTCTTACCTGTGTAGGGCCCACTGGCACAGAATTTCTTCTGGACCAACTTCAAGACTCTGTCATCTTCTTGCTGAGGGAAAAAAAATGGAAAAAATAGAAAAAAAGGCAAGAAAATGAGAGAAGGGGATGAATAGCAGGTTTAATTCCAATCTCTGTGTCACTGCCCTCTGTTTCATGGAATAATTTGGGTTTTTCCCCCTCAGAAAAAGGCTTGGCCTGTTCCATTTCCACAGCCTTCCCTGGTCTGAGGGAATGCTCAAAATCAGGGAATATTGTAAAATTTGATCTGAAATTAAACCACAATTCTATTTTTAACACCCTTAATCCAAGGGAATGCTCAAAATCAGGGAATATTGTAAAATTTGAGCCAAAGTTAAAGCACAATTTGATTTTTACCACCCCATAATCTGAGGGAATGCTCAAAATTGGGGAATATTGTTAAATTTAATCAGAATTTAAACCACAATTCCATTTTTACCACTCCTGATCTAAGGCAATACTGAAAATGAGGGAATATTGTTCAATCTGATCAAAAATTAAAGCAAAATTCCATTTTTACCATCCCTGATCAAAGGAATGCTCAAAATTGAGGAATATTGTTAATTTTGATCTGAAATTAAACCACAATTCCATTTTAACCATTCCTGATTCAAGGGAATGCTCAAAATTGAGGAATATTGTTAATTTTGATCTGAAATTAAACCACAATTCCATTTTAACCATTCCTGATTCAAGGGAATGCTCAAAATTGAGGAATATTGTTAATTTTGATCTGAAATTAAATCACAATTCAATTTTTACCACTCCTGATCTAAGACAATACCCAAAATTGAGGAATATTGTTAAATTTTATCTGAAATTAAAGCACAATTCCATTTTTACCATCCCTAATTTGAAGGAATGCTCAAAATTGGGGATTATTGTTAATTTTGATCTGAAATTAAATCACAATTCAATTTTTACCACTCCCTGATCCAAGGCAATACCCAAAATCAGGGAATATTTTAAAATTTGATCTGAAATTAAAGCACAATTCCATTTTTACCTGCTCAGCCTCCACATAAATGAGTGGAAATCCCATTTGTTTGGTCCACGTGTTCATCACAGCAGCAATGGGTTTGCCACTGGCTTTTTCCAGGCTTTCCCAGAGATCCTCTGCAGGGAAAAAAAAGAAATGGATCTGAATCAGGACAGGATAATGAATTATAATGAATAATAATAAATTAAGGATGGGATAGGGAAAGTTGGGTTGTTTTGTGTTTTATTGAAATTTAACAGATGACAGGCAAAAAAAAAAAAAAAAAGAAAATAGTTTAAACCACCTCAGGGAGGAGAGAGAGGAAAAGCAGCTTTTTATCACTAAATAACCCAAATCAATACACATTGTGATATAAAAATTAACATTAAATATTCAAAGAGAACAACTTTTTTTTTAGTTTTTTTTATGTATTATGTGAAAAATCGCTGAGCAAACACCATGGATTGGATTTGGCTGAGTGAGTTTTGATGTCCCCACTTCCACATTTGTGCCTGATACACCAAAATAAAAGATTTTAAAGCAAAAAGATCAGACCTGTTTAATCACAGGATCAATAGTGCAAAAGAATATTTGTATTTTATAGCCCTCAACCCTTGGAAATCACACACCAAGGAGAGAAAATCCTCAGGGATGCTGAATCCTGCCTGTGCAAGGCATAAAACTGGGAAAAAAACCAGGAATTCTCTGGAATTTCAATTATTTCAGGTGGAAAACCAGGAGTTTTGAGTGCAAAAAATGACTTTTTTCCCATTTACCTGTGGCAGCATTTCTCTGCTGGAACTTGGTCAGGTACAGGTTCATTCCTTTCCGAAAATCCTGAGAACACACAAGTGGAGAGGTCAGAGGGGTTTTTTTTCTACTCTGTTTTTATCCCCAGCAATCAGGCAAAGAATCTTTAAAATCATTTAATTAAATTTAATTTCCTTCTGTATTTCTCATTATCTCATTTTTCCTAAATAAATTCAAACAGAGCTCGAAGCGGAGAAATTTTCCCAACACACAACAACTTCATTTTTGTTTAAAACTCCAATAATTTAAAAAAAATACTGTAAATATAAAAAAATAAGCCCTGAAAATCTGCACCTGAGTCATTTTAGGTGTTAAAAATTGCTGAAAATCTGAAAATCTTTACCTCATCCCCAATGTAGTCGTGCAGCATCCGGATGACAGAGGCTCCCTTGCTGTAGGAAATGGCATCAAAGATTTCATCCACCTCGGAGGGATGGCCCACACTGACCTGTGGGAATCACAAAAATCCCCAGTGAGAAGGGGTTGGGCTGCCAAAAAATCAGATTTTGGTCGTGGCAGAGTTTTAGAGGTGAAATCTGAGGGATAATGTCAGTTTTAGAGGTGAAAATCCGAAGGAAAATCAATTTTAGAGGTGAAAATCAGAGGGAAAATGTCAGTTATAGGGGTGAAAATCTGAGGGAAAATCAGTTTTAAAGTGAAATATTTGAGGGAAAATCAGTTTTAAAGGTGAAAATCTGAAGGGGAATATGTCAGGTTTAGACGTGAAACTCTGAAGGAAAATCACTTTTAGGTGTGAAAATCTGAGGGATAACGTCAGTTTTAGAGGTGAATATCTGAAGAAAGATTTTCGCCTCTAAAATTGATTTAAGGGAAAACCAATTTTAAAGGGGAAAATCTGAGGAAAAACAAAATTAGAGGTGAAACCCTCAGGGAAAATGTCAGTTTTAGGGGTGAAAATCTGAAGGGGAAAATGTCAATTTTGGAGTTGAAAATCTGAAGGAAAATCGATTTTAAAGATGAAAATCTGAGGGAAAATGTCACTTCCAGAGTTGAAAAGCTGAAGAGGAAAATATCCGTTTTAGGGGTGAAAATCTGAAGGAAAATCAGTTTTAAAGGTGAAAATCTGAGAGGAAAATCAGTTTTAAAGTGAAATATCTGAGGGAAAATCAGTTTTAGGGGTGAAAATCTGAAAGGGAAAATGTCACTTTCAGAGTTGAAAAGCTGAAGGAAAAAATTTATTCCACCAAATATTCCTTAAAACATTAGAGGAATTAGAATATTGAGGAATTAGAATCCCAAGGAATTTAATATTTAGGAATTAGATCTATTGGAATTCCAAGGGAGTTTTTGGGTTGCAGAAACCCTCAGGGAGAACAGAGTTATCCACAACTCCGGATTCAATTTCGCTCGTGGCAAGGTCATTTTCCAAAATTTATTCCACCAAATATTTCCTTAAAACATTAGAATCTCATGGAATTAGAATCCAAAGGAATTAGATCTCTAGGAATTAGATGTTTAAGAATTCCAAGAGAGTTTTTTGGTGGGCAGAACCCCTCAGGGAGAACAGAGTTCTCCACAACTCTGGATTCCGCATTGCTCATGGCAAGGTCATTTCCCAAAATTTATTCCACCAAACACTCCTTAAAACATTAGAGGAATTAGAATATTGAGGAATTAGAATCCCAAGGAATTTAATATTTAGGAATTAGATCTCTAAGTATTCCAAGGGAGTTTTTGGTGGGCAGAACCCCTCAGTGAGAGTAGAGTTCCCTGAGTTTCCACAACTCCGGATTCCGCTTCGCTCAGCGACGACGGCGAAATTCCCTTTTTAATTCCAGGGAAAAATGGGAAAAAAACCAAAACAACTGAAAAAACCAAGAGTTGTGACCTCGATGGGGTGGCTGTTGTCTAAGGCATCGAGCTCCTGGGCCCGGGTGTAGTCAGCAGACACGAACTGGGTCCAGATGTCGTACTCAGGGAAGCAGTGATCCACACACAGGTACTCGATCCACGAGGCAAAGCCCTCGTTCAGCCACAGGTGTGTCCACCACTCCTGAGGGGAAACAGCAATAAATGGACTGGCTCAGCTTAATGTCTGGTTTGCTGCAGATCAGAATTATGTTTATTAGAATTACACCTATATAATTATAATATATATACATACATATACATATATATATATATATATATACAAACACACATATATAAACATATATATATATACACACATATATATGTACATATATATGTATATATAATTCTATTTTTCTCCACTTTGATGCTTGGCTTGGTGCAGATCAGAATAATGTTTATTAGAATTATACCTATATAATTATAATATATATATATATACATTCATATACATATATATCTATACACACACACACATATATAAACATACATATATATACATATACATACACATATATATTTATGCATATATAATTCTATTTTTCTCCACTTTGATGATTGGCTTGGTGCAGATCAGAATAATGTTTATTAGAATTAGACCAATATAATTATAATATATACATACATACACATATATATACATATACACACATATATATGTACATATATATATGTATATATAATTCTATTTTTCTCCAGTTTGATGCTTGGCTCAGTACAGATCAGAATAATGTTTGTTATAATTATACCAATATAATTATAATATATATATACATACATATACATATATATATACACACACACACATATAAATACATGTATATACACATATATATGTACACATATATATATGTATATATAATTCTATTTTTTTCCACTTTGATGCTTGGCTTGGTGCAGATCAGAATAATGTTTGTTAGAATTATACCAATATAATTATAATATATATATACATACATATACATATATATACATATATATATACACACATATATATGTACATATATATATGTATATATAATTCTATTTTTCTCCAGTTTGATGCTTGGTTTGGTGCAGATCAGAATAATATTTATTAGAATTATAGCAATGTAATTATATAGCATAATATATATTATATATATGTATATATATGTGTGTGTGTATATATATATAATTCTATTTTTCTCCAGTTTGATGCTTGGCTTGGTGCATATCAGAAGAATATTTATTAGAATTATAGCAATATAATTATATAACATATAATATATAATACATAATAGATAATTTCATATATACATATAATATAGTATAATATAATATAATATAATATAATATAATATAATATAATATAATATAATATAATATAATATAATATAATATAATATAATATAATATAATATAATATAATATAATATAATATAATATAATATAACAGTATATTAATCTATATATGTAATATAGATACATGTATATATGTATGTATTTTATATATATATATGTATATATGCATATATAAATGTGTGTGTGTATGTATGTAATATATAAAAATATTTAGTTTTATATTTCTCCAGCCACTCCTAATACAAAAAAGCAGAAGAAAAGGGAAAATCCCCAAGGATTTGTATGGTTTGGTGCAGATCAGCATGACATTTATTAGAATTATAGCAATATAATTATAAAATATAATATTTTATATCACAATTTAAATACTGAATTAATTATTTTACCACAGTTTGCTCTGTGCAAGGACACCCAAACACAGATTTTGGGCAGGATAAGAAGCAGATTTAAATAACAATTTGAATTTTGAAAGTTTAGGAACCATAAACCACCCAATAAATATTGAATTAATTCTATTAACACAATGTGCTGTGTGTTAAAAGAATTTTAATAATAATGAACACAGATTTTGGGCAGGATAGGGAACAGATTTCAATAAAATTTGAATTTTGACGTGTTCAGGTACCATAAACCACCATTTAAATACTAAATTAATTCTTTTACCACAGCCTGCTCTGTGCAAGGACACCCAAACACAGATTTTGGGCAGGATAAGAAGTAGATTTAAATTAAAATTTGAATTTTGAAGGCTTAGGTACCATAAACTACCATCTAAATATTACATTAATTATTTTGATGCTCTGTGTAAGGACACCCAAACACAGATTTTGAACAGGATAAGGAGCAGATTTAATTTTAAAAATGGGATTTTGAGTACTATAAATCACAATTTAAATACAAAATTAATTATTTTACCACAGTTTGCTCTGTGTAAGGACACCCAAACACAGATTTTGAGCAGGATAAGAAACAGATTTAAATATAAATTTGAATTTTGAAGCGTTCAGGTACCATAAATCACCATTTAAACATTAAATTATTTATTGTACCACAGCCTGCTCTGTGCAAGGACACCCAAACACAGATTTTGGGCAGGATAAGGAGCAGATTTAAATAAAAAATGGGATTTTGAGTACCATAAACCACACGTTAAATATTAAATTAATTATTTTACCACAGTTTGCACTGTGCAAGGACACCCAAATACAGATTTTGGGCAGGACAAGGAGCAGATTTAAATAAAAAAAAGGAATTTTGTACCATGGTGACGAGGTTCCCGAACCACTGGTGCGCCAGCTCGTGCCCCACCACCAGCGCCACCCACTGGCGAGACGAGGAGCAGGAATTTTTGGGGTCGATGAGCAAAGCAGTCTCCCTGTGGTGGACAAAAAAAAACTCAGCAAGGTGAGAACAACCCCAGAAAAATCCAAATCAACACCCAAAGGAGGTGAAATTACCTAAAGAAGGTAAAAAGTGAGGAAAAAACCCCATTAAAAAAAATTTTAAATGCCAAATTCTATTTCAGCTCAGCCATGGAATTCTCAGGGTGAGTCCCACAGCTGCTGGAATGTTCTGGAGCAGGAATTATTTTATGGCATGCAAGAAATAGGGTGAAAAAAAACAAGGAAGAAAAATAAAAATTTATTTTTTTATTTATCAAATAAATCAAAAATGACTCCCCTGGGTGATTTTTGGAAGCTCTGTGCTCTGGGGTGGGCACAGATCTCACCTCCCCAAAATTCCCAAAGGAATTCTGGCTCTTCCAAGAGGTGTCAACAACAATTTTTCCACTTTGGCACCTCCCAGCCCTGCTCAGAAACTTCTGGAATTTTGCAATTCCAGGGAAGAAGCCTCACAAAAAGTGTCAGAGCAAAACCAGCAAAAAGGGGCAAAAATTCCCAGATCCATCCCAAAAATTCTCCTCATCCTAGAGAAATATATTAATTTTTTTTTTCCTCACAAGGAAGGAAATATCAAATTTCATCAGAATTGCAATAGAAAGGGAAAAATTTGAAACCTGGGCTTGAATTAAGTTTTTAAGGCTCAGTTCAAAGCTGAGCAGAAGAAATCCTAAATTATTTCAGGATTTCAAATCCAAAGTTGTTCCAAATTCAGGGAAATCCTCCTGACCACCAGCAATAAGAAATGATGGTTGAAATTGGAAAATTAGGACTGAAAACAGGAAATTCTGATTTGGAATTAAGAATTTATGACCCAAACTAAGAATTTATGACTGAAAATAATGTCAAGCAAAAAATGCAAAAGCTTGATCAGAAGAAGGAAAAAAAATCAAACTGCAAAGGAAGGTGAGTTAAAATTTTTGATATTTTTGATATTTTTGATTTTCCCATCTCCACGCTGTTACTGCCAAATTCACCCACAAAATAAAAAAAACTCCCCCAAATTTCATGGAAATTTTATGGGGAGGAAAAAAAGGGGCCAAGAAAGTTTTGTCAATTAAAACCTTCAGCCATTGACTGATTTTTGCCTTCCTGAGCTGCAACAACACCACCAAAATCAGCCAAAAAAAAACCAAAATAAAAATTCAAAATATTGGCTCTGTCTGATTTGGGATGACACCCAGTAATTAGAATCCAATTAACTCCAAGAATTAGTGAACAAAGAGGGGGAAAGAGTATTTTTATTTACCTATAAGTAACAAGGCCCCAGTTCTCCATGGCACCTTTATAAAATAAATACAGAGGTTTATTGATATTGATCCACTCCTCTTCCTAAAGGTGTTTTTTTATTATTTTTATAATAAAAAAATTCAAATAAAAGAACAATTCCAGCAATAAAGCGAGTTACTTTACCAGCAGCAAAGTCTGCAATAGCTATGAGATCAATTTTAGGAAGAGGGTAAGGAACATTGAAGTAGTCCTTATAAAAAGGCAGAGTTTTAGCAGCAACCTGGAAGAAAAGAGAGGAGAAATGTTCTGTTAAAGTGGGAAAATATTGGGGAATTATTGGGAAAATATTGGGAAAATACTGAGAAATTATTTGGAAAATATTAAGAAATTATTTGGAAACTATTTGAAAAATTTTTGGGAATATATTTGGAAATTACTGGGAAAAATTCCCCAAAAATTGAAATGAAAAATTCCCCAAAGAACAACAAAAAAATCCCCCCAAAAATGAGGAATAAAACCACCAAAATCACCATGAAAAATCCTCAGAAAATGATGAAAAAACCCCAAAAATCAGGAATACAACCCTCAATAAACCCAGAGACCTAGATAAAATGAAATAAAATGAAATGAAATTAAATGAAATTAAATTAAAATGTGCCTTGAGGTCGAACTTGCCCTGCTTGGCCTTGCCCACACATGAAAAAACAGCCCATGAAAAAACAAGAAAAAACCCATGAAACATCCTCAAAATATCAAGGGAAAAAAAACCCAAAAAACAGGAATATAACCCATAAAACACCAAGAAAAAAACACATGAAAAACCCAAGAAAAATCTCCAAAAAACAATGAAAAATCCCCCCCAAATGAGGAAAGAACCCCCAAAAACACCATGAAAAGTCCCCAAAAAATGAGGTAAAAAAACCCCAAAAAACCATGAAAAATCCTCAAAAAACAAAGAAAAATTCCCCAAAAATGAGGAAAGAAGCCCCAAAAACACAATGAAAAATCTCCAAAAAAACAACAAAACATCCCCAAAAAATGACGAAAAATCTCCCAAAAATGACAAAAAATTCATAAAAAATGATAAAAAAACCCCAAAACCCAGGAATGCAACACACAAAAAACACAGATAAATTAAAATAAGTGAAATTAAATTAAATTAAATTAAATTAAATTAAATTAATTGTATCTCGAGGGTGAACCTGTCCTGCTTGGCCTTGCCCACGGGCGTGTAGACGCGCACCAGCACGGCGTGACCATCCAAAAAAAGGAAAAAACCTCCAAAAAAGAATGAAAAAACTGTAAAAAATGAGAAAAAAATCCCCAAACACAGGAATATAATCTATAAAAAGACCAAGAAAAAAACCATGCAAAAGCCCCAGCAAGAAAGGAGAAAAGCCATAAAAACAGGAATATCGCCCACAAAAAACCAAGAATAACACCACAAAAATTCCCCAAAAAACAATGAAAAAAACTCCAAGACCAGAAATACAACCCACAAAAGATCAAGAACAAACTCGAAAAAACTCATGAAAAATCCACAAAAAACAAGGAATATAATTCACAAAAATCGAAGAAAAAAACCCCCCAAAATGTGGGAAAAATGTGCGAAAAACCAATGAAAATGCGCCAAAAATTGAGGAAAAAATCCCAAAAATGACAAAAAAACCCCAAAACCCAGGAATACAACACACAAAAAACACAGATTAATTAAATTAAGTGAAATTAAATTAAATTTAGATTAAATGAATTGTACCTCGAGGGCGAACCTGCCCTGCTCGGCCTTGCCCACGGGCGTGTAGACGCGCACCAGCACGGCCACTACCCATGAGAAAACCATGAAGGAAAAAAACCAAAAAAAACAAAAAAATGCCCAAAAAACCACTAAAAATCCCCCAAAAAACAAGGAATAATTGCCCAAAAACAAGTAAAAAACCCCCAAAAACACCATGAAAAATCTCTGGAAAAAAAACGAATAATCCCACAAAAATGACGAAAAATCCCCCAAAAATGACAAAAAACCCCATAAAAAATGACGGAAAAAAACCCCAAAACCCAGGAATACGACCCTCAATAAACCCAGAGATTTAAAATAAATTAGATGAAATTAAACTAAATGAAATGAATTGTACCTCGAGGGCGAACCTGCCGTGCTCGGCCTTGCCCACGGGCATGTAGACGTGCACCAGCACGGCCACTACCCATGAGAAAACCATGAAGGAAAAAAACCAAAAAAAACAAAAAAATGCCCAAAAAACCACTAAAAATCCCCCAAAAAACAAGGAATAATTGCCCAAAAACAAGGAAAAAAACCCCAAAACCACCATGAAAAATCTCTGAAAAAACAACGAATAATCCCACAAAAATGACGAAAAATCCCCCAAAAATGACAAAAAACCCCATAAAAAATGACGGAAAAAAACCCAAAACCCAGGAATACGACCCTCAATAAACACAGTGATTTAAAAGAAATTAGATGAAATTAAACTAAATGAAATGAGTTGTACCTCGAGGGCGAACCTGCCCTGCTCGGCCTTGCCCACGGGCGTGTAGATGCACACCAGCATGGCATGCATGTGCACAACCCACAAAAAAAACTAGAAAAAACCCAAAAAATAACGAAAAATTCTCTAAAAATGAGGAAAGAAACCATGAAAAACCCTCAAAAAATGATGAAAAAAACCTCAAAACACAGGAACACAACCCACAAAAAAAAAAAGAAAAATCTCCAAAAAACTACTGAAAAAAATCCAAAACCTGGGAATACAACACACAAAAAACACAGATAAATTAAATTAAGTGAAATTAAATTAAATTTAGATTAAATGAGTTGTACCTCGAGGGCGAACCTGCCCTGCTCGGCCTTGCCCACGGGCGTGTAGACGCGCACCAGCATGGCCACTACCCATGAGAAAACCATGAAGAAAAAAACCCAAAAAACCCCAAAAATGCCCAAAAATCCACTAAAGATCCCCCAAAAAACAAGGAATAATTGCCCAAAAACAAGGAAAAAACCCCCAAAACCACCATGAAAAATCTCTGAAAAAACAACGAATAATTCCACAAAAATGACGAAAAATCCCCCAAAAATGACAAAAAACCCCATAAAAAATGACGGAAAAAACCCAAAACCCAGGAATACGACCCTCAATAAACACAGTGATTTAACATAAATTAGATGAAATTAAGCTAAATGAAATGAGTTGTACCTCGAGGGCGAACCTGCCCTGCTCGGCCTTGCCCACGGGCGTGTAGATGCACACCAGCATGGCATGCATGTGCACAACCCACAAAAAAAACTAGAAAAAACCCAAAAAATAACGAAAAATTCTCTAAAAATGAGGAAAGAAACCATGAAAAACCCTCAAAAAATGATGAAAAAAACCTCAAAACACAGGAACACAACCCACAAAAAAAAAAAGAAAAATCTCCAAAATCTACTGAAAAAAATCCAAAACCTGGGAATACAACACACAAAAAACACAGATAAATTAAATTAAGTGAAATTAAATTAAATTTAGATTAAATGAGTTGTACCTCGAGGGCGAACCTGCCCTGCTCGGCCTTGCCCATCGGAAGCGTAGACGCCAGCACTCAGCACGGCCACTACCCATGAGAAAACCATGAAGAAAAAAACCCAAAAAACCCCAAAAATGCCCAAAAATCCACTAAAGATCCCCCAAAAAACAAGGAATAATTGCCCAAAAACAAGGAAAAAACCCCCAAAACCACCATGAAAAATCTCTGAAAAAACAACGAATAATTCCACAAAAATGACGAAAAATCCCCCAAAAATGACAAAAAACCCCATAAAAAATGACGGAAAAAAACCCAAAACCCAGGAATACGACCCTCAATAAACACAGTGATTTAACATAAATTAAATGAAATTAAGCTAAATGAAATGAGTTGTACCTCGAGGGCGAACCTGCCCTGCTCGGCCTTGCCCACGGGCGTGTAGACGCGCACCAGCACGCCGTCCTGCGAGCGCGCCTCCACGAAGTCGTACTCGCCCACCACGAAGGCCACCAGGTACGTGGACATGACGGGCGAGCGCGCGAACTTCACCTCCACCAGGCTCTCGTCGTCGGGGTACGGCCGCCGCTCCAGCACGTTCTGCGGGGAGAGCCGGGCTTGGACGGGCTCCAAAAAGGGGTTTGGGGGTTCAGGTGTTGGGGGTTTTACCTGAATGTTGGGGGTTTGCAGGCCAAAGAGGTTTGGGAGATGTGGAGTGTTTGGGGGTTTAAGGGTTGTTAAATCCGACTGCAAAATTTCCAATCAGAATTTTGGGAGAAGTTCAATCATAATTTCACATCAACTCTTCCAATGAGAATTTCGAGAGTGCTTCATATCACAATTTAAAATTAAAAGTTCCAATCAGAATTTTGAAAGAATTTCAAATCACAATTTCAAATCAAAACAATCAAAATTTCGGGAGAGCTTCAAGTCAAAACTTCCAATCAGAATTTCAAATTAAAACTTCCAATCAGAATTTTGAGAGAACTCCAAATCACAATTTCAAATCAAAACTTCAATCAGCCCCAAAGCCAGACCAGAGCAGTTTGGGGATGCAAAGATTAGATTTTTTACCCTAGTGTTGGTTTTTTGCAGGATAAAGAGTTTTGGGAGATGTGGAGTGTTTTGGGGTTTAAGGGTTGTTAAATCTGACTGCAAAACTTCCAATCAGAATTTTGGGAGAGCTTCAAATCACAATTTCAAGTCAAAACTTCCAATGAGAATTTTGAGAGAATTTCAAATTACAATTTCAAGTCAAAATTTCCAATCAAAATTTCGGGAGAGCTTCAAGTCAAAACTTCCAATCAGAATTTTCAAATCAAAATTTCCAATCAGAATTTTGAGAGAACTCCAAATCACAATTTCAAGTCAAAGCTTCCAATGAAAATTTCAAACCACAATTTCAAATCATAACTTCCAATCAGCCCCAAATCCAGGCCACAGCAGTTTGGGGATCCAAAATCTGGATTTTTTACCTAAATGTTGGTTTTTTGCATAAAGAGTTTTAGGAGATGGAGTGTTTGGGGATTTAAGAGTCTTTAAAGGGATTTGGGAAAAGGAAAGTCAAGTGTAATAACTAAAGATATTTCTTATCACAATCTCTGAAAAGTCAGGAGAAAGGCAAAATAATTTGTTACCAGGATCTCTGAAAATTCAGGATTTCAGCACTAAAAACCCAAAAGGGAAATCCACAAAAACCGAGGAAACAACAAGAAAAAAGCAAGGGGAAAAAAAGAAAAACAAAACCAAGCCCCAAAATCCAACCCAACAAAAAAACCCAGAGACTTTTCCAGTCCCTCTTAATCAAGCAGCACATAAATTAATTCTCATTAATAATAATATATAATTAATTATAATTTTATTTTTTTAAAACCACCAGGTTTAAACCTGCTCAGGTTTTGTGTTTCTCTCCTCATTTATTGCAGGTTGTATTCCCAGCTGTTATCAAGGCAAATTATTAATTATCAATTAGCACCACTTGAATTAAAATATTTAAAACTTACCATATTTGACAAAGCTACTCTGTCTTTGGGAACCACCAAAGAAATATCAAAAGTTGCTTTAATTGCAGGCTCATCCCAGCAAGGGAAAGCTCTGCGAGCATCAGTAGCCTGGAAAAAGAGAATTAAATAAAAAAGAATTCAACAAATCAAGCACAGGAGATAATGGGGAGAAAACCCAAAATTCAGTTTATTTCTAGCAAAAAAAAGAAAGAGGAGGAGGAGGAGGAGGAGGAGAAGGAGAAGGAGAAGGAGAAGGAGAAGGAGAAGGAGAAGGAGGAGAAGGAGAAGGAGAGGGAGAAGAAAATAATGGAGAAAAAGAAGAAAGGAAAGAAAAGGAAGAAAGGGAAGAAGAAAGAAAAATTCAAAAAAGAAGACAGCAAAAGCAAAGGAAGAAGAAAGAAAAGGAAAAAGAAAAAGAAGAAAAAGCAAAAGAGCCTAAAATGAAAATAAGAACAAAGATGAAAAAAGGGAAGGGAAAGGGAGGAAAGGAAAAAGGGAAGGGAAGGGAAGGGAAGGGAAGGGAAGGGAAGGGAAGGGAAGGGAAGGGAAGGGAAGGGAAGGGAAGGGAAGGGAAGGGAAGGGAAGGGAAGGGAAGGGAAGGGAAGGGAAGGGAAGGGAAGGGAAGGGAAGGGAAGGGAAGGGAAGGGAAGGGAAGGGAAGGGAAGGGAAGGGAAGGGAAGGGAAGGGAAGGGAAGGGAAGGGAAGGGAAGGGAAGGGAAGGGAAGGGAAGGGAAGGGAAGGGAAGGGAAGGGAAGGGAAGGGAAGGGAAGGGAAGGGAAGGGAAGGGAAGGGAAGGGAAGGGAAGGGAAGGGAAGGGAAGGGAAGGGAAGGGAAGGGAAGGGAAGGGAAGGGAAGGGAAGGGAAGGGAAGGGAAGGGAAGGGAAGGGAAGGGAAGGGAAGGGAAGGGAAGGGAAGGAAAGGAAAGGAAAGGAAAGGAAAGGAAAGGAAAGGGAAAGGAAAGGAAAGGAAAGGAAAGGAAAGGAAAGGAAAGGAAAGGAAAGGAAAGGAAAGGAAAGGAAAGGAAAGGAAAGGAAAGGAAAGGAAAGGAAAGGAAAGGAAAGGAAAGGAAAGGAAAGGAAAGGAAAGGAAAGGAAAGGAAAGGAAAGGAAAGGAAAGGAAAGGAAAGGAAAGGAAAGGAAAGGAAAGGCAAGGCAAGGCAAGGCAAGGCAAGGCAAGGCAAGGCAGCCAGGCCACACCTCGAACTGGGTGACGGCGGCGTAGCGCGTGTCCCCGCTGGCCGTGCTGTACTTGCTGCGGTAAAACCCTTTCATTTTGTCGTTCAGCTCCCCCACAAAGTCGATCTTCAGCGTCCCTGTCCCTGCAGAGCAAACACAACCCTCAGACTGGCAGTGACACACATCAATCCACTGATTCAGGTGGGGTTGATCCCCCCCCCCCAACCAAAATAAAGCCCAGAATATCCCACGGGAGTTTGGGGGGGTTTTAATTTTAAATTTTCATTTTTAAACCTTCAAAGTTGCAGCTCCCAGTCCTCACCTGGGAGAGAGTTTGTGAAACTCTGGGTTAAGGGATTGTGGGGAAGGATGGAACCCTCAAAGCCAGGCTGAGCTCAGAGTCCAAGGCTCTGAGTTAGGTCAGGATTAATCCCAAAGTTCCCTGTGATAATTCCAAACTTTCCTGTGATAATTACAAAGTTCCCTGTGGAATTCCAGTGTTGGAATTCCAGAGGAGGGAATCCCAGGGTTGGAATTCCAGAGGAGGAATTCCAGGGGAGGAATCTCAGGGGAGAAATTCCAGGGAAGAAATTCCAAGGTTGGAATTCCAGGGAAGAAATTCCAGGGGAGGAATTCCAGGGCAGGAATCCCAGGGCTGGAATTCCAGGGTTGGAATCCCAGGGAAGAAATTCCAGGGCAGGAATCCCAGGGCTGGAATTCCAGGGTTGGAATCCCAGGGAAGAAATTCCAGGGGAGGAATTCCAGGGGATTAATTCCAGGTTTGGAATTCCAGGGATAAATTCCAGGTTTGGAATTCCAGGGATTAATTCCAAGGTTGGAATTCCAGGGATTAATTCCAGGTTTGGAATTCCAGGGATAAATTCCAGGTTTGGAATTCCAGGTTTGGAATTCCAGGGATTAATTCCAAGGTTGGAATTCCAGGGATTAATTCCAGGGTTGGAATTGCCATCCCACCCCCCTTACCTTTCTGCAGGGTGCTGGGGAAGGACAGAGTGACCTTCTCATCCTCGTTCTGGTAGTTGAACCCTGTGGCGTGAACCTCTGAAAAAAGGAAAAATAAAAAATCAGCAGTGGGATCAGAACCATCCTGGGAAGGGATTTGGGATTAAAACTCCCAAAATTCACCCCAAAACTGAGCTCAGCAAGTCAGGATCAGGTCTGAGGGATTCCCACAGGTGGGGATTTCACAGCAGGGGAAGTTTCTGAAGCATCCAAAAGTGAAAGTTGGGCTGAAAAAACTCCCCAAAAAACAAACAAACAAACAAACAAAAAAAAAACAAACCCAAAACTGCAGGAAAAATGGGATCTCAATGTTGTGGTGGGAATTCCAAGGTAGGGAAAGTTCCTGCAGCACCCAAAAGTGAAAATTGAGCTGAAAAACTCAAAAAAACCCCCAAAGCTGCAGGAAAAATGGGATTTGTGTTGTGGTGGGAATTCCACAATAGGGGAAGTTCCTGAAGCACCCAGGAGTGAAAATTGAGCTGAAAATCTCCAAAAAAGCAAAAAAAAAAAAACCCAAACTGCAGGAAAAATGGGATTTGTGTTGTGGTGGGAATTCCACAGCAGGGAAAATTCCTGTAGCACCCAGGAGTGAAAGTTGAGCTGAAAATAAACCCAAAAAACTCCAAAACCTGCAGGAAAAAATGGGATTTTTGCCCCAAGAATGGTGAAATCTGCCCCAAATCCCCCCCTGCTGTTAAATTCCCCCTCAGAGCAGCAGGATTCCCATTAATTACCCCAATCAGGAATCTTAGGATTTATTCACTTTATTTATGGCTTGAAAAATCCCATTAATCTCCACAACAAGTGGAGGTTTTGCTTGGATTGAATCACAAAATAAATTTGATTTGATTTCAGAAATAAAATAAATTTTCTTCAGGAGCAAGGCCCTGAAGAAGATCTCAAAACCACCCAAAAAAAATTAAATTTGGTGTTTACAAAGCACAGGAATTATTGGTGGATGCAAAAAAAAAAAAAAATCTGGAATAACCTCACAAAAACTTTGCAAGTTTTGTTCCCTTCCATACTTTAATTAAATTCTCATTTCAAAACTTTGAAATCTTCTCCAAATCAGCATTTTCAGCTCCAAACTCCACAAGCCCAGACACAACTGGGAGTTTTTGATCCCAAAACAAAAATCTGTCACTCAAGCAAGGTCTGGAATGACAAAAGCTGCTCTGAAATTACAATTTTTAGTCACAGAAATTCTCATTTTCCAGGCTCAGGTATCACTGCAAGTGTTGGGTTTCAGCCCCAGCACAAATTTGGTTTTATTCTTTTTTTTTTTTTTTTTTTTGTGTTTATTCTGCAGAGGTGATTTGAATTTTAAGGCTTGGTTTGTTTTTTTAGGGTTTTTTTGGGGTTGGGTTTTGGGGAGTTTTTTTGGTTGATTTAATTTGGTTTTCTGGGTTGATTTGGTTTGGGATTAGGGTTTTTTTGGTTGATTTAATTTGGTTTTTTGGGTTAATTTGGTTTGGGTTTTGGGGTTTTTTAGTTGATTTTATTTGTTTTTTGGGGATTGATTTGGTTGGTTTTTTAGGGGTTTTTAATTGGTTTATTGGGTTTGGGATTAGGGTTTTTTTGGTTGATTTAATTTGGTTTTTTGGGTTAATTTGGTTTGGGTTTCTTAGTTGATTTGGTTTGGGGTTTTGGGGTTTTTTTGTTGGTTTGTTTTGGTTTTTTGGGTTTTTGGTTGATCTGATTTGGTTTTTAGTGTTCTTTTGGGGTTGGGTTTTGGGGAGGTTTTTGGTTGATTTAATTTGGTTTTTTGGGTTAATTTTGGGGGTTTTTAGTTGATTTTATTTGGTTTTTGGGAATTGATTTGGTTTGGTTTTTTAGGGGTTTTTAATTGGTTTATTTGGTTTGGGATTAGGGGTTTTTTGGGGTTGATTTGGTTTGGGGTTTTGGGGTTTTTTGGTTGGTTTGTTTTGGTTTTTGGTTTTTCTGGTTGGTGTATTTTGGTTTTTTGGTGGTTTTTCTTTAGTTAATTTGGTTTGGGTTTTGGATTTTATTTTGTTGACTTGGTTTGGGTTTTTAGGGGTTTTTGTTTGGCTTTTGGGGTTTTTTGGGTTGATTTGGTTTGGGGGTTTTTGGTTGATTTATTTTTTAGGGTTTTTTGGGTTTATTTGGTTTGTGTTTTGGGGTTTTTTGGGTTTATTTGGTTTGTGTTTTGGGGTTTTTTGGGGTGATTTGGTTTTGGGTTTTTTAAGTGATCTGGTTTGGTTTTTTAGGTTTTTTTTGGGGTTGATTTGATTTGGGGTTTTGGGGTTTTTTGGTTGGTTTGTTTTGGTTTTTGGGTTTTTGGTTGATCAGGTTTGGTTTTTTAGGGATTTTTGTTTGGGTTTTGGATTTTTTTTTGTTGATTTGGTTTGGGTTCTGGGGTTTTTTGGTTGGTTTCGTTTGGGTTTTGCTTTCTTTTTTTTGTTGATTTGTTTTCTGTTTTGGATTTTATTTGGTTGGGTTGGGGTTTGGGTTTTTTGGTTGGTTTGGTTTTTTTAGGGTTTTTTGGGGTTGATTTGGTTTGGGTTTTGGTTTTTCTGGTTGGTGTGTTTTGGTTTTTTGGTGGTTTTTTGAGTTAATTTGGTTTGGGTTTTGGATTTTATTTGGTTGATTTGGTTTGATTTTTTAGGGGTTTTTGTTTGGGTTTTGGGGTTTTTGGTTGATCTGGTGTGGAGGTTTTCGGTTGATTTGATTTTAGGGTTTTTTGGGTTGATTTGGTTTGAATTTGGGGGTTTTTTGGTTGATTTGCTTTGGGATTTTTTAGTTGATCTGGTTTGGTTTTTTAGAGTTTTTTTGGGGTTGATTTGATTTAGGGTTTTGGGGTTTTTTTGTTGATTTGGTTTGGGGTTTTTTTGTTGATTTGGTTTGGGTTTTGCTTTTTTGTTGATTTGGTTTGGGTTCTGGATTTTTTTTTGCTGATTTGGTTTGGATTTTTAGGGGTTTGGTTGGTGGGTTGGAGGTTTGGTTTGATTTGGTTTGTTTTAGTTTTTCTGCTTGCTTTGTTTTGGTTTTATGGTGGTTTTTTGGTTGATTTGGTTTGTTTTTTAGGTTTTTTTGGGGTTGATTTGGTTTGGGTTTCAGGTTTTATTTGGTGGATTTGGTTTGGGTTTCAGGTTTTATTTGGTTTGTTTTTTAGGGTTTTTTGGTGTTGATTTGGTTTGGGTTTTTTAGGGGTTTTTTGGGGTTGGGTTTTGGGAGTTTTTTTGGTTGATTTGGTTTGAGTTTGGGGTTTTTTAGTTGATCTGTTCTCTTTTTTAAGTGTTTTTTGGGTTGATTTGATTTGGGATTTGGGTTTTTGGTTGGTTTGCTTAGGGATTTTTGGTTGGTTTCTTGGTTTTTTGGATTTCTTGGTTGGTTTGGTTAGGGTTTTGCTTTTTTGTTGATTTGGTTTGGGTTCTGGAGTTTTTTGGTTGGTTTGTTTTGGGTTTTGGGTTATTTGGTTGATTTGGGTTTTTAGGGTTTTTTTGGGGTTGATTTGCTTTGGGGTTTTGGGTACTTTTTAGTTGGTGTGTTTTGGTTTTTTGAGTTGATTTGCTTTGGGGTTTTGGGTTTTATTTGGTTGATTTGGTTTGATTTTTCAGGGGTTTTTGTTTGGGTTT
This sequence comes from Luscinia megarhynchos, assembly GCA_034336665.1. Lineage (NCBI taxonomy): Eukaryota > Metazoa > Chordata > Aves > Passeriformes > Muscicapidae > Luscinia > Luscinia megarhynchos. The sequence goes on along the minus strand of CM067589.1, from coordinate 632,327 downwards.
TTTTGGTTTGTTTGGGTTTTTTGGGTTGCTTTTTTAGTTTCTTATTTCCAACACCAGCCAAAGCTCTGGTGCAACATCCAGGCACATCCCAAAGACCAAAATAACAAATTCTGGCCTTAAACCCCAAATTCCCTTCATCCCTCCTGCTCCAAACTCCCCCAGAGCTGCTGGATTTCCATGGGAACCTCCACAAAACCCTGATGGAAAAAATTCCTCCAGATCCCCTGATCTGAGGAGATTCCAAACAAATTCCCCAATTCCAGCACAATTTCACAGCCAGCTCCAAATTCCTTCACATTCCCCAGGATAAAGCTGAAGCACTTAAAAAAAAAATTAATTAAAAAAAATCCAACAATCAAATAATCAAAAAATTCCAAAAATCAAAAAATCCAACAATCCAAAAATGAAATAAAATAAAAAATAAAAAAAACCCACAAAAATACAAAAGTCCAAAAATCCCACAATCCAAGAATCAAAAAAAATCCAAGAATCCAAAAAACCCAAGAATCTAAAAATCCATCAATCCAAAAACCAAAAAATAATAAAAAAACATAAATCCAGAAATCCAAGAATCCAAAAATCCAACCACCCAAAAATCCAAATGTCCAAAAATCTAAATATCAAAAAATCCAAACATCCAGAAACCAAAAAGATCTAAAACCAAAAAAATTCAAACACCTAAAAATCCTAAAATCCAAAAGTCCAAACATCCAAAAATCCAAATATTTAAACAACCAAAAGTCCAAAAATCTAAAAATCTAAAAACCCAAACATCCAACCACAGAAATATCTAAAAATTAAATAATCCAAACATCCCAAAACCCAAAACCAAAAAAACCCCAAAAATTTAAAAATCCAAAAGTCCAAAAATCAAAACATCCCAAAGTCCAAACATCCTAAAATCCTAAAATCTTAAAATCCAAATATCCAAACAACCAAAAGTTCAAAAATCTAAAAAATCTTTGAATGATTTGGGATAAAATTCAGGAATATTCTGTTCCCTATTGATCAATTTTTGAAGGATTTGGGATGAAAAAAATGGAATTTTCTGCTGATCAATCCCTGCATGATTTGAGATGAAAATCAGGAATTTTCTCTGCATGGTTTGGGATAAAAATCAGGAATTTCTGCTCCCCAAGGATCAATTTTTGCTGCTTCTGTTCCTCATGTCACAACAAAATTCTTCACTTGGATCCTCCCTTTCCTGGCAAATATTGGGCAATAATCTGATTTAATGCAAATCTGCATTAAAACTCCAAAGTCCTGTCAAATTCCAAAGTGCAGGAATTGTGGAATTGGAGCCAAGATCTGCTGGGCAGGGAGCACTAACAGGGATTTGGGGAAAAAAAATCAAATTATTTTGGATAAAAGTCACCTCAAACAAGGGATGGGATGTGTGAAATAAAATCTTTTCAGGTTTGCAAAGGAGATCAGTAAATTAATTCTTATTTTGAGATAAATTCTTTAAAATTTCCTAATTTTTAAAAAAAAATTTTAAACTATTTTAGAGTAGTTTTATTGATTAGTTTTAATTTTATTCATTTAAATTTTTATTAATGTTATTCTTTCAATTCTATTTGTTTTCATTCTATTCACTTTAATTTTACTAATTTATACCTTATTGATTTTGAATTCTATGAATTTTAATTTTATCCTTTAAATTCTATTAATTTTAAAGTTTTATTCTTTTAATTCAAAATAATTTTAAGTTTCTTTCCTTTTACATTTATTAATTTTAATTTTATTGATTTTACTTGAATTAAACCCTGGAATTCCTGGGTGCTTTTCCCCTTTACTTTCATTTTTTCCAGGACAATTCCTGGCTGCTTCTCCCCCTTATTTTCATTTTCTCAGTGAGAAAATTTTCTCAAGTCCAATTTCTTCACCATAACAAATTCAAGGAATTTCTTCACTGAAGGAATTTTTTTACCATAACAAACTGAAGGAATTTCTTCACCAAAACTAACTGAAGGAATTCTTGGCCACAACAAAATTCAAGAAATTTTTTCACTGAAAGAATTTCTTCACCATAACAAAGTGAATTAATTTCTTCACCACAACAACTGAAGGAATTTTTTTACCATAACACAATTCAAGGGATTTCTTTACCACAAGAAATTGAAAAAATTTCTTGTCTGAAGGAATTTCTTCACCATAACAAACTCAAGGAATTTCTTTACCATAACACAAGGGATTTCTTCACCACAATAAAGTGAAGGAATTTCTTTACCATAACAAAACTCAAGGAATTTCTTCACCACAACAAACTCAAGGAATTCCTTACCATAACAAACTCAAGGAATTTCCTCACTGAAGGAATTTCTTCACCAAAACACAACTCAAGGAATTTCTTCACTGAAGGAATTTCTTCAACCTTACACAGCTCCAAGGAATTTCTTTACCATAACACAATTGAAGGAATTCCTTCACCATAATAAACTGAATTAATTTCTTCACCACAATAACGGAAGGAATTTCTTTACCACAACAAACTCAAGGAATTCTTTACTATAAAAAACTCAAGGAATTTCCTCACTAAAAGAATTTCTTCACTGAAGGAATTTCTTCACCATAACAAAACTAAAGGAATTTCTTTACCATAACACAACTCATGGATTTCTTCACCACAACAAACTCAAGGAATTCTTTACCACAACAAACTCAAGGAATTTCTTTACCATAATACAACTCCAGGAATTTCCTCACTGAAGGAATTTTTTCCCCAGCAGTGATAAGATTGATCCCATTCCAGCAGGGAATCGAGATAAGGAATTCTGTGCTTCCAGAGGCAGGGCAGAGCTCACCCAGCCATGAGCAGATTTGGTCATTTTTTGTTTCCCAGAGCAGAAATGAAGCCAGCAGGGCTCTCACCTTCGTCTCCCTCCGGCGCGTAGGACGCCGTGATGATGTCGATGTCGGCGCAGTTCATCACGATCTGGTTGGTTGCATTTTTCACCTGCAAGAGAAACTCCATCAGCATCAGGAAGAGAAGGGAATTCCCACACCTCATCCATGTAAAATCCAGCAGCAGCTGTTGGAAGGAGAACTGTGTTGCAATATAGGATGTGACCAGAAATGTGGATTCTGTCACCAGCTGTTGCAGCTGGGTGGGGCAGTGATTCCTTATCTCTGTGACACATATTATCTGTTAATGGGCATCTTTAAACCAGCTGGGACAATCATCTTTTTCTTTCCCATGATCCACCCTTCCTCCAGGAGATATCTCCTGTTAATGGGCCAGGTGCTAAACCAGGTGAGGCAGTGATTCTTATATCTGTGGGATATCTCCTGTTAATGGGTCATATGCTAAAAACCAGCTGAGGCAATCATCTTTATCTTTCCCACAGCCCATCCTCCCTCCAGGAGATATCTCCTGTTCATGGCCATTGAGTCCCAGTGCATGACTGATAAAATTACATCATCCCACTGGGAGATGCTCCACCCAGGGGGAGGAGCCAAACATTTCCTACCCAGATAAAAACTGAGATTTGGAACACCAGAGCAGCCTTTTCCACTGGATTCCAGAGGAAAACCAAACCTTTCCACATCATCCCTAAACCTTCAAAAAAAAAACCAAACCTGAACTTTTTTACAAAACCACTGCTTCAGCTAAACCACATCTGCCACTGCAAAAGAACTGGAACCACCATGGAATGGGACTGCTGCCAACACCCTGACTGACTGACGGGTGTCAGCTTGGATTCTGACTCTGGCAGTGCTTTGGGATTGTTCTTTGAAATACTGTATTTCTATTTTAATTTTAACTGTTATCCCTAATTCCCATATCTTTGCCTGAGAGCCCCTTAATTTCAAAATTATAATAATTTGGAGGGAGGGGGTTTACATTCTGCATTTCAAAGAGGAGCTCCTGCCTTTATTGGCAGATACCTGTCCTCCAAACCAGGACAGAAGGAGAATTGGGATGGTGAAGCAGATGCTGTGAGCTGTGCTCAGCCACTCATCTCCACTGGGAATTATTTAAAAAAATAATAAAAATGAAAACAGGGCTGAAAACTTCACAATGGGCCCCTTGTGCAGGCCTGGGAATCCAAACCCAATAAAATAAAAACACGTCCTGAGCCCATCAGCCTCCTTTGGGGGTGGCCTAAGGGACAGCAGAGTGAAAATCTCAGAGCACAATTATGGAATTTTTGGAGATGGTGACCAACACAACCTCCAGGTTCTCAGACCTCCTCAGCTTCAAAACGTCTGCCAGGACATTTTCCTTCCCCTTTTCCTGCCAGCTCTTGGCTCCACACACTTTGCTTTATTTTCTTTTATTTACCAAGTGCCAGCTCCCAGTGTAGGAATAAAGCGTGGGGCTGTGCCAGTTCTCAGTTTGAATGCCAGAGCCTGAATACAGAGGAATTCAAATTAAATATAAATTCATTACAAAAGGGGGTAAAATATTTGGGAGTTAAAGCAGAAATTGATGGCTGGGATTACCAGAATGATCAGGCTGGATCAAGCTGGGAATCCTGCTTGTCCAGGATAGGATTTCCAGCAGGAGAAAGCAGCAGTTTCTTAAATAAAGGAGTAAAAACTTCTCTAACAGATTTAACACAGGCACCAAGAAATTGCTTCCTAACCCAGAATCAGCTCATTAAAGCCTAAGAAACTCCATCCTTTTTTATTTTTTATAACCTTAAAATGCCCTGTGAACACCTGGAGCCATCATTCCAGGTATCCAGGAAGGAAAATGGAATGAATTTCCAATGGACCAGGAAGATGGGAAATTAATTTCCAAGGGCCTGGAGTTCCAGGAAGAAAAATTGAATTAATTTCCAAGAGCCTAGAATGCCAGGAAAAGGAAAAAAAATAATTTCAAATGGCCTGGAATTTCAGGAAAGAAAATGGAATTAATTTCCACGGGCTTGGATTGCCAGGAAGGAAAATAGAACGGATTTCCAAGTGCCAGGAAAAGGGGGAAAAATGAATTTCCAAGGGTCTGGAATGCCAGGAAAAGGGAAGTTAATTTCCAAGGGCCTGGAGTGCCAAGAAGGAAAATGGAATTTATTTCCAAGGGCTTGGAGTTCCAGGAAAAGAGGGGAAAATGAATTTCAAAGGAACTGAAATGCCAGGAAAAGGGGGAAAATTAATTTCCAAGGGCCTGGAATGCCAGGAAAGAAAATGGGAAATTAATTTCCAAGGGCTTAGAGTGCCAGGAAGGAAAATTGGATGAATTTCCAAGGGCCTGAAATTCCAGGAAAAGGGGAAAAATTAATTTCCAAGAGCCTAGAATGCCAGGAAAGAAAATGGGAAATGAATTTCCAAGGGCCTGGAGTTCCAGGAAAAGGAGAAAAATGAATTTCCAAGGGCTTGGAAAATGGGGAAAATTAATTTCCAAGGTCCCTTCTAACCCAAATTCCATCACTCCTCTGTCCATGCTCACCTCCCATGGAGCACCCAAACCTTTATTTTATTTTATTTTATTTTATTTATAAACCCCAAAAAAGGCTCAGGTGGCCCCCACTTCTCCCTGTGCCAGCAGGGAATAAATAACACAGGAATGGTTTTTTGACCCTCTGGGACAGAAAAAGCAAATTTGAATCAATTTTTGGATAAAAGAGGATTTAAGGAATTTAAATTTGGGAGTTTCAGCCTTTCAGGAGTTTCTTCTTCACCTCTCTGACCTAACAAATATTCCTGATTTATCCCCCAATTATGGAATTGCTTAATTAATAAATACGTCAATTATAAATATTATGGCAAGGTTTCCAAACTCCTGCTCTCCCCTGCAGTGGTGTCACACCAAGAGGTTGTGATGGAATTCAAATCAAATAAATTTTAATTAATAAACCCAACCTGACTGTGAAAATCATGTTTTTGCTAAGCACTGAGAGCAAATCTAACAGCTGAAAATTTGATTTTTCCAGGAAAAATTTATGACTCAAAAATCCACTTTTTCTTTTTTTTTCCATTTCTGAGTCCATGAAGCTGAAAAATTAAAACTCTCCCCCCAAAAAATCAAAGCTCAACAGTTTTTACCACAATAATAGAACTTGGGGGTTTTTTCAAGATTTTTCTAGGAAAAAAAAATCAGGATGAGAAAAGTTTTTTATAAATGTCTGGAGAGTTTTATTCAATCTATAAATGCAAATCTCCCTGGATTTGGAGCTGTCCAAATTGCAGACAATGTGAGTTTAACAATGGGCTTGATCTCTAAAAAATCAACTTTTTCCAACTTTTTCCAGGACAAAACTTTCAGTGGAGCACTGCAAAATAACAAAGTTTAAAATACTTAAAAAACCAAAAAATTTTAAAACCAGCAAAATTTAGGTTTAAGCAGAGAAAATCCAGAGGCTCCTTAAACAGGCAATTTAAATTTTTTAAATTTCATTTTTTATTTATTTTTAGATTTTTTTATTTATATTTTTTCTTTATTATTTTACATATTTGAGATTTATTGATTTATTTCCTAGCAATATCAAGCCAGTTTTATGAGAGGGCAGCACGGTAGAAAATATCTAAAATGAACCAGGAGGGTAAAAAAAGTTCATTTTTTAACTGTTCCCAAAAAATGGGATTAAATTCACTGTACAGGCAGAAATTCTGGATGGAAATCTCACCAAAAAAAGGGATTAAATTCACTGTACAGGCAGAAATTCTGCCTAGAGACCTCATAAAAAAAAGAGTGAAATTCAATGTTCAACTAGCTTGTAAATCTCCCAAAAAACCCCTGAAATTCACTGTACAGGCAGAAATTCTGGCTAGATATTTCCCCTAAAAAATGGGATGAAATTCAATGTACAAGAAGAAATCCTGGCTGTAAAGCTCCCAAAAAAAAAAAAAGGTGAAATTCACTGTACAGGCAGAAATTCTGCCTGTAGAGCTCAGCACCTCCTGAGACTCTGAGAATTTAATTCACAGGGGAAAAGAAATTTTTTTTCCTGTTGCCACCTCTCTGATGGAGGGAGGTGCAGCCACACCTGGAAGAACAAAAGCAAAACAGGAACAGCTCAAAAATAAATTTATTTCTTTTATCCCTCCAAAATGCTATGAAAGCAGTGATTTTTATGCATTAAATACAAAAAAAAAAGCAGATTTTTGCATAAGGATGTGTGGGGTTGTCACCCTTCTTCACCTTGCTCTGGATTATAATAAAATAAATATAATAAATTGAGTTTTCTGCAAGGAAAGGTGAACTGAGAGAAGAGATTATTACAAAATAAATATAATAAATTGAGTTTTCTGCAAGGAAAGGTGAATTGAGAGTAGTTCTGCACAGCTCAGGAATCAAGAGGAATATCTGGAGTTTAGGATTATAAACTCCTGGCTTTTGATGAATTGAATATTGAATTAATCAGAATTCAAACATCACGAGCAGGGAAGGGAAAATTCATCCAGCAGGAGAAAACAGTGACATTCCCCAAAAAAACTTTAATATTTGATGGAAGAAGAGCTTAAAATGTCAATTATTTGGCTAAAGGTGCTGCAAAGGAAATGATTTGATGGAAAAACATTTTTCCAATTTTTTAGGATATTAAAAGCAGGGATTTGATTTCAGCCTACCTGAAATTCAGGATGGGATCTCCTGGAGCCAAAATTAATTCTCCAGAGCCCAAATAATTCCAATCTTGTCACGTGGCTGCAGAAAAAGCAGCACTACAACAAGCCCTGGGTGTTTTTAGCAATTTTTCTCTCTAAAAATAGACACCTAAATTTACTCCAGTTTTGTGTTCCAGGGTGTGGCTTTGGGAAGAATTCAAACCTTCAATGAGGAGAGCAATAAAGAGATTTATTAATCTGAAAAATTCCAGTAAATTCTGGGGGATGAGGGGTAAAATGAACAAAATCAGGATTAATTGAGCAACAGGAAAAATTTCCTTTATTCCAAAGCACGGTGTTATGGGATCCAAACTCATCCCAAATTTAGGAATTTTGGGGCTGAAGGAGTCTTTTTTTGGAGAGGAAAAGGGTAAAAATTATGAGGTTGGGAGAGTCTTTTGGGGGGAAATATGGTAAAAATTTTGGGGCTGAAAGAGCCTTTTTGGTGGGGGGAAAAAATAAAAATTACAGGGCTGAAGGAGTCTTTTTTGGGCAAATAAAGTGTAAAAAATATGGGGCTGGAGGAACCTTTTTGGGGGTATAAAGTGTAAAAATTATGGGGCTGAAGGAGCCTTTTTAGGTGGGAAAAGGGTAAAAATAAAACAAAAAAAATCTATTTTTCAGCTGATGGCAGCAAGAGAGCCTTGAGGTGTTGTCAGCTCCTTTAAACCCTCCACTCCAGGTTTCCATCCCAAATTTAGGAATTTTGGGGCTGAATGAGCCTTTTTTGGGGGAATAAAGGGTAAAAATTATGGGGCTGAAGGAGCTTTTTTGGGAAGGGAAAGGGTAAAAAATTTGGAGTTAATGGAGTCTTTTTTGGGGAGGAAAAGGGTAAAAATTATGGGGGTGAAGGAGGGGAAAAGAGTAAAAAAAAAAATCTATTTTTAAGCTGATGACAGCAGGAGAGCCCTGAGGTGTTGCCATGTCCTTTAACCCTCCACTCCAGGTTTAATTCCATGCAAATTCCAAACAATTTGGATAAATAAATCCAGGATTTATCCTGGATGAGTTCCTCACTCCCCAGGAGCACAAATACTACACCCAGCCAGCTCCATTTCCCCAGGATTCCACAGCAGAGTGTCACAATTAATCTTTAACCAGCAGGATCACTCTATACATTCCTTAGGCCAGCAGATATTGCATAATTAACCTCTAAAAAGCAGCAGACAAGCAGTTAAATATCATTAAATACACCAGAGATGCATTAAAGGTGCTGCAGAAGGGATTTGAAAGAGCCCAGGTTGTAAATTCTTCCCAGATAAGTTGTTCTACAACCAAAACTCGGTGGAGTTTGCAGGGAATCAACTCCAAGGAAGGGAATTTATGAGCAGGGAAACACCTGGAAGTTGGGAGGCAGCTCTGCCCCTCACAGGTGCTTAAAAAATTTGGATTTGAAAGCATAAATTTGGAAGCAGTTTAGTTTTTGCTGTTGGACACACATCCCCTCTTTGTTCCCAGCTCTCCCAGGAGCCAAAAAAAAAAAAAAAAAAAAAAAGGAAAAAAAAAAAAAAAAAAATAAAAGTTTGACCCAGACAGTGAGTAATGCAAGTGCCCTGTGCTGATAACCAGGCCTGGCATAATTAAAACTCCCAACTAACAGAGGAATAATATAAATGAGCCATTTCCACCCCACAATCTTAATTGTGCTGCTGGAGAGGCATCCCCACGCCCTCAACAAATCAAGTTGGAAATGCTGGGAGATGACAGAAGTGGCAGAACAATCCCAGGAGTGTGAGCAGGAGACTCTGTTCCAGCCTGGGCTCTCCCACAGCCACACTCTCGTCCCAGAGTACTTGTGAAATAGTTCATTTAAGGATTTTTTTTTTTTTTTTGGGTTTTCAGCTGTGATAAATGGGAATTATGTACTGTTAGTTTATGTAATTGTTACACAACTGCACGGACTTCAAAAGTCTTGGTGTGGCCATAAATGATATTATTGAAACATCTGGAATAATTGATGAAAAATTTTTAATAGATGGGTTAAAAGCAGAGCAGCTCCAAAAACGGCTGTGAAATTCAAGATTTCAGGATCATTCCTTTACCCAGCTCAGAACAAACCACAAACAGGTCCCACTCCTTTTTCCTGCCTTTGAAATCTGCTGCCACCTCTTTATCTTCTGCATCACCAGAGGTTTTATCCTCTGAAGATTATCTGGAGTTGCCACATTTATTATTGTGGCACCAAGTGTTTCAGGTTATTTATAGGTCCTAAAGCCAACACAAGTGTCCTGCCCCAAAGCCAAGGCTGGGATTTTTTATTTTTTTTTTTTAGTGTCCGAAAACCCCAAATTCTCCAAATTAGGGCTGCAAATCCTATTACTGGAGTGAGTAAGAATGATCAAGTGTTTACTTGTAATACCTTGACTAAACACCACAGCCTGCACTAATTCCACTCTGCCCTTAAAGATGCCAAATAACAAAGCAAACAAAGCACTTTGAAACTTTTTCCTGGTTTTTGGGTGGTTTTTTTTGGTGTCAAAGTCCGTGGGTCACTGGTGTGGATTATTGCCATTATCCAGCTGGGATGGAACAGAGGAGCTGGCAATTATTATTGATTGGTATTTAAAAAAATAAAAAAATAAATAAAACAGCTCTTCAAGAGGAAACCCACCCAAAAAATAATAAAAAAAAATAACAAATTTGGCTTTTTAACATAAACCCACTTTTGCCTCGATGAGTTTACAAAGCTCTCAGGGGGTGCTTGAAATATAAAATATCTCTGGTGAGCTCAGAAAAAGCCAACAGGTCCTTAACTGAAGCAATTTAACACCCAAATTTCTTATTTTCTAGACCAGCTCAATAAAAACATGCTGATAGTTATTCTTTTTTGTCCATCGAGCCTTGTACAGGAAGCATCCTGTGGGTGAGCTGCTTGTTCTTCTCTCCATCAAGGAGCAGAGAAGTTCCCCATGAATTTTCTGGGATTTTTCTGTGCTTTGGGCACTTGGCAGCTCCAGGAAACCTGTTCAGATTCCCAGCCCTTCTCAGGCAGGTGAATTCCCCCGGATCCACTCCCAGGCAGCTGGGAGGTGGCTCCTCCTCAATTCACGGTGTTAAAAGTTATCCAAAATAAAGATACATTCTTTAGATCTGTTTCAAAACCCTCACCCTCTGGGGTTTGGTTGTTTTTGTTGGTTTTTTTTTCCCCTCCTCTCTCCTGTGGGAACACCAGAGCAGCTCTCCAGGACGTGCACAAAGGTTTTTTTTTTTATCATTATTTCACAGCCTGGAACTTGTGGGGTCACTGCTTTTTCCTCAGCCCGTGGTAGGGAAGTGCAGGATTCCACATCTCCAGGTGGAACCCACCTGGACACAGCAGAAAATCCAAAATATCTCCTCAAGGAATAAAACCTGCAAACCAAATCAAGCACCCCTGGTAGGAGGAACCTCCAGGTAATTCCTGCATCCCAGAGAAGTTCCCAAGGCTGCTGCTCAGAGCTCCTCTCCTCAGCAGTGGCTTTAAAAAAAAAGCTTAAAAAGCCACTGCTCCCCTCCCCCCGAGTGTTATTTTTAACCTGGATGATTTCAGTGATCCCATTTACAGCCCCACAGCTGGAACAGGGCCGGGGAGGACAGGAATAGGTGGCTGGGATGGGATTAAGGGGGAAGAGATCGGGAATTTCTTAAACCCAAACACCCTCAAAAAGCAGCAAGAGCAGCCCCGAGGCTGGAACCAAACCAGGATCAAACCCACGAGGAGATTCGGGTTTTCAATATTTCTGTCACATGACCCAAAAGTTACTCGTGTGTGCTCGGGTTCCTGCAGGTTCTCCCCAAAGTCACAAGATTCCCCCTCATCCCCAGCCTCGGGCACTCCCCCGGGAAGAACTCGCCCTGCTCTCTACCTGTGCTTCACATCCCGCAGCTTTTATTGCCTCCCTGCATTTATTACCTGCCTCTAAAACAAGGCTGAACCACCCCTTCATCACAGATCTGCTCACACCTCAAGACTCAAAACCTCCCTCAATTTATTTTTTTAAAGCTCGCTGTGCGACCACCTAAATTTCAGGAAAAAAAATATAAACAAACCAACCAGTTATCCCTTTATAATCCTGTACCTATCTCAACTCGTAAGGCAAAAAAAAAGACGTGAAAGCAAATTCGGGAAATCTTGGCAGAGCAGCCAATGAGAATGACTGGGAGAGCCTTGAAGGATTTCACAGAACTGGTTCCGGCTCTGAAGCACGAGCACGGCGAGGAGGATTTTTCTCGCCTTGCAGAGAAAAACGCGGCGTTTCGGCTCCGAGAACCTTTTCCCCCCCTCAGGCCGCTCATCCCCAGCCTCTCTCCATGACACCGAGGCCTACCCGCACCGGGGGGGGACTTCTCCTTTCACCGCTTTTCCAGCAAAACCCCGAGCCATCCCCAGGGCCCGTGTGGGGCAGGGCAGCGCTGGGGGGTTCCCTGAGGGGCTGCGGGGGAACCGGGGGGACACATCCCGGGGTTCCCTCATCCCGGCCCGGGACCCGCAGCGGGGCTGGGCGGGGCTCCCCCCCGAGCCAAGCCGGGTTTAGGGGGTCCTGGAGGGGTTTTGGAGGGGTTTGGAAGGGGGTTTGTGCATCCATCCTGAATGGAAACACAGCGAGGAGGGGCGGGGGGAGCGCCGAGGGGCCTCCCTGCACCTGCCCGGCCGGGCCCTGGCGCGGAGCGCTGGGGGAATGCGGGGAGCGGAGCGAGGAGCGGCCCTGAGGGCACGGCCAGGGGTCCCTGAGGGGAAAAAGGGGTGGGGGAAACACCCTGGGGGCGTGGGGAAAGAATTGAGGGGGGACTGAAGGGATTGAGGGACCCCTGAGGGGATTAAGGGGGGACTGAGGGGATTTAGGGACCCCTGAAGGGATTGAGGGTCCTCTGAGGGGACTGAGGGGACCCCTGACGGGATTGAGGGGTCCCCTCGGTGAGGGGGACTGAGGGGTTCCCTAAGGGGATTAAGGGGTCCCTGAAGGGATTGAAGGGGGGACTGAGGGGATTGAGGGACCCCTGAGGAGATTGAGGGTTCCCTGAGGGGTTTGAGGGGTTCCCTGAGGGGTTTGAGGGACCCCTAAGGGGACTGAGGTGTCCCTTGAGGGGGATTGAGGGGGGGACTGAGGGGTCCCCCTCGGTGAGGGGGGGACTGAGGGGATTGAGGGACCGCTGAGGGGTCCCCTCGGTGAGGGGGGCCGCGGGCTGGCGGGACCCCTTGTGGGCGGGGCGGGAGGAGGAGGATGAGGAAGGGGAGGATGAGGAGGAAGAAGCCGGGGGGGGGTGGCGGCCCTACCTGCACGGCGGCCTCCAGCTTGCCCTCGAAGGTGAAGTCGATGAGGTCCGGCTTGAGGCAGAGCCCATAGTTGAGGGGGGACACGTCGGCGGGCAGCCGCTCGAACGGCCGCTTCTCCGGCATGGCGGGAGCGCGGGGGTGCAGGGCTGCGCCCCCCGGCGGGGCGGCGGCGGCGGCGGGGGGCGGGGGAGGGGGAGGGGGGGGCCGGGGGCGGCGGGGGGGCGCGGGAAGGGCGACGCGGCGGCTCCGCACGGACACAGCGAGAGGGAGCGGCGGCGGGAGCGGAGGATGAGGAGGAGGAGGAGGAGGAAGATGAGGAGGAGGGGAGGAGGGAGGGGCGGGGCGCGCGCGCGCTCCCGGCTCGAGGCGGCCCCGGTGGGGGAGTGCGGGGAGAGCGGAGAAGGGAGGGGGGGAGGGAGGGAGAGACAGGGAGGCAGGCACGCGGACGGCGCGTGCGCGTGCGCGCGGCGGCGCCACGCGGCCGCGCACGTAGCGCGCGCGGGGGGCGGGGTGGGGGGGGGAAAGGCGGCGGGAGGAGTTGCGTAAGCGGTGGAGCGGAGTGCGCATGCGCGAAGGGCAACCCGCGGGGACACGCCCCCTCCCTGCCCTGGGACACGCCCCTGCCTCGGTGCGGCGGGATGGGGCAGCCCCGGTAACGGGGATCCCGGTGTGTGTGTGTGTGTTAATGAGGATCCCGGTAACGGGGAGCACAGTGTGTGTGTGTGTGTGTTAATGAGGATCCCGGTAACGGGGAGCACGGTGTGTGTGTTAATGGGGATCCCGGTAATGGGGATCCCGGTGTGTGTGCGTTAATGGGAATCCCGGTAACGGGGATCACGGTGTGTGTGTTAATGAGGATCCCGGTAATGGGGATCACGGTGTGTGTGTTAATGAGGATCCCGGTAATGGGGATCCCGGTGTGTGTGTTAATCGGGATCCAGGTAACGGGGATCCCGGTGTGTGTGTTAATGGGGATCCCGGTAACGGGGATCCCGGTGTGTGTGTTAATGAGGATCCCGGTAACGGGGATCATGATGTGTGTGTTAATGAGGATCCCGGTAACGGGGATCACGGTCTGTGTGTTAATGGGGATCCCGGTAACGGGGATCCCGGTGTGTGTGTTAATGGGGATCCCGGTAATGGGGATCATGGTGTGTGTGTTAATGGGGATCCCGGTAATGGAGAGCACGGTGTGTGTGCGTTAATGGGGATCCCGGTGTGTGTGTGTTAATGGGGATCCTGGTAACGGGGATCACCGTGTGTGTGTTAATGGGGATCCCGGTAATGGGGATCATGGTGTGTGTGTTAACGGGGATCCCGGTAACGGGGATCATGATGTGTGTGTTAATGAGGATCCTGGTAACGGGGAGCACGGTGTGTGTGTTAATGGGGATACACACAGAGACCCGGTAATGGGGATCCCGGTGTGTGTGTGTGTGTATTAGTGGGGATCCCAGTAATGGGGATTCCCGGTAATGGGGATCACGGTGTGTGTGTGTGTGTTAATGGGGATCCCGGTAACGGGGTTCACGGTAATGGGGATCCCAGTGTGTGTGTTAATGGGGATCCCGGTAATGGGGATCCCGGTGAGCCCCGGTAATCGGGATCACGATGTGTCTGTTATTGGGGATCCTGGTGTGCCGCGGTAACAGGGACCCAGTGTGTCTGTTGATGGGGATCCCAGTGAACCCCAGAAACGGGGATCCCGATGTGAGTGTTAATGGGGATCCCACTAATTGGGGTCCCGGTGTGTGTTCTAATGGGGATCCTGGTGTGCCCCAGTAATGGAGATCCCAGTGTGTCTGTCAATGGGGATCCCACTTATGGGGATCCCAGTGTGTCTGTCAATGGGGATCCCACTTATGGGGATCCCAGTGTGTCTGTTAATGGGGATCCCACTAATGGGGATCCCAGTGTGTCTGTTAATGGGGATCCCACTAATGGGGATCCCAGTGTGTCTGTCAATGGGGATCCCACTAATGGGGATCCCAGTGTGTCTGTTAATGGGGATCCCACTAATGGGGATCCCAGTGTGTCTGTCAATGGGGATCCCACCAATGGGGATCCCAATGCACCTCTTAACAGGGATCCCAGTGTGAGCTGGAATGGTGCCCCCATTATTGAGCCACCTGTGTTTCCCTCTTTGTCCCCTATATTTCATTTCTGACATTTCCCAAACCAGTGCAGGTTGGGGTTTCTCCAGGGTTCCCCTTATCCCATCCAGCCCTCTGAGCACCCCCTGGCCCCGGGCAGTGCCTGTCCCTGGTATCTGGAGGACACAGATCCCTTTCTCCAGGGGTTCAGACACTTCTGTGCCCCCCAGACCCAGATAAGGCAGCAGAGCTCGGGGGTGTAACTATCGCCAACCTCCAGCACAGAAAAATGGTGAAATCAGATAAAACCTCTTGGATTTTGTCATAAAAATGGGATGTGTGGAGCAGGGAGGTGTCCTGTCCACCAGGCTTGTCCAGGCAGCAGCATGGGGTTGGGTTTTCTCCCCACCATGAGCCTAAAACCACTTTCTTCCTCCTCCTCTTCTTCTTCCTCATGCTTGAAATGCAGCATCCAGGTAAATCTTGGGTGTTGCAGGACTTCCAGGTTAACCCTCGTGGGAAAACCCTTTGTGGCCAGCCTCACATCCTGGAATTTTATTTTTTTTAAATCTGAATTTCTTGGGCAGGAAGACCCCGAGGTCTTACAGCCCTTTGGGGCTTGCTCTGGGGTCTCCTGGGAGATGCAGGGAGCAGAATTCCAGGGAAACACCTGTCCAGTGGTGCGGGATGACTGATCAGGTGTGTGACACACCAACAGCAAGTTTAAAAATCCACAATAAAGGTTTTCATATGAGAAAAAAAAAAAAAGTGAAAAATTCCAGTGGTTTTTCCTGCACCCCAGTTTTGGAGAAGCAGCCTCAGCCCCAGCCTGCTCTGAAGTCTGGATCCAGGAACTCATTGGCTGACTCCAGAGAGCGTTAATTATGGATTTAATTAATCTCAGCCCCCTAAAAGGTCTGTAAAGGGCTCCTCAATTTAAGGAGGAGGCTGAGAATCATTCTTAGCCTTCCACCACTGGAAACTGGGATCTTTTTTTTAAATCCCATTCCTTCCCCAACTAGATTTCTGTTAAAAGTGGTATTTGCTGTTTAAAAAAGATAATTTAGTGCTGAGCCAGGGAGGGAGCAAGCAGGGAGTGGAGAGAGTGAGCAGGGATTTGAGGAGGGGAGTTGGATTCGAAGTTGGGAGCAGGGATTCGAGGAGGGAATGGGGATTTGAGGAAGGAAAAGGGATTTGGGGAGGGAAAAGGGATTTGGGGAGGGGAGTAGAAATTCAGAGCAGGGGGAGCAGGGATTTGAGGGAAGGAGCAGGAATTCAAGAGAGATGGGGGTTGAGGAGGGGAATAGGATTTGAAGTAGACAGAAGGGGTTCGAGGGAGGGAGCAGGGATTTCAGGGAGGGAAAAGGGATTTCAGGGAGGGAAAAGGGATTTCAGGGAGGGAAAAGGGATTTCAGGGAGGGAACGGGGATTCACTGAGACCTGGCGGAGCCGGCGGCACGAACTGGGGCAGGGAGAAAGTACAGACAGCTCTCAGCACATCGTTACAAAAAACCCAGCGCTGGGTTCATCCGGGGCTGCCGCGGGGCCGCATTGTGCTGCAGAGCCCCGGGGAGGGAAAGGGAGACAAGGGAACAGCTGGAAACAGCTGGAGCCGAGCGGGGGGTTCGGGCGGCTGCCGCCCTGCCCCATCCTGCCAGCTGCCAGCACTCGGAGGGTGCGGGACACGGGGACACGGGGACACGGGGACACGGGATGGGGGACATCGGGGCCGGGACCCCATCCAGGGAATGTTTTAGGGTTTTATGGAATTCTGGCGGGATGCTGGGCGGAAAGTCCCGTCTTGCCCTGCAGCGAGGGGAGGGCTGGACCCCGCGGTTTGGCGAGGAGGCTCCGCGTGGGATTTGCAGCCGGGATGGATGGATGGAGTCGGACACAGCCATGGGGACACCCCGAGGCCACCACGGCGTGACGGCCAAAAGGAGCTCGGCTGTGCCGGGGCAAAAATCCCGTTCCCTCCCGCCTCGCTCGGTGCTGGCACCGCGGGTGACTGTCCCTGGCAGAGCCACTGGAAGGTCAGGGGCAGGATAAAACTATTCCTGGAGCAGAGCTGGGAGGGAAGCGGAGGGGATTGTCTCCTCTGAGCTTTAATTCCCATCCCGGATGGCCCCGGGGTCACTGCGTGCCCTCCTGGCCCGTGAAGGGGGGATTTTGGTGGCCGCGGTGGCCACGGGGGTTGTGCTTGGCAAAGGCGCTTTCTACGGGTGCTGCTCGTCACGGGAGATGCTGGGAGGTGACAGATGCTGCTGTCAGCAAGAATCCAGGAAAAAAAAATTAAAAAGAAGGAAGAAAGAGGCTCCACGGAGAAAGCCGGGGGGAAGCCGCCTCCTCCGCCGTGTCCTGACCAAACCGGGTTCTCCTGTAGTGCCAGACTGGAGAGGGCCCGGGGACAAACGGACGGGACGGGCTGGAAACCAGGAGCTGTAATTAGCCCAGAGCCTCTGCAGCCACCAACCGCTGTCAGTGCTCCCTTCTAATTAGGAAAAACAAGGGGAAAAAAAAGGGGGAAGAAAGAAAGAAAAAAAAATAAAGTTCCCATGAGAGGCTTCTTTTCTTTTCTTTTCTTTTCTTTTCTTTTCTTTTCTTTTCTTTTCTTTTTCTTTTTCTTTTCTTTTCTTTTCTTTTCTTTTCTTTTCTTTTTCTTTTCTTTTCTTTTCTTTTCTTTTCTTTTCTTTTCTTTTCTTTTCTTTTCCTTTCCTTTTCTCTTTCCCCTTCCCTTCCCTTCCCTTCCCTTCCCTTCCCTTCCCTTCCCTTCCCTTCCCTTCCCTTCCCTTCCCTTCCCTTCCCTTCCCTTCCCTTCCCTTCCCTTCCCTTCCCTTCCCTTCCCTTCCCTTCCCTTCCCTTCCCTTCCCTTCCCTTCCCTTCCCTTCCCTTCCCTTCCCTTCCCTTCCCTTCCCTTCCCTTCCCTTCCCTTCCCTTCCCTTCCCTTCCCTTTTTTCTTTCTTTTTTCTTTTTTCCTTTTTCGAATTTTTTCTTTTTTCCTTTTTTTCTTTTTCCTTTTTTTTTCCCTTTTCATTTTCTTTTTTCTTTTTCCTTTTCTTTTCTTTCTGTCTCTCGCCCGAGTTTTCGCCGTCGCTGCCGGGAGCGGGAGCAGCCGGAGGGCACCGGCTAATCCTGCCTCGCAGGTCTGGGCCGCCGGCTTAGGGCTGGAATCTCTGGTATTCGGGAGCACGGGGACAACAGCGCTCCAAGCTCTCGGGGCCTCTCTCTCATTCCCGGGGGGTTGGGAATGGGTTGAGTTTCCCTGGATTTTCTCCTCTCCCCGTGTGCGTGCGGCTCTGCCCGTCCCCTCCCGCCTCGCCGCCGGGCACCTGGGACAAGTTGCACAAGGATGGAGGCAAATGTGGCCAAACCCCTGCCTGGAGCTGGCGGGGACATTTTGGGGCGGGTGCTGAGCCCTGATCCCAGCCCTGATCCCGCTTTCCCACGGGATAAATCCCCGCGTGGTGGTTTTGCGAGGAGAGGGGCGCAGGTGGGGTGGGGACATCACCAGTGGCATCTGCACGGCCCCATCCCAAATTGCTTTTGTGAGGGGGAAAGGCGCGAATTTGTGAGGGGGAAAAGCGGGAATTAGTGAGGGGAAGAGCAGGAATTTGGGGGAAAAAGCGGGAATTTGTGAGCGGGAAAAGCGGGTATTAGCGAGGGGGAAAAGCGAGAATTAGTAAGTGCCAAAAACCGGGAATTTGTGAGGGGAAGAGCAGGAATTTGAGGGGAAAAGCGGAATTTGTGAGGGGAAAGCGGGAATTTGTGAGGGGGGAAAAGCGGGTATTAGTGAGGGGAAAAAGGGGGAATTTGTGAGGGGAAAAGCGGGAATTAGTGAGGGGGAAAAGCGGGTATTTGTGAGGGGGGAAAGCGGCAATTAGTAAGGGCGAAAGGGCGGGAATTTGTGAGGGGAAGAGCAGGGATTTGTGGGGGAAAGCGGGAATTAGTGAGACTGAAAAAGCGCGTATTAGTCAGGGGAAAAAGCGGGAATTTGTGAGGGGAAAAAGAAGGAATTTGTGAGGGGGAAAAGCAGAAATTAATGAGGGGAAAAGCAGGAATTTGTGAGCCGTGGGGCTCTGGGGCCGGTGACTCAGCCCCTGTCTGGCTCCCCAGCCCCGGGGCTCCATCCCAGTTTTCCACTTTTCCGGGAGCGCTGCGTGAAGCGCTCTCCGCTATTTTTGCCCCTCCTCAGTGAACATCACACCGAATTTTGGGAGGTGCTGGGGGCTCGCAGGCGCCGTCCCCCCACCCAGAGGGGCCCGGCTCCCCCCGTGCCCCGCAGCCCAGCCCCGCACGGCCGCTCCCGGCTCAGATAAGGGCGCGGGATCAACGGTCTCGGGCACAGCGGAGCCGTCACTACACATTAACCAGCTGTCCGATGGAGCAACAACGCGTCCTCGGAGCCAAGATCAACAGTCCCCAAAGCAAACCGGGAGCGGGGCCAGGCGCAGCGGAGCCTCCCGGCGAGCCCCCCGCTCCAGAGGGGGCTTCGCACACCCGGGCTGGGCTCGGCTTTGGCTCTGCGGGCCCGTGGGCGGGTGATGAGCATCCCCAGGGCGTCCGTGTTCTCACAGGGATGGGGTTTGCAGGGAAGATTGGGTTTGGGATGAGCCGGTTTGTGTTTTAGGGCGGTGATGCTGCATCCTGGGTTGTCCCCCGGGGTATTTGAGGGACCCATGAGCCCCCCCAGCAGCATCCCGGGGGTGCCAGCCTGTGCTGGGACATCCGAGGGACCCCTGCCCCCGACCCCCCTCCACCATCAGCGTCAAGCGATGCGAAATCCCAAAAGCATCGGACAAAACCCACGGAGCTGCGGGGGGATGCAGGAACCTGGGGGGGGGATTCTGAGGGTTCGGGGGCTCTGGAAATCCGGGGTGCGGGGGCTCTGAGTTACGGGGGGCTATGCAGATCTGGGGGGGTTCTACGTGGTCGAAGGGGCCCTGTGGGTCTGGGGGGACAAACATGGAGGTCCGGGGGGCTCTGCAAGTCCGGGGGGAGCTCTGCGTGCTCGGGGGGTCACTACAGATCCAGGGGGGCCCTGCGGGTCTGGGGGGCTGCGACACCCGCAGCATCCCCCGTATAGGGCAGGGTGGGGGTCGCACATGACCCGTTTTGGGGATGGGGGGTTTACAGCCCCCTCCCCCCCGCCCCCCGCACTGCACCACGCACGGGGGTCCCCCCTCCCCGCTTTTGGGGGTGGGGTGGGGTGTGGGTGGGCGGAGCCTCCCTCGCTGGCCCCGCCCCCCGGGGGGCTCCGCAGCCGATGGAATTTTCCACTCGCGGGCGCGGCGCGGGTTCCCGCCGGCCACGCCCCTTTCCCCGCGCGCGCGCGCCCCGCGCGGCCCCGCCCACCCCAGCTCGCCCCTCCCTTCCCGCCATTCCCCACGGCGGGGGGAAAAGATGGCGGCCGCCATGGCGGCGGGGCTGGGCCGCAAAGCGCCGCGGCTCTGCTGGAAGGTGCGGCCGGGAGGAGCGGGGTGAAGGGGTGCTGAGGAGCTGCGGGAGGCTGTGGAGGTGAAGGTAGAGCGCGGAGGGACGCGAGGCGTGAGGGGAAATCAATAAAGGTGCTGGCGGTGCTGCGCTCACTCCGCGCTCTGCTGTTGCCTCTCCTCAGGCCGCCGAGTCGCTGCTCCGTCCCGGCGCGGTGCTGTCCTGTGTGGTGGTGCCGGTGAGGGGCAGGAGGAGGCGCCCGCCGGTGCCCGAGTGGGCCCGGGAGCTGAGCCCTGAGAGAGGGAGCGGCGGCTCAAATCCTCGGCTCCCGTCTTCCCTGACGAGCGCATAGAGCGCACATTCTTCTTGGCTTGCACGGGTACGCGAAGCAGGGGAGACAGCCTGGGCCGGGTGATGGCCTGAGGCAGAGAATCAGGCGGAATTCCTTCCCTGCCTGATCGCCAAAGCTTCTTGGATCCTGGAATCCCAGAGTGGTTTGGGTTGGGAAAGTCCCTCCAGTGCCACCCCTGCCATGGCAGGGATGCTCCCAGGGATTTAGGGGCAGCCACAGCTCCTCTGGGCACACTCAGAGGAGGATTTCTTCCCACAATCCCTTCCTGAGTCTGTTTTTCTATCTGTAAATGCTACACAGATCTGGGGAGTGGCACCATGGAAGGGTTTGAGCCCCTCCAGTGCCACCCCTGCCAGGACAGGGACACCTCTCCCTGTCCCTGGGTGCTCCAGCCTGGCCTGGGACACTCCCAGAGATCTCATCACCCTCACAGGGAGGAATTTTTTTCCTCAAACCCCTTCCTGAGTCCATTTCTCCATCTCTAAAAGGAGCAGAACTACAAAGATACAGAAACCATCATGGAATGGTTTGGGTGGGAAGGGACCTTAAGGTCACCCAGTGCCACCCCTGCCATGGCAGGGACACTCCCCCTGTCCCTGGGTGCTCCAGGCTGGACTGGGACACTCCCAGGGATTTTGGGGCAGCCACAGCTTCTCTGGGAATTCCACCCCAGCCCCTTCCCACCCTCCCAGGGAGGAATTCCTTCCCCAAAATCCCCTTTAAACTTAATTTCGAAGCTATTTTCCCCGGAAGAGCACAGAGCAGCACCCACGGATGAGCTTATCCCAGGAATTCTCTGCACGCTGTGACTTCCCCTCTTCATTCCCTTGGCTCTGAGCCTCCTCCTGAGCTGCTTTTCCCAATCCCAGCTGAAATCATGGATCCCTACGTCCCTCCCGAGGGCGATGCCCGCCTGACCTCGCTGTCCAAGGACGGGGTGAAGCAGCAGATGCAGAAGCTGAGGCAAACTGCGGCGTCCCAGCTGGCGTACGTACCCCTCCTTAGCTAATTAGCTTAATTAACCTGCTGCAGCAGCTCTGCTCTGCCTGTCCTGGCTCTGTCACTGCGAGATGTTCCTCTCCCAAATCCCCCAGGCCACCCGTGACGCCCCAAATTCTCCCAGGACTCCCCTGTGTTTCCCCCAAGGTCATCTCCAGGCCACCCTGGACCTCCCAGATTTCCTCAAAACTCCCCCAAGTTCCCCCAGGACACCCCTGTATCCCCCCCAAGGTCACCTCCAGACCACCCAGAAGCCCCCAGATCCCCTCAAAACTCTCCCCCAAATCACCCGAGAGGACATCCCTGTGTCCCTCCCAGGTCACCTCCAGGCCACCCTGCATCTCCCAGATCCCCTCAAAACTCCCCTAAATCACCTCAGGACACCCCTGTGTCACCCAGGACCCTCCAGATCCCCTCAAAATTCCCCCAAATCACCTCAGGACACCCCTGTGTTTCTCCTATGTCACCTTTAGGCCACCCAGGACCTCCCCAAATGCCCCTCAGGACCCCACTTTGTCCTTCCAGGCCACTCAGGACCCCCCAAATCCTCTCAAAACTCCCCCAAATCACCCTAGGATACCCCTATGTCCCCCAAGGTCACCTCCAACCCACCCAGAACCTCCCAGATCCCATCAAAACTCCCCCAGGACCCCTCTGTGTCCCCTAGATCACCTCCAGGCCATCCAGAACCTCCCAGATTTCCTCAAAACTCCCCCAAATCCCCCCAGGACCCCCCTGTATTCACCCAAGGTCACCTCCAGGCCACCTAGATCCTAAAGGGAAAATTGGTTTTTTTGGTTTTTTTTTTTCATTCCCAGCCTGCGGAAGATCAAGGATCACGACCCGGATTTCAGCACCAAAACCTTCCCTGAGAAAGCCCAGGAGATATTTATTGAAGCCCACAACTCCCTGGCAAAGTAAGGCAAAAGCAGGAATTTGTGAGGGGGAAAAAGGAATTTGTGTGGGGAGTTTGTGAGGGGAAAGTGGGAATTTGTGGGGGAATTTGTGAGGGGAAAAAGGGGAATTTGTGAGGCGGAAAAGGGGAATTTGTGAGGGGAAAAGGAGGAATTTGTGAGGGGAAAGGGGATTTGTTACGGGGAAAAAAGCGGGGAATTTATGAGGGGGAAAAGGCGGGAATTTGTGAGGGAGAAAAAGCGGAAATTTGTGAGGGGAAAAAGCGGAAATTTGTGAGGGAGAAAAAGTGGGAAATTTGTGAGGGGGAAAAAAGCGGGAATTTGTGAGGAGGAAAAGGGGGAATTTGTGAGGAGGGAAGTGGCAATTTGTGAGGGGGAAAGGCAGAAATTTGTGAGGGGGAAACAAGAATTTGTGTGGGGAAAAAGCGGGAATTTATGAGGGGGGAAAAGCAAGAATTTGTGAGGGGAAAGGTGGGTATTTGTGAAGGGGAAACAGGAATTTGTGAGGAAAAGAGTGGGAATTTTGAGGAAAGCAGGAATTAGGGGAGAAAAGTGGGAATTAATGAGGGGGAAAAAAGTGGGAAATTGTGAGGGGAGAAAGTGGGAAATTGTGAGGGAGAAAAGCGGGAAATTTGTGAGGGGGGAAAAGCAGGAATTTGTGAGGGGAGAACAGTAATTCAAGAGGAAAAATGTGGGAATTTTGAGGAAAGCAGAAATTTGTGAGGAGGAAAAAGTGGGAATTTGTGAGGGGGAAAAAGTGGGAATTTGTGAGGGAAAAAGCGGGAATTTGTGAGGGGGAAAGGCAGGGATTTGTGAGGGGGAAAAAGCAGGAATTTGTGGGGGGGAAAGCAGGAATTTGTGAGGTGGAAACAGGAATTTGTGAGGAAAAAGGTGGGAATTTTGAGGAAATCAGGGATCGGGGAGAAAAACGGAAATTAATGAGGGGGAAAAAGCAGGAATATGCGATGGGAAAAAGCAGGAATTTGTGAGGGGGAAAAAGCGGGAATTTGTGACGGAAAAAGTGGGAATTTTGAGGAAAGCAGGAATTTGTGTGGGGGAAAAATGGGATATTGTGTGGGGGAAAACGGGAATTTGTGAGGGGAAAAGCGGGAAAAGTGGGAATTTGTGGAGAAAAGTGGGAATTTGTGGGGAACCCTCTTTTTCTTTCCTTTGCAGCTTTAACAAGCAGAAAGCTTCACTCCCTGGTGAACCGAGCGCTGCTACCCTGTAAGTGCCTGCAATTTTGGGATATCCTCAGCTGTATCACTTCCATGGCATTTAAAATTCTAAATTTCATCCTCTTTAATGTAATTTTTCTGTGATTTTTTTTTAAGCCTTTCTAAGCTTGGCGATGCCTCATTTTTTTCTGGAGACAGCAAAGAGGGAAAACCCAAAACTAATCAACAACCAATGAAATGTTTATGGTGTTTTCTCAATTCACATCCAGTCTGAGCTGATTTTGGCTGGCGGGAGCGAACAGGTCGTTAATTACTGTAATGAGTTCCAGGCTGATTTCTCCTGGCAGGACATGGTGCGTGGCAACAGGTACAAAACCATCCGCTGGAGGTTCGTGGAGTCCCTGGAGCCCCCCAGGGTGGTGCACGTGCGCTGTGAGGGCATCATGAACCGGGGCAACCTCTACGGGCAGGTGACAGTGAGGATGCACAGCCGCCAGGTGAGCCCTGCCCTGGGCTGGGTTTGGAGGGAAGGGACCTCAAATCCCATCACAGGGAGGGATTTCTTCCCAACCTCTCATCTAGACTTCAGTTTGGAGCCATTTGTCCTTGTCAGTTGTCCCTCCTCCCCATGTTTGCTGTTGGTTCTTTCAGGACATGGAAGGTCACAGGTGACCTTCCTTTTCCAGGATGAACAATCCCAATTTTCCCAGCCTTTCCTCTTAGGAAAATCCATCTCTCCATCTTCCCTCACCAAGCCCAGCCTGCTTCCAGCTCAGCACAGAGATCCCAATCTTTTTTGGGTTGGAAAGACTCTAAATCCCTCCCATTCCACCCCTGCCATGGGCAGGGACACCTCCCACTGTCCCAGGGTGTTGTAACCTGGCCTGGGACACTTCCAGGGCTGAGGCAGCCACAGATTCCCTGGGAACTCCATTTCCCCCTCACAGGGAGGAATTTCTTCCCAACATCTCATCTAAACTTCATTTTGGAGCCATTTCACCTTGTCCATGTTTGCTGTCAGTTCCTTCAGGACCTGGAAGGTCACAGGTCACCTTGAAGCCTTTTCCAGGATGAACAACCCAAATTTTCCCAGCCTTTCCTCCTAGGAAAATCCATCCCTCCATCTTCCCTCACCAACCCCAACCTGCTGCTCACCCAGGGCTGAGAATCCCAAACTTTTTTGGGTTGGAAAACCCTTAAATCCCATCCCATGGGCATGGACACCTCCTGCTATCCCAGATCACTCCTAACCCCATCCATCCTGTTTATTTTTTTTAATCTTTTGCCAGATTTTGGCCATCTACGACCGCTTTGGGCGGCTCATGTACGGTGGGGAGGAGATTCCCAAGGATGTTCTGGAATATGTTGTGTTTGAGAGGTACCTGGTGAACCCCTATGGAACGTGGAGGATGCACGGGAAGATTGTCCCAGACTGGGCTCCACCCAAGGATCCCATCATTAAGGTGGGAAAAGGCTGGAAAATGAGATCCTTGTGGGGGAAAAATGGAGATTCTAGGGGGGGAAATTGGAGATTCTAGGGGGAAAAATGGAGATTCTAGGGGGGAAAAATGGAGATTCTAGGGGGGAAAATTGGAGATTCTAGGGGGAAAATTGGAGATTCTAGGGGGAAAAATGGAGATTCTAGGGGGTAAAAATGGAATTCTAGGGAGGGAAAGGAGATTCTAGGAGGGGAAAAATGGAGATTCTAGGGGGGAAAATTGGAGATTCTAGGGGGGAAAAATGGAGATTCTAGGCGGGGGAAAATTGGAGATTCTAGGGGGGAAAATTGGAGATTCTAGGGGGGAAAAATGGAGATTCTAGGGGGTAAAAATGGAATTCTAGGGGAGGGGAAAGGGAGATTCTAGGAGGGGAAAAATGGAGATTCTAGGGGGGGAAAATTGGAGATTCTAGGGGGGAAAAAATGGAGATTCTAGACGGGGGAAAAATTGGAGATTCTAGGGGGGAAAAATGGAGATTCTAGGGGGGGTAAAAAATGGAGATTCTAGGGGGAAAAGGGAGATTTAGAGGTGAAAAATGGACATTCTAGGGAGGGAAATAATGGAGATTCTAGGGGGGGAAATGTAAGTTCTAGGGAGGGAAATAATGGAGATTCTAGGGGGAAAAAATGGAGATTCTAGGGGGAAAAAATGGAGATTCTAGGCGGGGGGAAGGGGAGATTCTAATGGGGAAAAATGGAGATTCTGGTGGGGGAAAATGGAGATTCTAGGGAGGGAAATAATGGAGATTCTAGGGGGGGAAAATGGAGATTCTAGGGGGAAGGGGAGATTCTAAGGGGGAAAAATGGAGATTCTAGGGGGGGAAAAATTGAGATTCTAGGGGGGAAAAGTGGGAGATTCTTGGGGGGAAAAATGGAGATTCTAGGGGGAAAAATGTGGAGATTCTAGGGGGAAAAATGGAGATTCTAGGGGTGGAAAAGATGGAGATCCTTGGGGTTTAAAAAAAGGAGATCCCTGTGAGGGAAAAAAAAGGAGATCCCTGTGGGGGGAAAAAAAGCAGGAGATTGCTGTGGGGGAAAAAAATGGAGATCCCTGTGGGGGAAAAAAATGGAGATCCCTGTGGGGGAAAAAATGGAGATCCCTGTGGGGGAAAAAATGGAGATCCCTGTGGGGAAAAATATAAAGTCCCTGTGGGAAAAAAAAGGTGGAGATCCCTTTGGGGAAAAAAATAAAAAAGGAGATGCCTGTGGGGGAAAAAAAGGAGATCCTTGTGGGGAAAGAACAGGAGAATCCCTGTGGGGATCATTCTGGACAAAGCTGAGCTGCCTGGGGGGGAAGGTGAGGGATTCATCCACTGTTTGGAATGTCCATGGAATTATTCCTGGGAGCTGGAATGGGAGACTGAGGTCCTGGGATGGCTGAGGGCAGGTGTGGGATGATTTTGGGAATTATTTCCCCCTGTCCCCACCCTGGAAAAGTGTCTCTGCCTCCCTGTGTTACTAAAAATGGATCTTGGGGAAGAAGGAAGGGAGAATTCCATTTAATTCAAGGCTTCTCTTTCCATTCCCTTCTCCTGCCTGCATGTGATCCCTCCTTTTTTCCCTTTCCAGAACCCCCTGCTCCCCTTTTGTTCCTGCTGATCTTTTGTCCCTTGCTTTTCCAGACTGTGATGATTCCTGGCCCAGCCCCAGATCCCTCAGAGGAGCACGAAAAAGTGAAGTAGAAAGTTCTGGAGCGTGGACAGGGACAGCAAACAAGGACAGCAAACAGGGAGGGAGGTTTGGGAACGTGTTGGATGTGGCTGTGCCTTCCCTGGGAGCAAATTTGGGAATGGGCTGCAGCCACTCCAAATTTCAAGGAGCCAGAGGGGTTGGGAGGGGGATCTGGAGGAGCTCTGGAAGAGCTTGGCTCTGCTGCAGCCTCACCCTCGCTGGGTTTCCCTGAGGATGAGGAGCCTCAGGAGCATCCACGGGCCACCCTCTGTCCTGGAACTCCATGGGAGAGTCCTTGGAATATTTGTCACCTCCATGGGAGGTGTCACAGACCTGCTGGTCAGTCATTAAAACTTCACCAGTGGCTTTTAG
Organism: Luscinia megarhynchos; assembly: GCA_034336665.1. Taxonomy (NCBI): domain Eukaryota; kingdom Metazoa; phylum Chordata; class Aves; order Passeriformes; family Muscicapidae; genus Luscinia; species Luscinia megarhynchos. The sequence goes on along the minus strand of CM067589.1, from coordinate 605,018 downwards.
CACAGTTGTTTTTTGGGTTTTTTTTTTTTTCATCTCTCTTTACTGATTCCCAAAATCCTATTTTTTAACAGAAACCAGAAAGAGTTTAAATCAAGTTCCATGGTGAGGGGGGGATGCTGCCATTGGAGTCTCCCAGAGAAGCTGCATCACAGCTGATAATTGGATTTATTTTCACTTTTGGTTCCTCACAAAGGGCTGGGGCTGGTGGCAGAGCTCGTGCTCTGGCACCATCCTGTGGACACGGTGACATCTGCAGCTGTCCCTGCTTTTCCAGGATGCCTGGGTTGGGAAAACACTTTTTTATTTTTCTTTTTCCATGGTTGGGAATAAACCTGTGAGGCTCCTGCTCTGCTCAGCCAGTTCTCCTCACTCACAGAGCAAAATCCTCCCTGCTCACCCAAAAACAAGCCCTTTTCTCCTCCTTGTTTTGGTTTCCAACTCAGCCACTTGCAGAGCGTGGGAGAGTTCAGGGCATTTTTATTTCTTCCATGAGAGGGGTTTTGCAGAGCTGTAAAAAGAGGAGCTGTGGCTCCTTTTTGCTTCTCAGTGTTCCTCTTTGGGAGGGCAGCACCTCCTTGTTGTGCTGTGCTGGGAGAGGAGCCAGCAGTGGAATCCCTGCCATGTCCTTTGGGAAGTCACAGGGGTGTCACAATCCCTCTGTTCCTGAAAAAATCCTTTTCCATGGAGCCTCTGCCTCGCTCTGGAGCTGAGTGTGGGAGCTCAGCTCCCTCCGTGGTTCTGTCTGGTGGAGCTCAGGGCAGGAGGGGATGGAATTCCTGAAAACCCAGAGGGAGGAGAGGATTGGGAATGTTCAGGCTGGAAAAGGGGATTCTTGGGGTGACCTCATTGAGGATTCCAGTCCCTGATGGAGCTACAGGAAAGATGGGGAGAGGGATGAAGGGACAGGACACAGGGAACTGGTTCCCAGTGCCATGGGGCAGGGATAGGTGGGATTTTGGGAAGGAATTCCTGGCTGTGAGGGCGGGGAGGGGCTGGGATGGAATTCCCAGAGAAGCTGTGGCTGCCCTTGGATCCCTGGAAGTGTCCAAGGCCAGGCTGGAGCACCCTGGACACTGGGATGTGTCCCTGGATGGGCTTTAAGGTCCCTTCCCTCCAAAGCTGGGGATCTGTGGGGTTCCCCAGCCCTGGCTCTGAAGGAAAAGGAGGTTTTTGGGTGGAATGTGGCTTTTTTGGTAGAATGGCCTTTCCTTCCAGTCAGTCCCTCTCCAACCTGTGCCACTCATCCCCTCCAGAGCTGGATTTCCTCTCCAGCCCCTTCCTCACCTCACATTGAGCCTCTCCAAGCACACTCCAAGATAATTCCATTTATTTCCTGTATTTACACAAAATTACACAACCAGGACCTTCAGCCTCACACCCTCAGAGCCCCAACCCAACACTGGGGCTGGGTGTGGGGGAGCAGCCTCCAGCTCCAGCTTTTCCCTCCCTGACAGGAGTGAGGGATGGATGGATGGATGGATGGATGGATGGATGGATGGATGGATGGATGGATGGATGGATGGATGGATGGATGGATGATGGATGGATGGATGGATGGATCAATGGATCCGTGGATGGATGGATCTTTGGGTCCATGGGTGGATGGATGGACAGAGGGATGGATGGATCCATGGATTAATGGATCCAAGGATGGATGGATCCATGGGTGGATGGATGGATGGATGGATCCATGGATCCCTGGTTGGATGGTACTGTGGATGGATGGATCCATGAATGGATGATGGATGGATCCATGAAAGAATGGATGGGTAGATGGATGGATGAACCCATGGATGGATGGATGATGGATCCATGGGTGGATGGATCTATGGATGGATGGATGAATCCATTGATGAATGGATCGGATGGATCGGATGGATGGATGGATGGATGGATGGATGGATGGATGGATGGATGATGGATGGATGGATGGATGGATGGATGGATGGATGGATGGATGGATGGATGGATCCATGGATGGATCCATGGATGGATCCATGGATGGATCCATGGATGGAACCACTGGTGCTGGGATCCCCTCACTCCCCACCCCCATCCCGGGGGCTCCCCCCAGCTCTGCCCTGCCCGGGGCAGCTCCCTGAGGGCTCCGTGCTCTCCTCCTCCCACGGACACACCTCAGAGCTTTTCCCCGTGTCCAAGCTGGGCTTGGCAGGTGCTGCTGGAGCCTCTGCAGCTTCCCAAGGACAAACCTCACCCAGGCCAGCGCTGGGGCTGGAGCTGCTGCCCAGCCCTGAGTGCCGGATGCTGGGCTGGAGCCGGCACAGGGGCTTGTGCCCAGCCTCCCTGTGGGATCTGCCCCTGGATTGTTCCACAAGTGCTGGGGACACAGCAGGGCAAGCTCTGTGCGCTCCCTGTGGCTGGGAGATTTCCTCCTCTGACCCAAGGGGCTCTGCTGCTTCCCAGGGGCAAATTTCAGATTTCCTGCTCTCTCTGCTGCCCGATTTCATGGATGGCTCCTTTCCCACAGCACTTTTCAGGGACAGCTCCTCTGTGTCCAGGCTCTCCCAGGGACAGATGGACTCTCGGGCTCTGCTCCCCTTCTCCAGAGCTTTGGAGGCTTCTCTTGCTGAGAGTCTCTCCTTAGTCGGGCCAGTCTCTTTCATCAGCTGAGGTTCAGCCCCTTCCCAGGGACAGATCTCGGATTTATCACTGGATTCAACCTCCCAGGGACAGATCTCTGCCTTCTCTGAGCTCTGAGATTTCCCTGAAGGAGATTTGGGCAGTTCTGAGCTCCCAGTTTGGGGTTTGGCCAGAGGCTGCTCCATGTCTGGGTTCTCCCAAGGACAGATCGATTCCCTCTCACTGCTCCCCTTCTCCAGAGCTCTGGAGCCTTCTTTTCCTGGCAGTCTCTCCTTTCCTGGAGCTGTTCCTTTCTCCAGCAGAAGTTCAGTCACTTCCCAGGGACAGATTTCAGCTTTATCACTGGATTTAGAGTCCTGACTCTCCCAAGGACAGATCTCTGCCCTCAGGCTCTCTGAGCTCTGGGATTTCCCTGAAGGAGATTTGGGCAGTGCAGGGCTCCCAGTTCGGGATCTGGCCGGGCACTTCTCTGTGTCCAGGCTCTCCCAAGAAGAGATGGATTCCCTCTCTCTGCTCCCCTTGTCCAGAGCTCTGGAGGGTTGTTTTCGTGGGAATCTCTTCATTTCTGGGGTTGCTGTTTTTTCCAGCTGATGTGCAACCACATCCCAGAGAGAGATTTCAGCTTTTTCAATGGATTTAGATTCCTGACTCTCCCATGGACAGATCTCTTCCCTCAGACTCTCTGAGCTCTGGGATTTTCCCGAAGGAGACTTGGGCAGTTGAGAGCTCCCAGTTTGGGGTCTGGCCAGAGGCTGCTCTGTGTCTGGGCTCTCCCCAGGACAGATCGATTCCCTCTCCCTGCTCCCCTTCTCCAGAGCTTTGGTCTCTTCTTTTCCTGGAAGTTTGCCCTTTCCAGATCCTGTTCCCTTCTCCAGCTGAGGTTCAGCCACCTCCCAGGGACAGATTTCAGCTTTGTCACTGGCCTTAAGATCTTGGGACTCCCAAGGACAGATCTCTTCCCTCAGGCTCTCCGTGCTCTTTGATTTCCCTGAAGGAGATTTGGGCAGTGCTGGGCTCCCAGCCTGGGGTGTGGCCAGGGGCTGCTCTGTGTCCAGGCTCTCCCAAGGACAGATGGACACTCGGTCTCTGCTGTCCGGGGATCTGTCCGGGCTGGCCAGCGCTGCCTGGCGCGTGATGCGCTTGTCGCCCTTGGAGGGAGGTGCAGCCCCTTCCCAGGGGCAGATCTCAGCTTTATCACTGGATTTCAGATCCTGACTCTCCCAGGGACAGATCTCTGCCCTCAGGCTCTCTGAGCTCTGGGATTTCCCTGAAGGAGATTTGGGCGGTGCTGAGCTCACAGTTTCAGGTTTTCCAGGGTGCTGCTCCGTGTCTGAGCTCTCCCAAGGACAGATCGATTCCCTCTCTCTGCTCCCCTTCTCCAGAGCTCTGGTGGCTTCTTTTCCTGGCAGTCTCTCCTTTCCTGGAGCTGTTCCTTTCTCCAGCAGAAGTTCAGTCACTTCCCAGGGACAGATTTCAGCTTTATCACTGGATTTAGAGTCCTGACTCTCCCAAGGACAGATCTCTGCCCTCAGGCTCTCTGAGCTCTGGGATTTCCCTGAAGGAGATTTGGGCAGTGCAGGGCTCCCAGTTCGGGATCTGGCCGGGCACTTCTCTGTGTCCAGGCTCTCCCAAGAAGAGATGGATTCCCTCTCTCTGCTCCCCTTGTCCAGAGCTCTGGAGGGTTGTTTTCGTGGGAATCTCTTCATTTCTGGGGTTGCTGTTTTTTCCAGCTGATGTGCAACCACATCCCAGAGAGAGATTTCAGCTTTTTCAATGGATTTAGATTCCTGACTCTCCCATGGACAGATCTCTTCCCTCAGACTCTCTGAGCTCTGGGATTTTCCCGAAGGAGACTTGGGCAGTTGAGAGCTCCCAGTTTGGGGTCTGGCCAGAGGCTGCTCTGTGTCTGGGCTCTCCCCAGGACAGATCGATTCCCTCTCCCTGCTCCCCTTCTCCAGAGCTTTGGTCTCTTCTTTTCCTGGAAGTTTGCCCTTTCCAGATCCTGTTCCCTTCTCCAGCTGAGGTTCAGCCACCTCCCAGGGACAGATTTCAGCTTTGTCACTGGCCTTAAGATCTTGGGACTCCCAAGGACAGATCTCTTCCCTCAGGCTCTCCGTGCTCTTTGATTTCCCTGAAGGAGATTTGGGCAGTGCTGGGCTCCCAGCCTGGGGTCTGGCCAGGGGCTGCTCTGTGTCCAGGCTCTCCCAAGGACAGATGGACACTCGGTCTCTGCTGTGCGGGGATCTGTCCGGGCTGGCCAGCGCTGCCTGGCGCGTGATGCGCTTGTCGCCCTTGGAGGGAGGTGCAGCCCCTTCCCAGGGACAGATCTCAGCTTTATCACTGGATTTCAGATCCTGACTCTCCCAGGGACAGATCTCTGCCCTCAGGCTCTCTGAGCTCTGGGACTTCCCTGAAGGAGACTTGGGCGGTGCTGAGCTCACAGTTTCAGGTTTTCCAGGGTGCTGCTCCGTGTCTGAGCTCTCCCAAGGACAGATCGATTCCCTCTCTCTGCTCCCCTTCTCCAGAGCTCTGGAGCCTTCTTTTCCTGGCAGTCTCTCCTTTCCTGGAGCTGTTCCTTTCTCCAGCAGAAGTTCAGCCACTTCCCAGGGACAGATCTCAGCTTTATCACTGGATTTAGAGTCCTGACTCTCCCAAGGACAGATCTCTGCCCTCAGGCTCTCTGAGCTCTGGGATTTCCCTGAAGGAGATTTGGGCAGTGCAGGGCTCCCAGTTTGGGGTCTGGTCGTGTGCTGCTCCATGTCCTTGCTCTCCCAGGAAGAGATGGATTCCCTCTCTCTGCTCCCCTTGTCCAGAGCTCTGGAGAGTTGTTTTCGTGGGAATCTCTTCATTTCTGGGATTGCTGTTTTTTCCAGCTGATGTGCAACCACATCCCATAGACACATTTCAGCTTTATCACTGGATTTGGAGTCCTGAGACTCCCAGGGACAGATTTCAGCTTTGTCACTGGACTTAAGATCTTGGGACTCCCAAGGACAGATCTCTTCCCTCAGGCTCTCCGTGCTCTTTGATTTCCCTGAAGGAGATTTGGGCAGTGCTGGGCTCCCAGCCTGGGGTCTGGCCAGGGGCTGCTCTGTGTCCAGGCTCTCCCAAGGACAGATGGACACTCGGTCTCTGCTGTCCGGGGATCTGTCCGGGCTGGCCAGCGCTGCCTGGCGCGTGATGCGCTTGTCGCCCTTGGAGGGAGGTGCAGCCCCTTCCCAGGGGCAGATCTCAGCTTTCTCACTGGATTTCAGATCCTGACTCTCCCAGGGACAGATCTCTGCCCTCAGGCTCTCTGAGCTCTGGGACTTCCCTGAAGGAGATTTGGGCAGTTCTGATCTCACAGTTTGGGGTTCGGACAGAGGCTGCTCCATGTCTGAGCTCTCCCAAGGACAGATGGACTCTCGGTCTCTGCTCCCCTTCTCCAGAGCTTTGGAGGCTTCTTTTCCTGGCAGTCTCTCCTTTCCTGGAGCTGTTCCTTTCTCCAGCATAAGTTCAGCCACTTCCCAGGGACAGATTTCAGCTTTATCACTGGATTTAGAGTCCTGACTCTCCCAAGGACAGATCTCTGCCCTCAGGCTCTCTGAGCTCTGAGATTTCCCTGAAGGAGATTTGGGCAGTGCAGGGCTCCCAGTTCGGGGTCTGGCTGTCTGCTGCTCCATGTCCTTGCTTTCCCAACAAGAGATGGATTCCCTCTCTCTGCTCCCCTTGTCCAGAGCTCTGGAGGGTTGTTTGCGTGGCTGTCTCGTCATTTTGGGGGTTGCTGTTTTTTCCAGCTGATGTGCAACCACGTCCCAGAGAGAGATTTCAGCTTTATCACTGGATTTGGAGTCCTGTGACTCCCAGGGACAGATCTCAGCTCTGTCACTGGATTTAATATCCTGGGACTCCCATGGACAGATCTCTTCCCTCAGGCTCTCTGAGCTCTGAGATTTCCCTGAAGGAGATTTGGGCAGTTCTGATCTCACAGTTTGGGGTCTGGCCAGGGGCTGCTCCGTGTCTGGGCTCTCCCAAGGGGAGATCGATTCTCTCTGTCTGCTCCCCTTCTCCAGAGCTCTGGAGGCTTCTTTTCCTGAGATTCTCTCCTTACCTGGAGCTGTTCCTTTCTCCAGCTGAGGTGCAGCCACTTCCCAGGGGCAGATCTCAGCTTTATCACTGATTTTAAGATCCTGACTCTCCCAGGGACAGATCTCTTCCCTCAGGCTCTCTGAGCTCTGAGATTTCCCTGAAGGAGATTTGGGCAATTCTGAGCTCCCAGTTTGGGATTTGGCTGGCGGCTGCTCGGTGTCCAGGCTCTCCCAAGGACAGATCGATTCTCTCTCTCTGCTCCCCTTTGTCCAGAGCTTTGGAGGCTTCTTTTCCTGGCAGTGTCTCCTTTGGTGTTGTTGTTCCTTTCTCCAGCTGAGGTTCAGCCACTTCCCAGGGGCAGATTTCAGCTTTATCACTGGATTTGGAGTCCTGAGACTCCCAAGGACAGATCTCTGCCCTCTCCGAGCTCTGGGATTTCCCTGAAGGTGATTTGGGCAGAGGTTTGCCTGGGGCTGCTTTCCTTTTTCTGATGCTCTGGATCGCAACTTTTCTTCCCCTTTAGAAGTCCCCGACGGAACTTCAGTCTCTTCCCAGGGGCAGATCTCCGTTTTCGGGCACAAATCATCCTGCACCTCCCAGGGACAGATGTTGGCCTTTTTGCTCTCCGTGGTTCCCACCCGCTGGGATGAGGGTTTGGGCAGAGCTGGGGGTTTTCCTGCGAGCCCCATCCCAGGCTGCTCCACACTTTCAGATTTGGGGGCTGCCTGCCCCTCCTGCTCCGGCCGAGCCCCCTCTGTGTCCCAGGGGCAGATTTCTGCTCGGACACTCCTTCCCTGTTCCCACGGGCACACCTGAGCCCTCCTGCCCTCTGCTTGCTCCGGGGTCACTCTCGGCAGCTCCGGTGGTTTTTCCACACCCACAGAGTGCTGAGAATCCCCCTCACTACCATCCTTCCCAGGAAAAATTCCTGCTTTGGAGCTGGAATCTCCGGCAGGACTCAGCTCTCCCTGCGCACTCCAGCTCCTCCCGGGGCCCCGCTCGGGCTCGGGCTGGCTGCTCCCCTTTTCCAGCGCCTTGTCCGGGCTCTCGGGGACCCCGCCGTCCTCCCGGGCAGCGATCGCCTCCTGGCGCAGCAAGGCTCCCCTTCCAGCCGCGGTTCCGGGCGGACCAGCCTCCGCCCCCGCCGCGCCCCGCACGCTGCTCGGCGTGGGCTTTGCGGGCGGCTGCTCCTGCTCCGTCCTTCCAGCCCCCTCGAGCCGTTCGAGTGTCCCTTCCTCCTCTGTGACTTCAGGAATGTCCTCCTCCAGATCCTCGTCCCCGTCCTGTGGCTGTGCCACCTCCGCGGGGCGTTGGTGGCCCGGGCTGGGTGGTGGCCCCAGACCCTCACCAGCACCCGCGTCCCCTGGGGCCGAGCTGGGCTCTTCTGCCGCTTTGTCGCCATCGCCTGTCCCCGGGGCCAGGCTGTCCCATTGTCCTCCTGTCCCGCTGTCCCCCCAGTCCGCGGCTTCCCCGGGGATGGCGGCGTTGTTGTTCTGCTGGAGGGCGAGGCTCTGCCCGCTCCTCTCGAGGCTTTTGGCAGCGGGGGCCGGGCTGAGCCCCCCGAGGGACACGGCCGAGGTCTCTGCCAGCCCGGACTTCTCCCTCCTGCTGCTCCCCTCTTTTTCTGAGGCTCCCCTCGCTTTTCGCTTTCAGGATGCTCTTCCCCTTGGAGCGGTTCAGGGCCTTGATGGCGAGTCCCAGGCTCCGGAAACGCTTCTGGGAGGGCGGCTTGGTGCCGGGGCTGGTGGCCTCTGTGTCACCAGCGGTCCCTGACTCTGCTGCCTCCGGCCACTTTCTGTTTCCTGCTCAGGATCTCTTCCTGCACCAGCTCCCAGGGACACACGTGAGCCGAGCTGGCGCTCGGGGTCACCAGACTGCCTTTCCCTGCCGGAGGGGACGCGCTCTCCGGCTCGTCCCCTGCTGTCCCCTCCGCCTCTCCCGCCTGTGCCGGGGCACCAGGGGGTGGCTCCGGGCTGTCCCCGAGCGTCCCCGAGCGCTGCAGGCTCTGGTAGCGAACGGGGGGCGGAGGGGGAGTTTTCTTCACGGTCACCCTCACCCTCCTGGGCGGGTGCGCGCTGTCGACGCTGACGCTCTTGACGGGCCCGTAGGTGACATGTTTGTGTCCCTTGGCATCTCCCAGCGGGGCCACGTCCTCCTGGGATCCCTTGGCGCTCTGCGGTGTCGCCGTGTCGCTGGGGACCCTCGGGGCGGGCGCGGACAGGTGGCGGCTGCCGCGCCACTCGTCCCTGCGGGCGGCCAGCAGCGCCGCATCCCGCGCCCCGCTGACCACGCTGTGCGACTTCTGCAAGGGCGGGGCGCGGCCCGGGGGTCGCCGCCAGTGCCCCGCCAGGTTTTGGGCGCTGGCCGATTTGCAGAGCAGCGGGGCGGCATCCAGCGAGTCGCTGTCGGATTGCTCCAGCTCCAGCACGGCCGCCGGAGGAGCCTCCCCGGGCGGGCTGGGGCTGCGCGGCTCCCGCGGGGGTCCCTCGGAGCTGCGGGATTTGCGCAGCGCTGAGGAGCGGCGCCGGGAGCTTTCATCCCGCATCCTCAGGCTGCTCCCGCCGCCATCCACCAGCCGCTTGGCCGAGGAGCTGCGGCGGGACGCGCTCCCCCGGCGATCCCCGCCCTCGGGCGGCTCGGCTCCGCCGCGGCGCAGGATGGAGCGGGCGAGGCTGCGGCGGGAGCTGCGCTTCTTGCCCAGGTGCGGGTTGTTGCTCGCCATCCGCCACGTCTTGTGCACCTCCAGCTGCCGGTAAAGCTTCTTCAGCTCCTCCTGCGCCGCGGGCGGGGGGGACGCGGCAGAGAAAAGGGAGAGAGGAGAGCGCCTACAGCGGGGGCTGCGGCCGCCTTGTCCCCATGTCCCCAAACCCCTCCGCGCTGCCCCGAGGAGCCCACCCGGGTGGGGTCACCCTGCACCCCCTCCTCCCCTCCCTCTGCTTTGCATCAGGAAAAGATTGCGAAAGGCACCTCTTACTCTGCACAGCTAGCGTCAAAAGAAGGTCCTGAGTGTGCCACCCACCCGAATGTCATCGGGGTCGAGACTGTGCTCGCTCCAGGCGGACGCGATGCTGCTGTTCATGCAGGAGCCCGAGCGCCGCATGTCCAGCTCGTCCTCGTACACCTCGGCCGTGATCTCCTCCCGCAGCGGCGAGCCCGTGTGCAGGAACTGCGCGGGGACACGGGGGAGTCACTCAGGGGCTCCTGTCCCAGCTCCCCCGGCCTCTGGGGTGGGTGTTAGTGATGGAATCGTGGAATTGCTGAGGCTGGAAAAGCTCTCCGAGGGCAGCGAGTCCAGCTGTTCGCCCAGTGCTGAGAAAGCCACCACTAAAACGTGTCCCCAAGTGCCACAACCACGTTGTCCAGCACTTCCAGGGATGGGGACTCCACTTGTTCCAACTCCTGATCGCCCTTCCCATGAGAAATTTCCCCAATATCCAACCCAAACCTCTCCTGGCTCAGCCTGAGGCTGTTCCCTCTCCTCCTGTCCCCACTCCCTGGGAACAGAGCCCGACCTGGGAGCAGAGCCCGACCTGGGAGCAGATCCTGACCTGGGAGCAGATCCTGACCTTGGAATAGAGCCTGACCTGGGAGCAGATCCTGACCTTGGGGGCAGAGCCTGACCTGGGAGCAAATCCTGACCTTGGAATAGAGCCTGACCTGGGAGCAGAGCCTGACCTGGGAGCAGATCCTGACCTGGGAGCAGAGCCCGACCCTCCCCAGCTTCCCCCTCCTGCCAGCGAGTTGTGCAGAGCCACAAGGTTCCCCCTGAGCCTCCTTTTCTCCTGGCTGAGCCCCTTCCCCAGCTCCCTCAGCCTCTCCTGGTGCTCCAGCCCCCTCCCCAGCTCCGCCCCTTCCCGGGAATACCTTGGGAATGAAGAGCAGCGCCAGGGTCATGGTGATGGTGCCGTGGGTGTGAGCGAAGAAGAGCAGCAGAGTCCAGTCCGGATGCAGCGAGGGGACAATCAGGAACCTGGAAAGGATCAAGAGGGCAGTGCCAGGTCCCACTGCAGCCCCCTGCCCACCTCCAGACCCCACAGCCTCCCCCTGCCTGGGCACCCAAACCCTTTTCCTTTGCAGATCCCGAGCACCCAAACCCCCATCCCTTTGGAGATCCTGAACACCCAAACCCCTTTTCCTTTGCAGATCCCGAGCACCCAAACCCTTCCCACCTCGGGATAGCTCCTGAGCATCCCCAGGGGTGGGAAAACTTTGATTCCCAGCCCTACCTGACCACGTGGAAGGCAGCAGAGACCATGAGCTCGTTGTGGAGGGCGATGCCCATGTAGCGGGGCTCGTGGAAGGCCGAGGGCACGGCGCGCGTGGCGTAGCACAGGAAGCTGCCCCACAGCAGGAACAGCACCTCGGCTGTGGGCACAGAGGGGACACCCTGAGCAGCCACACCCAGCCCTGGCAGATTTTGGGGGGGTGCTCAGCTGCTGCCCACCACCCTCAGCCCGAGTCTGGAGCATCCCCAAGTTTGGGACTCAACGCCTGCTCCAGGGGATGCTCAGGGGGAGGGTGGGAGGCAGCTGGGGCTCCCAAATTCTCCTTGGAACCAGGAGGGTTAAAGGGACAAGGGAATGAAAGCCCCACGTTTATGGGATTGGGATCCTGGGGTGTGGGGATCCCCAGGTCCTTGCAGCCCCCAGGTGGATTAAAGAGACAAAGGAATGAAAATCCTACATTAAGAATGAAAGTCCCACAGTTATGGGATGGGGTCCTGGGGCTGTGGGGATCCTGGGTCCTAACAGCTTACAGGAGGATTGAATTGACAAAGGAATGAAAGCCTCACATTTATGGGATTGGGGTCCTGGGGCTGTGGGGATCCCCAGGTCCTTGCAGCCCCCAGGTGGATTAAAGAGACAAAGGAATGAAAATCCTACATTAAGAATGAAAGTCCCACAGTTATGGGATGGGGTCCTGGGGCTGTGGGGATCCTGGGTCCTAACAGCTTACAGGAGGATTGAATTGACAAAGGAATGAAAGCCTCACATTTATGGGATTGGGGTCCTGGGGCTGTGGGGATCCCCAGGTCCTTGAAACCTCCAGGAGGATTAAATGGACAAAGGAATAAAAGCTCCACAATGATGGGATGGGATGGGATGGGATGGGATGGGATGGGATGGGATGGGATGGGATGGGATGGGATGGGATGGGATGGGATGGGATGGGATGGGATGGGATGGGATGGGATGGGATGGGATGGGATGGGATGGGATGGGATGGGATGGGATGGGATGGGATGGGATGGGATGGGATGGGATGGGATGGGATGGGATGGGATGGGATGGGATGGGATGGGATGGGATGGGATGGGAGACCCCCAGATCCTTGCAGCTTTCAGGAAGATTAAAAGGATAAGAGAATGTGAGTCCCACATTTATGGGATGGGGTCTCAGGGCTGTGGGATCCCCAGATTCTTGCAGTTTCCAGGCAGATCACACAGACAAGGGAACAAAATTCCCACATTTATGGGATGGAATCCTGGGACCATGGAGACCCCCAGATCCTTGCAGCTTTCAGGAAGATTAAAAGGATAAAAGAATGAATGGATGGGAGCTGTGAGACCTCCATATTCTTGCAGTTTCCAAGGCAGATCAAACAGACAAAGGAGTGAAAATCCCACATTAATGGGATGGGATGGGATGGGATGGGGAAATAATGGGAAAATAATGGGAAAATAATGGGAAAATAATGGGAAAATAATGGGAAAATAATGGGAAAAATGAGAAAATAATGGGAAAATGGGATGGGATAATGGGATGGGATGGGATGGGATGGAATGGATGGGATGGGATGGGGAAATAATGGAAAAATAATGGGAAAATAATGGGAAAAATGGGAAAAATGGGAAAATAATGGGAAAATGGGATGGGATAATGGGATGGGATGGGATAATGGGATGGGATAATGGGATGGGATGGGATAATGGGATGGGATAATGGGATGGGATAATGGGATGGGATAATGGGATGGGATAATGGGATGGGATAATGGGATGGGATGGGATAATGGGATGGGATACAGGGATGGGATGGGATACAGGGATGGGATGGGATACAGGGATGGGGATGGGATGGGATGGGATGGGATGGGATGGGATAATGGGATGGGATAATGGGATGGGATAATGGGATGGGATGGGATAATGGGATGGGATGGGATGGGATAATGGGATGGGATGGGATAATGGGATAATGGGATGGGATGGGATAATGGGATGGGATACAGGGATGGGATACAGGGATGGGATGGGACAATGGGAGGGGACAATGGGAGGGACAATGGGATGGGACGGGATAATGGGATGGGATAATGGGATGGGATGGGACAATGGGAGGGGACAATGGGAGGGGAGGCCCCCAGATCCTTGCAGCTTTCAGCAAGACTGAAAGGACAGGGGAATGCAATGGCCGCGACTCGGGCGGGGTCCCGGGCCGGCCTCACCGATGACCATCATGTAGTCCCAGCAGTCGTGGCCGCAGATGGAGAAGTGCAGGCCGCGGCTGGTGCGGGCCCGGATGACCAGCGGGATGTTCTTGCGGCCGTTCTCCAGCATGGCCACGGTCCAGGCTGCCAGGAACCAGAGCACCAGCAGCAGCACGGGCGCCAGCATGCGCAGCACCCGCCCGCTCGACACGTAGGGAGCGCGCTGCGCCGAGCGGGACAGGAACACCTTCAGCACCCTGCGGGGGCGACGGCTCAGAGCCCGGCCCGGCCCCAGACCCCGGCCTGAGACCCCAGCCCGGCCTGAGACCCCGGCCCGGCCCCAGACCCCGGCCCGGCCCGAGACCGGCCTGAGACCCCGGCCCGAGACCCCAGCCCGGCCCGAGACCCCGGCCCGAGACCCCCAGCCCGGCCTGAGACCCCCAGACCGGCCCGAGACCCCGGCCTGAGACCCCGGCCCGAGACCCCAGCCCGGCCTGAGACCCCAGCCTGAGACCCCCAGCCTGAGACCCCAGCCCAGCCTGAGACCCCGGCCCAGCCTGGGAGACCCCAACCCAGCCTGGGAGACCCCAGCCCGGCCCGAGACCCTAGCCCGGCCTGAGACCCCAGCCTGGCCTGAGACCCCAGCCCGGCCTGAGACCCCAGCCTGAGACCCCAGCCTGAGACCCCAGCCCGGCCTGAGACCCCAGCCTGAGACCCCAGCCAGGCCTGAGACCCCATCCCAACCCATCCCATCCCATCCCATCCCAGTGAGACCCCAACCCACCCTGAGACCCCCAGCCCAGCCTGAGACCCCCAGCCCGGAGACCCCAGCCCGGCCTGAGACCCCAACCCAGCCCGGAGACCCCCAGCCCGGCCTGAGACCCCAACCCACCCTGAGACCCCAGCCCAGCCTGAGACCCCCAGCCCAGCCTGAGACCCCAACCCGTCCTACTGAGACCCCCAGCCTGGCCCAGGAGACCCCAACTCATCCCAGTGAGACCCCACCCCATCCTGAGACCCCAGCCCAGCCTGAGACCCCAGCCCATCCTGAGACCCCAGCCCAGCCCGGGGAGACCCCAGCCCATCCTACTGAGACCCCAGCCCAGGAGACCCCAGCCCAGGAGACCCCAGCCCGGGAGACCCCAGCCCACCCTGAGACCCCAGCCCGGCCCGAGACCCCCAGCCCGGCCCGAGACCCCAGCCCATCTTACTGAGACCCCAGCCCATCCTGATACCTCATTCTAGGAGACCCCAGCCCATCCTGAGACCCTATGCCAGTGAGACCCCAACACATCCCTGGAGACACCAACCCATCCTGAGACCCCAACCCATCCTGAGACCCCATCCCAGGAGACCCCAGCCCATCCCAGGAGACCCCAGCCCATCCCAGTGTGGGGGTTCCAAGCCCCCAGCCTCCCACTGCAGGGATCCTGAGCCCCCAGCCCGTCCCAGTGCAGCCCGTCCCCAACCCTTCCCACCGTGGGTGCCTCAGCACCCAAACCCTTCCTGCTATGGGGGTCCTGAGCCCCCAACCCTCCCCACCCTGGGGGTCCCGAGCCCCCAGCCCCCCGCCCAGCTACCTGTAGAGCTTGAGGGTGATGGTGCCGTAGACGATGGCGAAGCCGAGCATCCGCACCCAGCGCAGGACGATGCAGCGGAAGATGCTGGGCTTGAAGTACAGGATGAACACCTGGAGCCGTGGGAGAGGGGAATTGCAGGCTGGATCCCCCCTCAGCCGCCACCTGGATTTCAGGCCACCCTCCCCCGTGACCCTGCAGCACCCGCGGGAGGGGAGGGGGGATTTGGGCAGGGATTAATGCCCGCAGCCAGCGGCAGGAAAGGGATTTGGTTTTCTGAGAAGGTTTATACGGCAGCCCCCAGGGACCGTGCCAGCAAAATTAACAATTAGGTGGAGCCGTGCCCTGCCTGGGGCAGCTCCACCCTGAAAACCCCGTCCTGGAGCTTCCCAGCTCTGGGAACAGCTGGGTACTCACGGGGAAGTAGAGGAGGAGGGAGCCGAAGAGGATGGTCTCCAGCAGGATGATTCCTGATGTCCTGATCCTCTGCAGGGAGGGAAGCGTGAGGGGACAGTCAGGGGGACCCCGAGACTGCAGTTTTGGGGTGCCGCTGTGTGGATGATACAACTGTCCCTGAAAAGGGCCCCTGGGATCTCACACCCTGAGACAATGAAACTTTTTAATGAGAAATGTTCCCCCCCTACCGAAACCCCTGTTATCATTTAGGATTTCTATTGGTCTTTAACTTTACTAGACAATTGGTCTTTCCTCACCTGAAATCTTAAAGTAATCGGATAATTCTCAACTTATAATTTTACTGGTTGGAACTTCAATCCCCCTAAAACCTATAAAGACCCTTTGCTGTGCTGTGTATCTGGATTTTGCTGGTAGAACCCTTTGAAGAAATGAAGCTACTTTTGAAACCTCTACATCAACTCCCAAAATCTCATTCCTGGCTAGCAGAGAAGCTGAATTCTGCCTTGGGGGCTCTCAGAGCTATCCAAACCCCGGAATTAGAGCCACCCTAGCCCAGACAGCTACAGCAGTGGAGCAGGGGGACATGCGGGGGACACGGGGACACGGGGGGACACGGGGGGACACGGGGACACCTTGCCTTGCTGCTTCGGAAGTGGTAGGACACGAGCATGCTGAGGAAGATGGCGAGCATGCAGCACGCCTGGCACGACAGCACCGCTGCCCGCAGCACCTGGTCCTCCTGGATCAGGCAGGGGGTGTCGTCCTGGCAGGTGGCACAGCCCGGGCGGCACGGGCGGCACCGCAGCCGGGAGCCCCCGTCCCAGCCCGGAGCACCTGGGGCAGAGAGACGGCCGTGGGGCGGGGTGTGGGGGGATCAGAGCATCCGGGGGGGATCAGGACATGCTGGGTGGGATCAGGACATGCTGGGTGGTATCGTGGTGTTGGGGGGGATCAGAACATTCAGGTGGGATCAGAACATTCTGGATGGGATCATGATGTTGGAGGGGATCAGAGCATCCAGGTGGGATCAGAACATACTGGGTGGCATCGTGGTGTTGGGGGGGATCAGAACATTCAGGTGGGATCAGAACATTCTGGATGGGATCATGATGTTGGAGGGGGATCAGAGCATCCAGGTGGGATCAGAACATCCCAGGTGGGATCGTGGTGTGGGGGGGATGAGAACGTCCAGGTGGGATCAGCACACCCAGGTGGGATCAGAACATGCTGGGTGGGATCAGAACATCCCAGGTGGGATCACAACCTCAGGTGGGATCAGAACATCCCAGGTGGGATCACAATTCTCAGGTGGGATCAGAACATCCCAGGTGGGATCACAATTCTCAGGTGGGATCAGAACATCCAGGTGGGATCGTGGTGTGGGGGGGGATGAGAACATCCAGGTGGGATCAGAACATTCAGGTGGATCAGAACATTCTGGATGGGATCATGATGTTGGAGGGGGATCAGAGCATCCAGGTGGGATCAGAACATCCCAGGTGGAATCAGAACATTCCAGGTGAGATCACAGCAGTCAGGTGGGATCAGAACATCCCAGGTGGAATCAGAACATCCCAGGTGGGATCGTGGTGTTGGGAGGGATCAGGACATCCAGGTGGGATCAGAACATACTGGGTGGGATCAGAACATCCCAGGTGGGATCAGAACATGCTGGGTGGGATCACAGCACTCAGGTGGGATCAGCACATTCCAGGTGGGATCAGAACATTCCAGGTGGGATTGTGGCATTGGAATGGGATCAGAACATCCCAGGTGGGATCAGCACATCCTGGGTGGGACCAGAGCATCCCAAGTGGGATCAGCACACCCAGGTGGGATCAGCACATTCCAGTTGGGATCACGGCATTGAGGTGGGATCAGAACATCCAGGCGGGATCAGAACATCCTGAGTGAGATCAGCACACCCAGGTGGGATCAGCACACCCAGGTGGGATCAGAACACCCGGGAGGGATCAGCACATCCCAGGGCCTGGTGCCCCCCACCAGGGCACGTGCTCTGTGTCCCCAGATGCCCCCAGCCCTGCCCCCCGCTGTGCCCGTGTGCCGCTGGGGACAGCAGGGACCCACCTGCCCAGGCACCGCTGGCCACTCCTCCGGCCCCGTAAAAACCCGGCTTGCACCTGCACAGGTACCTCCCGAGCACGAAGCTGCGGCTCTCCTGGGGGACACACTGAAGGAGACACCCTGAGACACATCCCCCACCCCCTGTGCCCCCAAAATCCCCAAATCCCCCCTCCCCAGGGGCTCCAGCATCCCCCAGCTCACGGCTACCTGACCCCACACCATCCTCCCCCAGCGCCGCGAGGAATCAGTGGTTAAACATTTCAGAATTAAAACCCAAAGCTTGGCCCCAAATCCCTCCCTAAAACCTAAATGGACACCTAATGCAGCCGAGCGCCCTAATCCTGCCCAGCCGTGACGGCAGCCTCGGGCCGGGCACCGCTCCCTAATCCCCCCCGGCCGCCTCCTGCCCCGAGCGGCCGCGCTGGCGGCTCCGCTCCCATTGTTGTTTTCTGGAGGGATGCCCGGCTCTCAGCCCGGCCCCTCTGCATGGAAAAAGGAGCTGGCGACGCCTTTCCCTCTTGGGGGCAGCTCTGCATGGGATCCCCCCAAAGCTGGGGGGCTGCGGGGTTCGCCCTCCCTGGTTGTGCCAAGCCCTGGGCGCTGCTGGAAGGGTCGGGGCGATGCTGCGATGCTGCCAGCGGCTGCCAAGCCCCGTCCCCGCCGTGCCCGCGGTGCCCGGGCAGAGAGCAGCCGGGTCACACGGCGCTGGGGAGGGAAGATTTGCGCAATAAACCGCTCGGCGCGGTGCGAGAGCAGCTGAGCGAAGCAGATGGATCGCCCGGCAGAGAGGATAAAGCTCAGGCCGGAGGGAGGGACGCGGGGCGCGGGGTTGGGTGCGGGGTCCCCCGGTTCTGGTCCCGGTTCTGGTCCCGGTTCTGGTCCCGGTGCCGGTACCTGGGTGCTGTTGAGGTCACAGCGATGCGTGTCCGAGAACCAGCCCGGCCCGCTGGAGCACTGGTCGATGGCCACGTCCCGCAGCTCCACGTCCACCCGCACGACCCCCCTGTGAGCGCCAGGGATGGGGTCGGAGCTCAGGGGGTGGCGTGGGGCGTCCTGCGCCCACCCCGAGCCCCCCACCCAGAGCGGCCGAGCCCCAGCGCTGCCTCTGGGCCAGCACGGGCCAGGGGGGCAATGACAGCGGCCAGCGATGTCCCCAGACCCCCGGACAGTGGGTTTGTCCCTCGGAGCCGTGTCTGGAGGTGCTGGGGATGGGGCCGCAGCTCCTGGGTGTGAATTCGGCACCTCAAGAGGGATTTTAATGCAACCGATCGGGAAATGGGGGCTGCTGGGGTGGCCCCCATGTGCCCAACGCTCTTCCCTGGGTTCTCCGAAGGGGACACGGATGTCCCCTCGGAACTGGGGCAGTGTCCGCGCTCTGGGACTGATCCCAGCTGACCCTTCCCCCCCCACCGCGTCCCTCTGGGGTGCAGGAGGGAGCCCCCCCAATCCCGGGGACACCACCAGCTCCCAGGAGGGGTCCCAGCCCGGCTCAGCAGTACAGGGGGGTGGCAGCACAGGGGACACCGAGGGGAGATGTATAAAAACCCCTGCAGGTGCAGGCACACGCACAGGGGCAGGCTGGGGACACCCGGGGTGGGCGACACATCCAGCACGCACACGGGGCGCCCCCCAAACCCCTTACTTGAACTCGGGGCTGAGGTCCGGCTTGAGCCCGTAGAAGGCGGAGGAGAGCGTGACCACCCAGGTGGGCAGGAACTGGCCCTCGCGGCACTCCAGGAACGGCGGGGACCAGCGCACGTGGCCCGGGTCCCCCACGTAGCTGTCGCCCCGCTGCCACTTGGGGGTCTCCAGGCTGCGCAGGTCATTGCTGAGCACCCGCTTGCGGAGCGCCGGGACGCGCTGCGCCTTGAGCGCGTTGAACCACTCGTTGTCCCAGCTGAGGTTGCCCAGGCTGGGAGCGGCGCTGGAAACGTCCTGCAGCAGGATCTGCCCGTCCCCTTTGGTGGCCTGCAGCATCAGCCGGGGCTTGGGGGCCAGCGGGTGCGCGTCCAGGGCCAGCACCGCCCTGCGCACCCACGGGTGCCCCTCGGCCAGGCTGCGCACCAGCGCCTGGTACCACTCCACGTCCTCGGCCACGCTGGCCTCGCGGATGTCGTTGGTCTGGAAGAGCATGTTGAGGAAGTTGGCCGAGTGCGCCAGAGCCTCGGGGGCGGCTCGCAGGGCTGCCCGCAGAGCCGGGGGGGGCCCTGGCCCCGGAGCCCCCGCCGAAACAGCCCCGCTGCAGTTGGCCCGGGCCAGGCGCTCGGCATCGCCCGTGCGCAGGAACGCCAGAGCCGCCGCCGAGCCCTCGCTGTCCCCCGGCGCTCCCGGCTCCAGGGTGGGCGCCCACGAGGATGAAGGGGCCGGCGACCATCCCGCCGGCCGCGGGGGTCTCTCCGGCGGCCGCTGCCCCGCCGTCAGCACGGCCACCTGCAGCAGCACCGCCTGCAAGGCGCAGAGCAGCGGCCACGGCCCCATGGCTGGGGCTCAGCGGAGCCCCCCGGCCCCCGGCGGCCCCTCCGGCCGGCCCGGGGCGCTCATGGCGGGCAGGGAGCTGCCCGGAGCCGGCCCCGCTCTCTGCCGCTCGTTCCTCTCCCTCGGCGATGCCCGAGCAGACGTCACCGGCTCCAAACCGTGTTCAGCGGCTGGCGCTGCCCGGAGCCCCCCCCGCCCCGCTCGCCCCCGCGGCTCCCGCTCGGGCGGCAGCGCCGCCCGGAGCCCCCCGGTCTGAGCCCCGTGGGGACCCCGGCCCGAGCCCCTCGGGCTGCCCGTGATGTAAGCGCATCCTGATGGGAAGCCATGGCAACGGGGACGGGAATTTTCCTGCCCGTATCCCCCTCCCCGCGGCTCCTCGGTAGCCGGGGGGGGACACAGGACACCCGCGGGGTCCCCGTATTGTGGCGGGGGTCTCGGGATGCAATCCCGCAGTGCCCGACCCCCCATCGGGCTATGGGGTGGGATTGGGGGGTGGAATCTTCACGGGGTGTCCGTGTGGGGCTGGGGGTGGTGGGTGCGGGCAAGAGCAGGATCTGAAGCCCCTAATTTTAACCCTAGCCCACCCCCACGTGTGATGCCCCGCGCAGCAGAGCCGGGGTGCAGAGGGGAAACTGAGGCACGGGAGGATGCTCCGTTTCCTTGCTCCAGCCTCGAGCAACGCTGACTTTCCCCAGCCCCAGCCCGCGGGGCGGGGTGGGCAGAGCCGGTCCCCGTCCCTTCTGCTCCGGAACCGGGGCTCGAGCTGGGAAGCGCCGCGTGCCTCAGTTTCCCCCAGAGCATCCCCCGGTCCCGGCGCGGGGAACGAGTCCGATGGGTCACGGCTGGAGCTGCGTGTCCGGGAGCGCTCGGTGCCCCCCGGTGCCCCCCGGTGCCCCCGCCCCACCATCCGTGACCCCCCCGGCCCCGCGGGTGCCGGACCGCCGGTGGGTGCCGGGGTTCGGAACCGGTCCCGCCCGTCCCTGCTGGGGCTCGGAGCGGCTCCCGGTGCCCGGAGCGCGTCCCGCCCGTGGATGCCGGTGCCACCCTTGGGTGCCGGTGCTCCCGGTGCTCGGTGCGTGTCCCCGCGTGTCCCCGCCGCCCCTCCACGTGCGGTCAGGGGGGCTCGGGGGGCGCGGCCTCCGCACCGGGGCGGACCCACACCCACCGGGAGAGGCGGGACCGGCACCGGGGGGGCGCGGCCAGCGGCGGAAGCGCGGGGGCGGGGCGGCGGCGGCGGCGGCGGCGGCGGCGGCGTGGGGGGGGGATCCCCGCGGCCGTGCGAGGGGTGGCGGCGGCGGCCGCCGGTCCCGGTGCGGTCCCGGTGCGGCGCCGGTGCCCGCGGGCCATGCGGCGGCCGTAGCCATGCAGCGCGACGGGGATGCGGCGGCGGCGGCCGCGGCCTCGTACCGGGTGCTCAGCCGCCTGCTGGGCTATGGCACCGGGCCGGAGGCGGGCGCGGCGGGCGGTACCGGTGCCGGTACCGGCGCTGCTGCCGCGCTGCCCGGTAACGGGGGGCGGCTGCCGGGGGTCGTGCCGGCTCTGCGCAGCCCCCGGCCGCAGCTGATGGTTTTCCGCAACGCTGCGGCCGAGAGCCGGCCCGGCGAGGACTGCGGCCCGGTGGCGGCGGCGGCGGCGGCGGTGCCCGGTAGCGGGGGGACCCCGGGGGGCGGCGGGGCCGAGCTGTGCCCGCGGCACCGCTGCGCGCTGGAGCCCAAAGCGGCGGCGGGCTGGGGAGCGGCGGCGCAGAACGGGCTGGAGCTGCAGCTGGCGGCGCTGGGGCTGCGCCCGCCGGGGCTGGCGGCCAAGGGGGCGGCGGGCGCGACCCCCTGTCCCCCCTGCGCCCCCTGCCCGTGCCTGGGGCCGCCCGCCGGGGAGGAAACCAGCGACGCGCTGCTGGTGCTGGAGGCGCTGGAGCCCGACGAGGGCGGCAGCGGCTCCGAGGACGAGCCGGGATCCCCCGGGCGAGGGGCCGCCCGAGCCGCCGGCAGAGCCGCAGCAGCGCCCGGCCCCGCTCCGCCCCCCGCGGGCACCGGCATCAGCACCGGCATCAGCACCGGCACCGGCATCAGCACCGGCACCGGCCCCGGCGGCAGGAAGGGCTCGCTCCGCATCCGCCTCAGCCGCCTCTTCCGCACCAAGAGCTGCAGCGGCGGATCGGCCACCGGGGACGCCGCCAGCGCCGCCGCCTCGGCCGGGAGCCTGACGGATGTGTGCGGGGCCCGCGGGCGGGAGCAGGAGCCGGGCAGGTACGGGGGGCACCGGCGGGGGGATGGCTGGGGGGGATGGCGAGGGGGCGGGGGTGACCCGGGGGCCGTGTCCCCGTGGCCGGGGGTGATCCCGAGCCGTGATCCCTTCCTGTGATGCTTTGCTGTGATCCCGGTCTGTGATCCCGTTCTGTGCTCCCATTCTGTGATGTTTTGCTGTGATCCCATGCCATGATCCTGTTCTGTGATCCCATTCTATGATCCCGTTTTGTGATCCCGTGCCATGATCCCGTTCTGTGATCCGGTTCTGTGATCCCATTCTATGATCCCGTTTTGTGATCCCGTGCCATGATCCCGTTCTTTCTGTGATGTTTTGCTCTGATGCTTTGCTGTGATCCCTTCCTGTGATGCTTTGCTGGAGAAGGACGCGAGGCACCGGGGCCGTCCCTTGTGGCGGGTCCCGGTTGGGATCTCGAGCTCTTGGAGGCCACATGGAGACACTCGGGGACACTGGGGACACTCATGGGGACACTGGGGACACTCACAGGGACACTGGGGACACTCAGAGGGACACTGGGGACACTCAGGGGGACACTGGGGACACTCATGGGGACACTGGGGACACTCATGGGGACAGTGGGGACACTCTGGCACAGGGACACTGGGGACACTCACATGGGGACACTGGGGACACTCAGGGGGACACTGGGGACACTCAGGGGGACAGTGGCAGAGCAGGGTCGCGCTGCTCCGTGCCTCATCCCTGCCGGGGGTGGCAGGGAACCCTCAGCAGTGCCCTGGACGGGCTGTGTTGGATTTTTTGGGGGGTTTGTTGGTGGCAGTGTGGTCAGGCACTGGCACTGCCATGGAAGGGGGGGAATTGCCACCCCTGGAGCTGTTCAGATGTGGGGATGTGGCACTTGGGGACACGGCTTGGTGGCCGCGGTGGGTTCTGTGCCAGGCTGGGCTCGCTGGTCCCAGGGGCTTTTCCAGGTCCTGTGGGTCTGTCACCGATGAGGGGACGGGTGGCTCGGGGTGCTGGGGCAGCGCTGTCCCCTCTGGTGGCCCTGCTGTCCCCTCTGGTGGCCCTGCTGTCCCCTGAGGTGGCACTGCTGTCCCCTGAGGTGGCCCTGCTGTCCCCTCTGGTGGCCCTGCTGTCCCCTGAGGTGGCACTGCTGTCCCCTCTAGTGACACTGCTGTCCCCTGTGGTGGCCCTGCTGTCCCCTCTGGTGGCCCTGCTGTCCCCTGTGGTGGCCCTGCTGTGCCCTCTGGTGTCTCTGCTGTCCCCTCTGGTGACTCTGATTCTCCTGGCTGGAGAAGGTTTCATGGCTGGAGAAGGTTCCATGGCTGGAGAAGGTTCTGGTGGCTGGAGAAGGTTCTGGTTGAAGATTCTGATTAGAGACGGTTCTGGCTGGAGAAGGTTCTGGCTGAAGGTTCTGGTTGAAGATTCTGACTAGAGAAGGTTCTGGCTGGAGAAGGTTCTGGCTGAAGGTTCTGCCTGGGGATTCTGGTTGAAGTTCTTGGTTGAAGGTTCTGGTTTGAGGTTCTGGTTGGAGGTTCTGACTGAAGGCTCTCCTGGCTGGGGAGTGTTCCATGGCTGGAGAAGGTTCTGGTGGTTGGAGAAGGTTCTGTTTGAAGATTCTGACTAGAGAAAGTTCTGACTAGAGAAGGTTCTGACTAGAGAAGGTTCTGGCTGGAGAAGGTTCTGGTTGGATGTTCTGTTTGAAGGTTCTCCTGGCTGGGGAATGTTCCATGGCTGGAGAATGTTCCACAGTTGGAGAAGGTTCCATGGCTGGGGAAGGTTCTGGTGGTTGGAGAAGGTTCTGTTTGAAGGTTCTGGTTGAAGATTCTGACTAGAGAAGGTTCTGGCTGGAGAAGGTTCTGGCTGGAGAATGTTCCATGGCTGGAGAATATTCTGGTTGAACGTTCTGGTTGAAGGTTCTGGTTGAAAGTTCTCCTGGTTGGAGAAGGTTCCATGGCTGGAGAAGATTCTGGTGGTTGGAGAAGGTTCTGGTTGAAGATTCTGACTAGAGAAGGTTCTGGCTGGAGAAGGTTCTGGCTGAAGGTTCTGGTTGAAGATTCTGGCTGGAGAATGTTCTGTGGTTGGAGAATGTTCCATTGTTGGAGAAGGTTCTGGCTGAAGGTTCTGGTTGAAGGTTCTGGTTGACAGTTCTGATTGAAGGATCTCCTGGCTAGGGAATGTTCCATGGCTGGAGAAGGTTCTGGTGCTTGGAGGAGGCTCTCCTGACTGGAGAAGGTTCTGGTTGAAGGTTCTGGCTGAGGAATGTTCCATGGCTGGACAAGTCCATCCTGGTGGTTCCCAGGTGGATTCCACCTCCTGCTCCATCCTGGTGATTCCCAGGTGGATTCCACCCCCTGCTCCATCCTGGTTTTTTCCCAGGTGGATTCCACCTCCTGCTCCATCCTGGTTTTTTTCCCAGGTGAATTCCACCTCCTGCTCCATCCTGGTGTTTCCAGGTGGATTCCACCTCCTGCTCCATCCTGGTTTTTTTCCAGGTGGATTCCACCTCTTGCTCCATCCTGGTGATTCCCAGGTGGATTCCACCCCCTGCTACATCCTGGTTTTTTTTCTGAGTGGATTCCACCTCCTGCTCCATCGTAGTTTTTCCCAGGTGGATTCCACCTCCTGCTCCATCCTGGTGATTCCCAGGTGGATTCCATCCCCTGCTCCATCCTGGTCTTTTTCCAGATGGATTCCATCTTCTGCTACATCCTGTTTTTTTCGAGGTGGATTCCACCCCCTGCTCCATCCTGGTTTTTTCCCAGGTGGATTCCACCTCCTGCTCCATCCTGGTGATTCCCAGGTGGATTCCATCCCCTGCTCCATCCTGGTTTTTTCCCAGGTGGATTCCACCTCCTGCTCCATCCTGGTGATTCCCAGGTGGATTCCATCCCCAGCTCCATCCTGGTGTTTCCCAGGTGGATTCCACCTCCTGCTCCATCCTGGTCTTTCCAGGTGGATTCCACCTCCTGCTCCATCGTAGTTTTTCCCAGGTGGATTCCACCTCCTGCTCCATCCTGGTTTTTTTCTGGGTGGATTTCATCCCCTACTCCATCCTGGTCTTTTTCCAGATGGATTCCATCTTCTGCTACATCCTGGTTTTTTTCCAGGTGGATTCCACCTCTTGCTCCATCCTGGTGATTCCCAGGTGGATTCCACCTCCTGCTCCATCCTGGTGATTCCCAGGTGGATTCCACCCCCTGCTCCATCCTGGTTTTTTTCCAGGTGGATTCCACCTCCTGCTCCATCCTGGTTTTTTTCTGACTGGATTCCACCCCTGCTCCATCCTGGTTTTTTCCCAGGTGGATTCCACCTCCTGCTCCATCCTGTTTTTTTTTCTGAGTGGATTCCACCTCCTGCTCCATCCTGGTGTTTCCCAGGTGGATTCCACCTCCTGCTCCATCCTGTTTTTTCCCAGGTGGATTCCACCTCCTGCTCCATCCTGGTTTTTTCCAGGTGGATTCCACCCCCTGCTCCATCCTGTGTTTTTTTCCAGGTGGATTTCACCTCCTGCTCCATCCTGGTTTTTTCCCAGGTGGATTCCATCCCCTGCTCCATCCTGTTTTTTTTCTGGGTGGATTCCATCTCCTGCTCCATCCTTGTCTTTTTCCAGATGGATTCCATCTTCTGCTACATCCTGGTTTTTTTTCTGGGTGGATTTCATCCCCTACTCCATCCTGGTTTTTTTCCCAGGTGGATTCCACCTCCTGCTCCATCCTGTTTTTTTTTCTGAGTGGATTCCACCTCCTGCTCCATCCTGGTTTTTTCCCAGGTGGATTCCATCCCCTGCTCCATCCTGTTTTTTTCCAGGTGGATTCCACCTCCTGCTCCATCCTTGTCTTTTTCCCAGATGGATTCCATCTTCTGCTCCATCCTGTTTTTTTTCCAGGTGGATTCCACCCCCTGCTCCATCCTGGTGTTTTCCCAGGTGGATTCCACCCCCTGCTCTCCCCTGAGCTCTTTCCCTCCCCGCAGGAAACACCGCCTGACCAGAACCCAAAGTGCCTTTTCCCCGGTCGTGTTCAGCCCCCTCTTCACAGGTGAGATTTGGGGCGAATTCCGCCAAGTTCGGGTTTGTTTCTCGAATCCCTGCCCTTTCCCCGTGCTCATCCCGGTTTTTCCATCCCCTTTTCCAGGTGAGACCGTGTCTCTGGTGGACGTGGACATTTCCCAGCGGGGGCTCAGCTCCCCTCACCCCCCGACACCCCCGCCCCCGCCGCGCCGGAGCCTCAGCCTGCTGGAGTGCGGGGGGGACTGATGCTGGGAAGTGCTGGGAGTGCTGGGAATGGTGCTGGGTGCGGGAATGGGGCTGGGGAGTGCTGGGAATGTGCTGGGAGTGCTGGAGTCATGAAACTGGGAGTGCTGGGGTACTGGGAGTGCTGGGTGCGGGAAACTGGGAGTGCTGGGAGTGCTGGGAGTGCTGGGTGCGGGAAACTGGGAGTGCTGGGAGTACTGGGAGTGCTGGGTGCGGGAAACTGGGAGTGCTGGGGTGTACTGGGAGTGCTAGTGGAAACTGGGAGTGCTGGGAGTACTGGGAGTGCTGGGTGCGGGGAAACTGGGAGTGCTGGGAATACTGGGAGTGCTGGAATGGGCTGGGAGAATTGCTGGGGTACTGGGAGTACTGGGAGTACTGGGAATGCTGGGGAATGGTGCTGGGTGTGGGAAACTGGGCTGGGAATGCTGGGAATGGGCTGGGAATGCTGGGATGGGCTGGGAATACTGGGAATGGGCTGGGAATGCTGGAGATGGGCTGGGAATGCTGGGATGGGCTGGGAATACTGGGAATGGGCTGGGAATGCTGGGGATGGGGCTGGGTGCGGGAAACTGAGAATGCTGGGAATACTGGGAGTGCTGGGAATGCTGGGAATGGGCTGGGAGAACTGGGAATTCTGGGGATGGGCTGGGAGAACTGGGAATGGTGCTGGGTGCGGGCAACTGGGAGTACTGGGAATACTGGCAATGGGCTGGGAATACTGGGAATGGGCTGGGAATGGTGCTGGGTGCAGGAAACTGGGAGTGCTGGGAGTGCTGGGAATGGGCTGGGAATGCTGGGAATGGGGCTGGGGAAACTGGGAATGGGCTGGGAATGCTGGGGATGGGGCTGGGAGAACTGGGAATACTGGGGATGGGCTGGGAGAACTGGGAATGGTGCTGGGTGTGGGCAGCTGGGAGTACTGGGAGTACTGGGAATGCTGAGAATGCTGGGAATGGTGCTGGGTGCGGGAAACTGGGAGTGCTGGGAATACTGAAAATGGTGCTGGGTGCGGGAAACTGGGAGTGCTGGGAATACTGGGAATGGGCTGGGAATACTGGGAATGCTGGGAATAGGCCTGGGAAAACCGGGAATGGTGCTGAGAAAACTGGAAATTGTCCTTGGAATACTGGGAATGGTCCTGGGAGAACTGGGAATGGTTCTGGGTATAGCCTGGGAAAAGTGGGAATACTGGGAATGGTGCTGGGAAACTGGGAATGGTGCTGGGTGTGGCCTGGGAAAATTGGGAATACTGGGAATGGTGCTGGGAAAACTGGGAATGTCCTTGGAGTGCTGGGAATGTGGGCTCGTCCTTCCCTGTGCAGGTGACAAAGCCCAGATTCCCTTTCCTGGGCAGTTCCCTGATCCCTGATCCCTGTGGGATTCCCCAAATCCCAAATCCCCATACCTGACCCCAATTATATTCCCCAGTCCCCATTCCCTGAGCAGTTTTTTATCCCTGACCCCAATGAGATTCCCCAATCCCATTTCCCCATCCCTGACCCCAATGAGATTCCCCAATCCCATTCCCTGAGCAGTTTTTTACCCCTGACCCCTATGAGATTCCCCAATCCCACTGCTGGATTTTCCAATCCCATTTCCCCATCCCCTGACCCCAATGAGATTCCCAAATCCCATTTCCCTGAGCAGTTTTTTATCCCTGACCCCAATGAGATTCCCCAATCCCATTTCCCCACCCCTGACCCCAATGAGATTCCCAGTCCCATTCCCTGAGCAGTTTTTTACCCCTGACCCCAATGAGATTCCCCAATCCCACTGCTGGATTTTCCAATCCCATTTCTCCATTCCTGACCCCTGTGGGATTCCCCAGTCCTATTTCCTGGGCAATTTTTTACCCCTGACCCCAATGATATTCCCTAATCCCATTTCCTGAGCAGTTTCCCACTCCCTGACCCCCAATGAGATTTCCCCAATCCCACTGCTGGATTTTCCAATCCCATTTCCCAATCCCCTGACCCCAATGAGATTCCCCAGTCCCATTCCCTGAGCATCCCCTGACCCCTGAGATTCCCCAATCCCATTTCCTGAGCAGTTTTTACCTGATCCCACTGCTGGATTCCCAATCCCATTTCTCCATTCCCTGACCCCTGTGGGATTCCCCAGTCCTATTTCCTGGGCAATTTTTTACCCCTGACCCCAATGATATTCCCTAATCCCATTTCCTGAGCAGTTTCCCACTCCCTGACCCCAATGAGATTTCCCAATCCCACTGCTGGATTTTCCAATCCCATTTCCCAATCCCTGACCCCAATGAGATTCCCCAATCCCATTTCCCCATCCCTGACCCCTGTGAGATTCCCCAATCCCATTTCCTGAGCACTTTTTGCCCCTGACCCCCAATGAGATTCCCCAATCCCATTTCTCCATCCCTGACCCCAATGAGATTCCCCAATCCCATTTCCCCACCCCTGACCCCTGTGGGATTCCCCAATCCCATTTCTCCATCCCTGACCCCAATGAGATTCCCCAATCCCATTTCCCCACCCCTGACCCCTGTGGGATTCCCCAATCCCATTTTTTGAGCAGTTTTTCCCCGTGTTTCCCCCAGATGATTTCAGTGGGACGCTGCCCCCGGTGCTCGTGGGCTCCTCCCTGCAGAGTTTCCCTCTGCCCCCGCCGCCGCCGCCCCACGCCCCAGGTCAGCACCACAGCCCTGCTGCCATCTCCTGGCAACCTCCACTTCTTAAAATTTTTTTTACTTAAAAAAAAATCTTAATTTTTATTATTATTATTATTATTATTGCTAATTTTTATTTTTAATTTTATTTATTTTTATTTTTATTTTTATTTTTATTTTATATTTATATTTATATTTATATTTATATTTATATTTATATTTATATTTATATTTATATTTATATTTATATTTATATTTATATTTATATTTATTTTATTTTATTTTATCTGTAATTTTTATATTTATATTTTTTTTTATTTTTATTTTTATTTTTATTTTATCTGTAATTTTTATTATTTTAATTTTTATTTTAATTTTTATTATTTTATTTTATTTTCAGTATTTATTTAAAAATTTTTAAATATTTTTTGAATTTTAAAAAATGCATGTTTTAAATTATTTTTATTCCCCTCCCTTTTTCCTGGGATTCCTGACAATGGCAGTGACCCTGGGCTGTCCCTGTGTGTGACAGTGACAGTGCCCACGGGTGTCTGTGTGTGACAGTGACACTGACAATGACGGTGATGCTGGACTGTCTCTGTGAGTGACAGTGACAATGACAGTGACAATGACTGATAGTGACCCTGGTGTCTCTGTGACAATGACAGTGACAATGACACTGACAGTGACCCTGGCTGTTCCTGTGAGTGACAGTGACGATGACAGTGACAGTGACCCTGGGTGTCCCTGTGTGAGGTGACATTGATGGTGACAATGATAATGACAATGACATTAACAATGCCAGTGTCCCTGGTGTCTCTCTGTGACAGTGACACTGATGGTGCCAATGCCAATGTTCCCTGGTGTCCCTGTGTGGCAATGACAGTGACTGTGACAATGTCCCCGGTGTCCCTGTGTGACAGTGACACTGACAACAACAGTGACAGTGACCCTGGGTGTCCCTGTGTGACAGCGACAATGACAGTGACAATGCCAATGTCCCCGTGTCTGTCTCTGCAGATGCCTTGCCCAGATCTCCCTGTGTGACAATGACAGTGACAATGACAGTGACAATGACAGTGACAATGACAGTGACAGTGACAATGTCCCCATGTCTCTGTGTGACAATGACACTGACAATGACAGTGACAATGTCCCCATGTCTCTATGTGACACTGACAATGACAGTGACAATGCCAATGTCCCCGTGTCTGTCCCTGCAGATGCCTTGCCCAGATGTCCCTGTGTGACAATGACACTGACGATGACAGTGACAATGACACAGACAATGACTGTGACAGTGACAATGTCCCCATGTCTCTATGTGACACTGACAATGACAGTGACAATGCCAATGTCCCAGTGTCCCTGTGTGATAATGACACTGACAATGGCAGTGACAATGACAGTGACAATGTCCCCGTGTCTCTGTGTGACAATGGCAGTGACAATGACAGTGACAGTGACAATGTCCCCGTGTCTCTGTGTGACAATGGCAGTGACAGTGACAATGCCAATGTCCCCGTGTCTGTCTCTGCAGATGCCTTGCCCAGATGTCCCTGTGTGACAATGACACTGACAATGACAGTGACAATGACACTGACAATGACAGTGACAGTGACAATGTCCCCGTGTCTCTATGTGACACTGACAATGACAGTGACAATGCCAATGTCCCCTGTCTGTCCCTGCAGATGCCTTGCCCCGGGCCGTGCCCCTGCGGCCACCAGAGACCCCAGGCCAGCACTGTCCCCCAGCCCTGCAGTGTCCCCCGGCCCTGCAGTGTCCCCTGGCACGCCCCGACCCCGGCAGCTTCGCCGCCAGCCTGAGGGAGCTGGAGAAGGTACCGGGAATGGGAATGCGAATGGGACTGGGACTGCAACTGGGAATGGGAATCTGATCCCTATGGGAACAGAACTGGGAATCTGACCCCTTTGGGACTGGGAATCTGGGCCCTCAGGGATTGGGGTTTGGGAATCTGATCCCTTTGGGATTGGGGTTTGGGAATCCTCTGGGATTGAGAACCTGACCTGGTTGGGATAGGGATTGGGAATCCGACTGGATTGGGATTGGGAATGGAACCCCATTGGGGTTGGGAATCCACTCCTCTGGAATTGGGAATCCTACCCCTTTGGGATTGGGGTTGGGAATCCAGTCCTCTGAGATTGGGAATCCTACCCCTTTGGGGTACCGAGGTTTGGGAATTCACTTCTCAGGGATTGGGGTTTGGGAATCCAGCCTTTCAGTGATTGGGGTTTGGGCAATTCCAAGCTTCTCTGGGACTGAGGTTTGAGAATCCGGCCCCTTAGGGATTGGGTTTTGGGAATCCATTCCCAGCCCCTCTAGGATTGGGATTTGTACCACCCCCATCCCTTCTAGGATTGGGGTTTGGGAATCTGACCTCTCTAGGATGGGGTTTGTGCTACCCTATCCCCACAAGGACTGGGATTTGGGAATCTGACCCCTCTAGGATTGGGATTTGTGCCACCCCATCCCCTTCTAGGACTGGGATTTGGGAATCTGACCCCTCTAGGATTGGGGTTTGTTCTATTCCAGCCCCTCTAGGATGGGATTTGTGCCATTTCAGCCCCTCTAGGACTGGGGTTTGGGAATCTGGGTTTGGGCCATCCCAGCCCCTCTAGGATTGGGATTTGTGCCATTCCAGCCCCTCTAGGACTGGGATTTGGGAATCTGACCCCTCTAGGATTGGGATTTGTGCCACCCCATCCCTTCTAGGACTGGGATTTGTGCCACCCTGTCCCCTCTAGGACTGGGGCTTGTACCACCCCCATCCCCTCTAGGACTGGGATTTGGGAATTTGACCCCTCTAGGATGGGGTGTGAGCCACCCCATCCCCTTTAGGATTGGGATTTGGGAATCTGACCCCTCTAGGATGGGGTTTGAGCCACCCCATCCCCTCCCGACCCTCTGTCCGTTCCCAGTGTGGCTGGTACTGGGGCCCCATGACCTGGGAGGACGCGGAGATGAAGCTGAAGGGCAAATCCGACGGCTCCTTCCTGGTGCGGGACAGCTCCGACCCGCGCTACATCCTGAGCCTGAGCTTCCGCTCGCAGGGCGTGACGCACCACACGCGCATGGAGCACTACCGGGGTGAGGCACCGGATAATGAGTCCATCTTAATTAATAAATAGCAATAATTGGTGTTATTGTGAGCATGGAGCACTACTGGGGTGAGGAATGGGATAATGAATCCATCTTATTGAATAAATGGCAATAATTAGCATTTTTCTTAGCATGGAGCACTGCCGGGGTGAGGGACAGGATAATGATTCCATCTTAACTAATAAATAGAAATAATTTGCGTTATTGGGAGCATGGAGCACTTCCAGGGTGAGGGACAGGATAATGAATCCATCTTATTTAATAAATAGCAATAATTAGCGTTATTGTGAGCATGGAGCACTACCGGAGTGAGGAACAGGATGATGATTCCATCTTAATTAATAAATAGCATTAATTAGCGTTATTGTGAGCATGGAGCACTACCGGAGTGAGGAACAGGATGATGATTCCATCTTAATTAATAAATAGCAATAATTAGCGTTATTCTGAGCATGGAGCACTACTGGGGTGAGGGACAAGATAATGAGTCCATCTTAATTAATAAATAGCAATAATCAGTGTTATTGTGAGCATGGAGCACTACTGGGGTGAGGAACAGGATAATGGGCCTCTCCTAATTAATATATAGCAATAATTAACGTTATTGTGAGCATGGAGCACTACCGGGGTGAGGAACAGGATGTTGATCCTATCCTAATTAATATATAATAATAATTAATGTTATGGGCATGAAGCGCTTCCGGGGTGAGGAGAGGGATAATGATCCTGTCTTAATTAATAAATAACAGTAATTAATATTGGTATGGGCATGAGGCACTACTGGGATGAAGGATTTTGGATACTGAAATGTCCAGGATAACAGGCCCAGTTAAATTCTTATATAATAATAATTAATATTGGTGTGAGCACTACTGGGGTGAGGAGCAGGATAATGATCCTATCCTAATTAATTTATAACAGTAATTAATTGTGAGTATGGAGCACAACGGGGGTGAGGAGCCGGATAATAGTCCTGTCCTAATTAATGTATGCATATTTTGACTTTTTAATATTAATATATGTGTGTTTTGAAATCAAAACCAGTGCGAGTCTCCAAGTCAGATATACAATTTAATAGCAAAAAAAGAAAAAATAAAATACATACAACACTAAAAAAAAACCACTGCCAGAGTCAGAATTCAACCTGACAACCCGCTGGTTAGGGTGGTGGCAGCAGTCTGGATGAAGTGATCTTGTTGAAGTTTTGATCCTGTAGAAAGGTCTGGTAGATCTTGTCCTCTGGAATCCAGTGGAAAAGGCTGCTCTGGTGTTCCAAATCTGAGTTTTTATCTGGGTAGGAAATGCTTGGCTCCTCCCCCTGGGTGGAGCATCTCCCAGTGGGATGATGGAATTTTATCAGTCATGCACTGGGACTCAATGGCCATGAACAGGAGATATCTCCTGGAGGGAGGATGGGCTGTGGCAAAGATAAAGATGATTGCCCCAGATGGCTTTAAAGATGGCCCATTAACAGGAGATGTCTCCCACAGAGATAAAGATTACTGCCACACCTGGTTTTAACCCCTGGCCCATTAACAGGAGATATCTCCCAGGGAGATAAGAATGGCTGCTCCACCAGGTTTTTTTAACAATGGCCCATTAACAGGAGATATCTCCTGGAGGGAAGATGGGTTGTGGAGAAGATAAAGATGATTGCCCCAGCTGGTTTTAAAGATGACCCATTAACAGGAGATATCCCCACAGAGATAAGAATCACTATCTCACTTGATTTTTAACAGATGACTCATTAACAGCAGATATCTCCTGGGGGAAGGATGGAATGTGGAAATTGTAAAGACAACTGCCACACCTGGTTTTTAACAATGGCCCATTAACAGAAGATATCTCCTGGATGGAGTGTGGGTCATGGGAAAAGATAAAGATGATCGCCCTACCTGTTTTTTTAACATCTGGCCCATTAAGAGGAGATATCCCCACAGAGATAAGAATCACTGCCCACCTGGTTTAACAGATGGTGATAGAATGCATCCCTCTGGGCACATCTTTACATTGTAACCTAGGACAGTACATAGCAATAATTAATGTTGGTGTGGGTGTAGAGCTGTAGACTGCTTGGATGAATGGGATAATAATTCCATCTTAATTAATAAATAACAATAATTAATGCTATTGGGAGCATTGAGCACTGCCAGAGTGAGGATTCTGGGATCATGGAATGTCTGGGGTGATAACAAATAGAATAGAATAGAATAGAATAGAATAGAATAGAATAGAATAGAATAGAATAGAATAGAATAGAATAGAATAGAATAGAATAGAATAGAATAGAATAGAATAGAATAGAATAGAATAGAATAGAATTAATAGTAATATTATTAATTATAGTCATAAGTCCCTGTGCTTTCCCAAAATTCCCCTGGAATAACGGGAATAACTCACCTGTTCATTCCCAAAAATCCCCTGGAATAAAGGAAGTAATTCCCCGTGCATTCCCAAAAATCTACTGGAATAACGGGAATAATTCCCCCGTGCTCTGTGAAAAATCCTTTGGAATGATGGGGATAATTCCACTGTTCATTCCCAAAAATCCTTTGGTATAACAGCAATAATTCCCTTGTGCTTTTCCAAAAATCCCCGTGAATAACAGGAAGAATTCCCCTGTGTGTTCTGAAAAATCCCTTGGAAAAATGGCAATAATTCCCCTATGCATTCCCAAAAACTCCTTGGAATAACAGGAATAATTCCCCCGTGCTGTGCCAAAAATTCTTTGGAGCAATGGGAATAATTCCCCTGTGCATTCCCAGAAATCCCCTAACGATTCCCTGTGCTGTGCCTGGGCAGGGACCTTCAGCCTGTGGTGCCACCCCAAGTTCGAGGATCGCTGCCAGTCCGTGGTGGAGTTCATCAAGAGGGCGATCATGCACTCCAAGAACGGGAAATTCCTTTATTTCCTGCGCTCCCGGGTTCCAGGTGAGCCTGGGAACGGGAAATTCCTGGGATTTGGGATCCAGGTGAGCCTGGGAATGGGAAATTCCTAGGATTGGGGATGCAGGTGAGCCTGGGAATGGAATTTTCCAGGGTTTCAGGTGAGACTGGGAACAGGAAATTCGTGGGATTTGGGATCCAGGTGAGCCTGGGAACGGAGATTTCCCAGGACTGGGGATCCAGGTGAGCCTGGAAATGGAATTTTCCAGGGTTTCAGGTGAGACTGGGAACGGGAAATTTGTGGGATTTGGGATCCAGTGAGCCTGGGAACGGGAATTTCCTGGGATTGGGGATCCAGGTGAGCCGGAAATGGAATTTTCCAGAGTTTCAGGTGAGACTGGGAACAGGAATTCCCTGGGATCGGGGATCCAGGTGAGCAGGGGAACAGGAATTTCCTGGGATTGGGGATCCAGGTGAGTCTGGGAATGGAATTTTCCAGAGTTTCAGGTGAGACTGGGAATAGGAAATTCCCTGGGATCGGGGATCCAGGTGAGCAGGGGAACAGAGATTTCCTGGGATTTGGGATCCAGCTGAGTCTGGGAATGGGAATTTCCAGGTTCCAGGTGATCTTGGGAATGGGAAATTCCTGGGATCAGATTTCCAGGTGAGCCTGGGAATGTTTTTTCCTGGGATACAGGTGAGCCTGGGAATGGGGATTTCCTGGGATCCAAGTGAGTCTGGGGGCGGGAAATTCCTGTGATCCCTGTGCTTTGCCAAAAATCCCCTGGAATCACAGGAATAATTCCCCTGTGCAATCCCAAAAATCCCCTGGAATCACAGGAATAATTCCCCTGTGCATTCCCAAAAATCCCCTGGAATCACAGGAATAATTCCCCTGTGCAATCCCCAAAATCCCCTGGAATAACAGGAATAATTCCCCTGTGCAATCCCCAAAATCCCCTGGAATAACAGGAATAATTCCCTTGTGTATTCCCCAAAATTCCCTTGGAACAAACCAGCTTGGAGCCAACCAACCCAACCCAACCCAACTCAGCCCAACCCAACCCAGCCCAACCAACCCAACCCAATCAAACCAACCCAACCCAACCCAACCCAACCCAACCCAACCCAACCCAATCCAACCCAACCCAACCCAACCCAACCCAACCCAATCCAACCCAACCCAACCCAACCCAGTCAACCCAACCCATCCCAACCAAATCCAACCCAACCCAATCCAACCCAATCCAACCCAACCCATCTCAACCAAATCCAACCCAATCCAACCCAATCCAACTCAACCCAACCAAATCCAACCAAACCCAACCCAACCCATCCCAACACAACCCAGCCCAACCCAACCCAACCCAGCCCAACCCAGCCAACCCAACCCAACCCAACCCAACCAAATCCAACCCAACCAAATCCAACTCAGCCAAACCAAACCCAACCAAACCCAATCCAACCCAAGCCAACCCAAGCCATTCCCTGGAAATCCACAGACAATCCCACCACCACGAGCTCCATCATTCCCTACGGACTCCTCATCCCCTTCCCTCGTTTTCCCAGCCTGATGCTGAGCTCCAAAATCTCCTTTTTTTTTGCCCCAATCCAGGTCTGCCTCCCACGCCTGTGCAGCTCCTGTACCCCGTCTCCAGGTTCAGCAACGTCAAATCCCTGCAGCACCTTTGCCGCTTCCGCATCCGGCAGCTGGTCCGGATCGACCACATCCCCGAGCTCCCTCTGCCCAAGTGAGTCCTGGAGAAACCCCTGGAGTTCTCTCCATCCCAGGATCTGTAAGCTCAGATCCCCACGGGAATTATTGGCTTTTTTGGATTTTGGGATAACGGGGTTGGTGGCGTTTGGGGATGCCGTGGGATTTCTGAGCAATTCCCGCTCGTGGCAGGGATTTGGGGAGCAGCTCCTGGTCCCGTGGATGGGCTGGGAATTCTGGAGGGGCTTCCCGGTGGTTTTTTCCTGGAAGAGCCCCTGGTTGTATTTTGGGAATTTTTGGCTCAGGGATCCTGCTCTTCCCAATATTTTTCCAGGCAGGAGACTCGGTGTCTTCTGTGAATTTCTGGCTCAGGAATTTGACTTTCCCTGGTGTTTTTCCTGGAAAAGACTCTGATTATATTTTGGGAATTTCTGGCTCAAGGATCCAGCTCATCCCAGTGTTCTTCCTAGAAGAGCCCCTGGTTGTATTTTGGGAATTTCTGGTTCAAGGATCCAGCTCATTCCAGTGTTTTTCCTGGAAGGGCCCCTGGTTGTATTTTGGGAATTTCTGGCTCAGGGATCCAGCTCTTCCCAATATTTTTCCAGGGAAGAGACTCGGTGTCTTTTAGGAATTTCTGGCTCAGGATTTCAGCCATTCCTGATGTTTTTCCAGGGAAGAGACTCAGTGTGTTTTGGGAATTTCTGGCTCAGAGATCTGACTCTTCCTGGTGTTTTTCCTGGAAGAGACCCTGGTTGTATTTTGGAAATTTCTGGCTCAGGAATCAGACTCTTCCTGTTTTTTTTTCCTGGAAAAGACTCTGGGTATAATTTGGGAATTTCTGGCACAGGGATCCAGCTCATCCCAGTGTTTTTCCTGGAAAAGCCCCTGGTTGTGTTTTGGGAATTTCTGGCTTGAGTTTCTAGCTCTTCCTGGTGTTTTTCCAGGGAAGGGTGTCTGGGTGTATTTTGGGAATTTCTGGCTCAGGAATCCAGCTCTTCCGGTGTTTTTCCAGGGAAGGGTCTCTGGTGTATTTTGGGAATTTCTGTCTCAGGAATCCAGCTCTTCCCTCTGTTTTCCAGGCCCCTGATCTCCTACATCCGCAAGTTTTACTACTACGACCCGCAGGAGGAGCAGTACCTGTCTCTGAAGGAGGCTCAGCTCATCTCCCGACACAGGCACGAGCCCCAGCCCTCCACGTAGCGGAGCCAGCGCGGCCTGAGGGTGAGGGAGGGCTGGGAATGGGGTGGGAGTGGGGTGGGAATGGGGTGGGGATGGTGGGAATGGGGTGGGGATGGGGTGGGAATGGTGTGGGGATGGTCAGGAGTGATCTGGGAATGGTCTGGGAATGACAAACATCCCCATGCCCATTTCCCATTTCCCATTTCCCATTTCCCATTTCCCATTCCCATTCCCATCCCCATTCCCATTCCCATCCCCATCCCCATTCCCATTCCCATCCCCATTTCCCATTCCCATTCCCATTCCCATTTCACATTCATTCCCATCCCCATTCCCATTTCACATTCCCATTCCCATTCCCATTTCACATCCCCATTCCCATTTCACATTCCCATTCCCATTCCCATTTCCATCCCCATTCCCATTTCACATTCCCATTCCCATTCCCCATTCCCATTCCCATTCCCATTCCCATTCCCATTCCCATTCCCATCCCCACTCCCATTCCCATTCCCATTCCCATTCCCATTCCCATTCCCATTCCCATTCCCATTCCCATTCCCATTCCCATTCCCAATCCCATTCCCATTCCCATTCCCATTCCCATCCCCATTCCCATTCCCATTCCCATTCCCATTCCCCATCCCCATCCCCATTCCCAATCCCCATTCCCATTCCCATCCCCATTCCATTCCCATTCCCATTCCCCATTCCTATTCCCATTCCCATTTCCCATTTCCCATTCCCATCCCCATCCCCATCCCCATCCCCATTCCCACCCCATTCCCATTCCCATTCCCATTCCCATTCCCATTCCCATTCCCATTTCCCATTTCCCATTCCCATCCCCATCTCCATCCCCATCCCCATTCCCACCCCATTCCCATTCCCAATCCCATCCCCATTCCCATTCCCATTCCCCATCCCCATCCCCATTTCCCATTCCCCACTCCCATTATTCCCATCCCCAAATCCCATCTGATCCCAATTCCTTCTGTTTTTTCCTGGCAGGAATTTCCTCGTTGCCCTCCTGCCGTGCTGGGACAGAGGCCGAGCTCCTGCTGCTGCTGCTCCTGTTGGAGAGGGCCCAGCATTCCCAGGGAATCCCAGCATTCCAGGAATCCCAAAATCCCCAGGGAATCCCAAAATTCCCAGGAATCCCAGCAGAGCAGGATCCTGGGAAAAGGAATCCTGGGGGAACCGAAGCACGCGGCCCCGCGGAACGAAGAATGTCACGGCACTATTCCCAACTTCTCCTGGAAGTTCTCAGTTTGGATGTCTCTGGAATTTTTATTTTTATATTTTTGGTTTTTAATTATTTTTTGGATTTTCAGCATGAGGAAAAAAACCTGAGCCAGTTGGATTTTCTCATCCTGTTGGATTTGCTGATCCTGCTGAATTTTCTGATCCCGTTGGATTTTCTGGTCCTGCTGAATTTTCTGATCCTGCTGGATTTTCTGATCCTGCTGGATTTTCCACTCCTCTTGGATTTTCTGATCCCACCTTGGGAATTTCAAGATGGGAAAGAGGGAAGAAAAAAAAAGAAAAGAGGGAATTTTTTGGGAAGATCCATCTGCTCCAAGGCTTTGATCTTCACTGGAGAGCTGCAAATGGAGCCTGGGGATGGAATAAATCCTGGGAATAATTCCTGGAAATAAATCCTAGGAATAATTCCTGGGAATAAATCCTGGGAATAATTCTTGTGAATAATTCCTGGGAATAAATCCTAGGAATAATTCTTGTGAATAAATCCTGGGAATAAATCCTGGAAATAAGTCCTAGGAATAATTCCTGGGAATAATTCCTGGGAATAAATCCTAGGAATAATTCCTGGGAATAAATCCTAGGAATAATTCTTGTGAATAAATCCTGGGAATAAATCCTGGAAATAAATCCTAGGAATAATTCCTGGGAATAATTCCTGGGAATAATTCCTGGGAATAAATCCTAGGAATAATTCCTGGGAATAAATTCTGGAAATAAATCCTAGGAATAATTCCTGGGAATAAATTCCTGGGAAATAAATCCTAGAAATAAATCCTAGGAATAAATCCTGGGAATAAACTCTGGGTATAAATCCTGGGAATAATTCCTGGGAATAATTCCTAGGAATAATTAAAGTAAACTGTGGAGTTCTGCTTCCCAGAATTTGGAAAAAGAAATCCAAACCCTCCTGGATTGGCAGGAGCTTCCTGGGAAAAGCTGGAAGAAAAGAAGGAAGAATTTGGGATGTGATGGATCCAAAGGGAACATTCCTGAAAAAAACACTGGGAAGGTTCCCCTGGGAAGGGGGACACGAATTTCCTGATTTTGGACAAAAATTCCCTGATTTTGGACACGAATTCCCTGATTTTGGACAAAAATTTCCTGATTTTGGACAAAAATTCCCTGATTTTGGACATGAATTTCCTGATTTTGGGCACAAATTTCCTGATTTTGGACAAAAATTCCCTGATTTTGGACATGAATTTCCTGATTTTGGGCACAAATTTCCTGGTTTTGGACAAAAATTTCCTGATTTTGGGACATGAATTTCCTGATTTTGGGCACAGATATTTCCTGGTTTTGGACAAAAATTCCCTGATTTTGGATAAAAATTCCCTGACTTTGGATAGATATTTCCTGGTTTTGGACAAAAATTCCCTGATTTTGGACACGAATTCCCTGATTTTGGACAAAAATTCCCTGATTTTGGACACGAATTTCCTGGTTTTGGACAAAATTTTCCTGATTTTGGACAAAAATTCCCTGATTTTGGACACGAATTTCCTGCTTTTGGACACGAATTCCCTGATTTTGGACACAGTGCCCTGAATCCATGGAATCTGGATCTGAGGATTCCCTGGGAGCTGCCAGGACTTTTGGAGATGATTCCTGCCCTGGAATTCCTGAGGATTTTAATGGAAAAAAAAATCCACAAAAGGTGCTACAAAACCTCTTCCTCCTCTTCCTCCAGCTGGGATTTGGAGGAAAGAAAAAAAAACCCAAATCCTTAAATATTCCAGGTGAAACTGAGCTGCAAAATCCATGGAAATACCTCATGGGGCTGGGTGAGGGAAAACCTGGGATCCCCTTCCCAAAAATTTCTGGGATTTGGGGAATCCCCTTCCCAAAATTCCCCTGGGACTGGGGGATCCCCACCCCAAAAATTCCTTGGGAATGGGGGATCCCCTTCCCAAAAATTTCCTGAGATTGGGGGATCCCCTTCCCAAAAATCCCAGGGAATTTTTGAATCCCCTTCCCAAAAATTCCTGGGATTGGGGGATCCCCTTCCCAAAAATTCATTGGGATTGGGGGATCCCCACCCCAAAAATTCCTTGGGATTGGGAGATCCCCTTCCCAAAAATCCCCTGGGATTGGGGGATCACCTTCCCAAAAATTCCCTGAGACTGGGGGATCCCCCCCCCCAAAAATTCCTTGGGATTGGGGGATCCCCTTCCCAAAAATTTCCTGAGATTGGGGGATCCCCTTCCCAAAAATCCCAGGGAATTTTTGAATCCCCTTCCCAAAAATTCCTTGGGATTGGGGGATCACCTTCCCAAAAATTCCCTGAGACTGGGGGATCCCCCCCCCCAAAAATTCCTTGGGATTGGGGGATCCCCTTCCCAAAAATTTCCTGAGATTGGGGGATCCCCTTCCCAAAAATCCCAGGGAATTTTTGAATCCCCTTCCCAAAAATTCCTTGGGATTGGGGGATCCCTTCCCAAAATTCCCCTGGGATTGGGGGATCCCCACCCCAAAAATTCCTTGGGAATGGGAGATCCCCTTCCCAAAAATCCCCTGGGATTGGGGGATCCCCTTCCCAAAAATTCCTTGGGATTGGGGGATCCCCACCCCAAAAATTCCCTGAGATTGGGGGATCCCCACCCCAAAAATCCCAGGGAATTTTTGAATCCCCTTCCCAAAAATTCCCTGAGACTGGGGGATCCCCCCCCAAAAAATTCCTTGGGATTGGGGGATCCCCTTCCCAAAAATTCCTTGGGATTGGGGGATCCACACCCCAAAAATTCCTGGGATTGGGGGATCCCCTTCCCAAAAATTCCTGGGATTAGGGGATCCCCTTCCCAAAAATCCCCTGGGATTGGGGGATCCCCACCCCAAAAATTCCCTGGGACTGGGGGATCCCCACCCCAAAAATCCCAAAATCCCATCCTGGGGTGCTCCCAGTCCCTAAAAATTTACCCTGGGCTGTTCCCAGTGCTCCCAGTGCCCCAAAATTTCATCTTGGAGTGCTCCCAGTGCTCCCAGTGCCATCCTGAGCAGCTCCCAGTGCTCCCAGTGCCACTCCAGGGAGCTCCCAGTGCCCCAAAATCCCATCCAGGGGTTCTCCCAGTGCTCCCAGCGCCCCAAAATTCCACTCTGGGCAGTTCCCAGTGCTCCCAGTGTCACCCTGAGGTGCTCCCAGTGCTCCCAGTGCCACTCCAGGGAGCTCCCAGTGCTCCCAGTGCCATCCTGAGCAGCTCCCAGTGCTCCCAGTGCCACTCCAGGGAGCTCCCAGTGCTCCCCAGTGCCATCCTGGGCAGTTCCCAGTGCTCCCAGTGTCACTCCAGGAGCTCCCAGTGCTCCCAGTGTCACCCTGGGGTGTTCCCAGTGCTCCCAGTGCCACTCCAGGGAGCTCCCAGTGCTCCCAGTGTCACCCTGGGGTGTTCCCAGTGCTCCCAGTGCCACTCCAGGGAGCTCCCAGTGCCACCCTGGGGTGTTCCCAGTGCTCCCAGTGCCACTCCAGGGAGCTCCCAGTGCTCCCAGTGCCACTCCAGGGAGCTCCCAGTGCCCCAAAATCCCATCCAGGGGTTCTCCCAGTGCTCCCAGTTCAAACCTGGGGTGTCCCAGTTCCCCAAAATCCCACTCTGGGATTCTCCCAGTGCTCCCAGTGCTCCCAGTACTCCCAGTTCAGGGCTTCACCCCAAATCCCAGCCTCAATTTTGGAGGAGGAACGAGCAGAATTCCAGCAGGACCTCACCAGGATTTTGGGAATCACCCTTTGGAATTAAAAAAAAAAAAAACAAAAACAACAAAAAAACCCCACAAAAAAGCAGCTTTTCCTTATTTTTATTTTTATTTTTATTTTTAATTTTATTTTTATTTTTATTTTTATTTTTATTTTTATTTTATTTTTTTTTTTATTTTTAATTTTATTTTTATTCTTATTTTTAATTTTAATTTTAATTTTAATTTTAATTTTAATTTTTTTGGGTGTGTGTTTAATTTATTCGAATAGTGGCTGTATAATTTATTTTCATAAATATATGAGAAAAGTTACTAAATGGTTAAAAAAAAAAGAATAATAATATGAATAATAATAATAATAATAAAACCAAACAGACTTTGCAGGCCAATCTTTCAGATTTAATGAAGAAAAAAAGAATTAATAATAATAATAATAATAATATGAATAATAATGGTTTTTGATATGAACCACAAATGCACTTTTGGGTGTGTTTGGTTATTTTTTGGGGTGGGGTTTGTGTGTAAATATTGTATTTATAGGCATGTTTGGCCTCTTGTGG
This sequence comes from Luscinia megarhynchos, assembly GCA_034336665.1. Taxonomy (NCBI): domain Eukaryota; kingdom Metazoa; phylum Chordata; class Aves; order Passeriformes; family Muscicapidae; genus Luscinia; species Luscinia megarhynchos. The sequence goes on along the minus strand of CM067589.1, from coordinate 561,841 downwards.
GGGATTTTAGGAATTCCTGGATTTTGGGATTTTTGGGATTTTTTTTTGGGGGGGGTTTGTTGTTTTTTTTTCCTACGGGGTCAGCCAGGAAGAGCTGACTTGGTGTTTGTAAAACTCATTTTTAGCATCGTTTTTTGGGGTTTTTTTGGGATTATTTTTTTTTGCTGTGTGGGGTTGGGGAGGGAAGGGAAGAGAGGAAGGGTTTGAAATAAAAATCTTGGAAATTGTTGGATTTATTTTTTTTGTGGTGAATTCTGGGTCCTTAACCCCCTCCAGGTTGTTTTTGGGGCATCCTGGGACCCCAAAATCCATCAGGGAGCTCCTGGTGCCCCCCAAAAAATCCCATAGATGTCCCCCCTGGTACCCCAAAAATCCATTTAAGGATCTTGTAATGTCCAAAAATGTTTGGGGTGCCCCAAAAATCCATCAGGAAGTTCCCAGTGCCCCCAAAAAATTTCATTGATGCCCCCCTGGTACCCCAAAAATCCATTTAAAGGATCTCTTGTAATGTCCAAAAATGTTTGGGGTGCCCAGGGTGCCCCAGAAAAATCCATCAGGGAGCTCCTGGTGCACCCCAAAAATTTAGGGGGAGCTCGAGGTGCCCGAAAAATCCATCAGGAAGTTCACAGTGCTCCCAAAAAATCCCATTGGTGCCCCCTGGTACCCCAAAAATCTATTTAAAGATCTCTTAATGTCCAAAAATGTTTGGGGTGGAGCTCAGGGTGCCCCAAAAAATCCATCAGGGAGCTCCTGGTGCACCCCAAAAATTCAGGGGGAGCTCGGGGTGCCCCAAAAATCCATCAGGGAGCTCCTGGTGCCCCAAAAATTTTTGGGGTGGAGCTCTGGGTGCCCCAAAAAATCCATCAGGGACCTCCCAGGGTCCCCAAAAAAATCCCATTGATGCCCCCCTGGTACCCCAAAAATCTATTTAAGGATCTTGTAATGTCCCAAAATGTTTGGGGTGCCCCAAAAATCCATCAGGGAGTTCCCAGTGTCCCCCAAAAATCCCATAGATGCCCCCCTGGTACCCCAAAAATCCATTTAAGGATCTTGTAATGTCCCAAAATGTTTGGGGTGGAGCTCAGGGGTGCCCCAAAATCCGTCAGGGAGCTCCTGGTGCCCCAAAACCCGTTCGAGGGGAGCTCCCCCAGTGCCCCCAGTTCCTGCACCCCTGGGGGTGGGGTGGGACCCCCAAGGGCTGGAGATGCCCAAATCCCATCCCAAAATCCCACCCCAAAATCCCACCCCAAATCCCACCCCCAAATCCCACCCCAAATTCCATCCTTCAATCCCACCCCAAAATCCCATCCCAAAATCCAATCCTTCAATCACACCCCAAAATCCCATCCTTTAAATCCCATCCTGAAATCCCACCCCAATATCCCCATCCCCAAAATCCCATCCCCAAAATCCTATCCCAAAATCCCACCCTTTAATTCCCATCCCTTAAATCCCATCCTCAAATCTCATCCCTTAAATCCCATCCTGAAATCCCATCCTGAAATCCCATCCCAAAATCCCATCCCAAAATCCCATATTTTAAATCCCACCCCAAAATCCCATCCTCAAATCCCATCCCCAAAATCTCATCCTTTAAATCCCATCCTGAAATCCCACCCCAAAATCCCATCCCCAAAATCCCATCCCCAAAATACCTACCCCAAAATATCTACCCCAAAATCCCATCCCCAAAATCCCATCCTTTAAATCCCACCCCAAAATCCCATCCATTAAATCCCATCCTGAAATCTCACCCCAAATCCCATCCCCAAATCCCGTCCCCAAAATCCCATCCTTTAAATCCCATCCTGAAATCCCACCCCAAAATCCCATCCCCAAAATCCTATCCCAAAATCCCACCCTTTAATTCCCATCCCTTAAATCCCATCCTCAAATCTCATCCCTTAAATCCCATCCCAAAATCCCATCCTCAAATCTCATCCCCAAATCCTGTCCCCAAAATCCCACCCAAAATCCCTTCCCAAAATCCCACCCGTTAATTCCCATCCCTTAAATCCCATCCTCAAATCTCATCCCTTAAATCCCATCCTTTAAATCCCATCCTGAAATCTCACCAAACCCCACCCCAAAATCCCATCCCCAAAATCTCATCCCTAAATCCCATCCCTTAAATCCCATCCTGAAATCCCACCCATAAATCCCATCCCTAAATCCCATCCCCAAATCCCACCCCAAAATCCCATCCCCAAATCCCATCCCCAAATCCCATCCCCAAATCCCATCCCCAAAATCCCATCCCTTAAATCCCATCCTGAAATCTCACCCCAAAATCCCATCCCCAAAATCCCATCCCCAAAATCCCATCCCTTAAATCCCATCCTGAAATCTCACCCCAAAATCCCATCCCCAAAATATCTACCCCAAAATCCCATCCCAAAATTCCGTCCCTTAAATCCCGTCCCCAAAATCCCATCCCACATCCTTTGGGGTCTCAGGGATGGGGAACGGGGCGGATTTGGGGTCTCAGGGATAGGGAGGATTTGGGGTCTCAGGGATTGGGCGGATTTGGGATCCCCAGGATGGGAAATGGGGCGGATTTGGGGTCTGGGGGATGGGGAACGGGGCAGATTTGGGGTCTCAGGGATAGGGAGTATTTAGGGTCTCAGGGATCGGGCGGATTTGGGATCCCCAGGATGGAAAATGGGGCGGATTTGGGGTCTCAGGGGTGGGGCAGATTTGGGGTCCCCAGGATGGGGAACGGGGCAGATTTGGGGTCTCAGGGATCAGCAATGAGGCAGATTTGGGGTTTGGGGGAGGGGGAAGAGGGAGGATTTGGGGTCTCAGGGATGGGAAATGGAGAAGATTTGGGGTCTGGGGGATGGGGAACGGGGCGGATTTGGGGTCTCTGGGATAGGGAGTATTTGGGGTCTCAGGGATGGGGCAGATTTAGGGTCCCCAGGATGGGAAATCGGGCAGATTTCGGGTCTCAGGGACCAGCAATGAGGCAGATTTGGGGTCTGGGAAATGGGGAACGGGGTAGATTTGGGGGTCTCAGGGACCAGCAATGAGGCGGATTTGGGGTCTGGGAAATGGGGGAACGGGGGTAGATTTGGGGTCTCAGGGACCAGCAATGAGGCGGGATTTGGGGTCTGGGGGATGGGAAATGGGGGCGGATTTGGGGGTCTGGGGGATGGGGAACGGGGTAGATTTGGGGGTCCTAGGGATCAGCAATGAGGCGGATTTGGGGTCTCAGGGATGGGGGAATTAAACCAATTTGGGATCCCCAGGATGGGAAATGGGGCGGATTTGGGGTCTGGGGGATGGGGAACGGGGTAGATTTGGGGGTCCTAGGGATCAGCAATGAGGCGGATTTGGGGGTCTCAGGGATGGGGAATTAAACCAATTTGGGATCCCCAGGATGGGAAATGGGACGGATTTGGGGTTTCTGGGGGATGGGGAACGGGGCGGATTTGGGGTCTCAGGGATAGGGAGTATTTGGGGTCTCAGGGATGGGGGCAGATTTGGGGGTCCCCAGGATGGGAAATGGGGCAGATTTGGGGTCTCAGGGATCAGCAATGAGGCGGATTTGGGGTTCTGGGGGATGGGGGATGGAGTGGATTTGGGGTCCCCAGGATGGGAAATGGGGCAGATTTGGGGTCTGGGGGATGGGGGACGGGGGCAGATTTGGGGTCTCAGTGACCAGCAACGAGGCAGATTTGGGGTGCCCCTCCTTCCCGAGGAATTTCGGGGCGGTGCCGAGCGCGGGAACGCGGCGGGAACGCGGCACCCGGAGGAACCGGGAGCACCCCCTCAGTGCCCCCCGACCCCCCCCCCAAAAAAAAAAAAAAAAAAAAAAAAAAAAAAAAAAAAAAAAAAGCCGCTTTTGTGCGGCTGCCTCCGCGCGGTGTGGAAGCCCCGGCGGGCCCGGGTTTATTTTTAGCGCTCATTTGCATCAGAAAGCGGCGGCCCCAAAGCACAAAAGGCGCTTTCTTCCCGCTCCCTCCCCCCTCCGACCCCAATCCCGCGGGGCCGCTGCGCCCTCGGGACCCCCCGGTGGGGGAAAAGGGGAGGGGGCGCAAAAAATCCCGCTGGGTGTGAGGGCGCAGCTCGCGGGGTTTAAATGGTTAAACGGTTAAATGGTTAAATGGTTAAATGGTTAAAGGGTTAAATCCCATCCTAAAATTCCGGCCCTAAATGTTGGCCCTAAATCCCATCCCAAAATTCCAGCCCTAAAGCCCACCCCAATCCCGGCCCTAAATCCTGGCTCCAAATCCCATCCCAGTCTTGTCCCTAAATCCCAGCCCTAAATCCCATCCTAAAATTCCAGCCCGAAATCCCATCCCCAGATCCCAGCCCCAAATCCCATCCTAAAATTCCAGCCCTAAATCCCATCCTAAAATTCCGGCCCTAAAGCCCATCCCAATCCCAGCCCTAAATCCCATCCTAAAATCCCAGCCCTAAACCCCATCCCCAGATCCCGGCCCTAAATCCCATCCTAAAATTCTGATCCTAAATCCTGGCCCTAAATTCCATCTCAGTCCTGTCCCTAAATCCCACCCCAGTCTTGTCCCTAAATTCCATCCCTAAATCCCACCTTAAAATTCCAGCCCTAAATCCCATCCCCAGATCTCGGCCCTAAATCCCATCCTAAAATTCCGGCCCTAAATCCTGTCCCCCAATCCCATCCCCAAATCCTGTTCCCAAATCCCATCCCTAAACTCCATCCCAAAATTCCGGCCCTAAAGCCCACCCCAATCCCGGCCCTAAATCCTGGCTCCAAATCCCATCCCAGTCTTGTCCCTAAATCCCAGCCCTAAATCCCATCCTAAAATTCTGGTCCTAAATCCTGGCCCTAAATCCCACCCTAAAATCCCATCCCAAAATTCCGATCCTAAATCCCATCCTCTAATCCCAGCCCTAAATCCCATCTCAGTCTTGTCCCTAAATCCCATCCTAGTCTTGTCCCTAAATTCCAGCCCTAAATCCCACTCTAAAATTCCATCCCTCAATCCCATCTTAAAATTCCAGCCCTAAATCCCATCCCCATATCCTGGCCCTAAATCCCAACCCAAAAACCCCATTCCTAAATCCCATCCCAAAATTCTAGCCCCAAATCCCAGCCCTAAATCCTGTCTCTAAATCCCGTCCCAGACCTGACACTAAACCCCATCACTTAGCCCCATCCCAAAATCCTGTCCCTTAAATACCATCCCTAAATCTCGTCCCAAAATTCTCTCCCTTAAATCCCACCCCAAATCCCACCCCAAAATTCTGTCCCATCCCCAAATCCCATCCCTCAATCCCGTCCCTCGATCCCACCCCAAAATTCTGTCCCCAAATCCCATCCCCAAATCCCATCCCAAAATTCTCTCCCTTAAATCCATCCCCCCCCCGCCCAGCTGTGCCCCAGACATCCCAGGGAAACTGAGGCACGAGATGGGGACATCCCAGGGAAACTGAGGCACGGGACGGGATGAATTCCAGAGAAACTGAGGCACGGGAGGGGACATGCTAAGGAAAACTGAGGCAGGGATCAATCCCAGGGAAACTGAGGCACGGGGGGGACATCCCGGGGAAACTGAGGCACGGGGCGGGGAGACATCTGAGAGAAACTGAGGCACGGGGGGGAACATCCCGGGGAAACTGAGGCACGGACGGGATCAATCCCAAGGGAACTGAGACAGGGATCAATCCCAGGGAAACTGAGGCACGGGGGGGGCATCCCGGGGAAACTGAGGCACCGGATCAATCCCGGGGAAACTGAGGCACGGGGGGAGGGGAAAATCCCGGGGAAACTGAGGCAGGGATCAATCCCGGTGAAACTGAGGCACGGGGGGGACATCCCGGGGAAACTGAGGCAGGGATGAATTCCAGGGAAACTGAGGTACGAGGTGGGGACATCCCAGGGAAACTGAGGCACGGGACGGGATGAATTCCAGAGAAACTGAGGCACGGGAGGGGACATGCTAAGGAAACTGAGGCAGGGATCAATCCCAGGGAAACTGAGGCACGGGGGGGGACATCCCGGGGAAACTGAGGCACAAGATCAATCCCAGGGAAACTGAGGCACAGCCAGGATCAGTCCATGGGAAACTGAGGCATGGGATGGGAACAATCCCAAGGAAACTGAGGCACAGCTCAGGATTAATCCAAGGGAAACTGAGGCAGGATCAATACAAGGGAAACTGAGGCACTGCCTGGATGAATCCCAGGGAAACTGAGAAAAAGCCCAGGATCAATCCCAGGGAAACTGAGGCACAGCCTGGATGAACCCCAGGGAAACTGAGGCACAGCCCAGGATCAATCCCAGGGAAAATGAGGCACAGCTCAGGATTAATCCAAGCGAAACTGAGGCACTGCCTGGATGAATCCCAGGGAAACTGAGAAAAAGCCCAGGATCAATCCCAGGGAAACTGAGGCACAGGGTGGGAACATCCGAGGGAAACTGAGGCACAGCCCAGGATCCATTCAAGGGAAACTGAGGCACAGCCCAGGGCACTGCTCCGGGCAACCCAGGCCGAGTTTGGGGCCGTGCCCGGGATCCGAGGCTGAACTTGGGGCCGTGCCCAAGATCTGAGGCCGAGCTTGGGGCGGTGCCCGGGCTCTGGGTCGGGTCTGGGGCGGTGCCCGGGCTCTGGGTCGGGTTTGGGGCGGTGCCCGGGCTCTGGGTCGGGTTTGGGGCGGTGCCCGGGCTCTGGGTCGGGTTTGGGGCGGTGCCCGGGCTCTGGGTCGGGTCTGGGGCCGTGCCCGGGCTCTGGGTCGGGTTTGGGGCGGTGCCCGGGCTCTGGGTCGGGTTTGGGGCGGTGCCCGGGCTCTGGGTCGGGTCTGGGGCCGTGCCCGGGCTCTGGGTCGGGTCTGGGCGGTGCCCGGGCTCTGGGTCGGGTCTGGGGCGGTGTCCGGGCTCTGGGTCGGGTTTGGGGCCGTGCCCGGGCTCTGGGTCGGGTTTGGGGCGGTGCCCGGGGCTCTGGGTCGGGTCTGGGAGCAGTGCCCGGGCTCTGGAGTCGGGTCTGGGGCCGTGCCCGGGCTCTGGGTCGGGTTTGGGGCCGTGCCCGGGCTCTTGGGGCCGTGCCCGGGCTCTTGGGGCCGTGCCCGGGCTCCAGGACGGGCTCGGTGCCCGCGGGGTCAGCGGGGCGGGCGCTGCCCCTGCCCCGAGCTAACATTTACCCGCCCCGAGGGCTCGGCTGGCACCGGGGGAAGGTCGGGAGAGGGACAAGGGACAGCGGCACAGCCAGTGCCACCCGCGGCTGTCACAGGGCCACCAGAGCATGGCACTGCCACCAGCGAGAGTGACAGCACCGGGAATCGGGGAGAGGGATGGATGATGGATGGATGGATGGATGGATGGATGGATGGATGGATGACGGATGACGGATGGATGGATGGATGGATGGATGGATGGATGGATGGATGATGGATGGATGATGGATGGATGGATGGATGGATGGATGGATGGATGGATGGATGGATGGATGGATGGATGGATGGATGATGGATGGATGGATGGATGATGGATGGATGGATGGATGATGGATGGATGGATGGATGGATGGATGGATGGATGGATGGATGGATGGATGGATGGATGATGGATGGATGGATGGATCGGATGGACGACGGATGGATGACGGATGGATGGATGGATGGATCGGATGGATGGACGATGGATGGATGGATGGATGGATGGATGATGGATGGATGGATGGATGATGACGATGGATGGATGGATGGATGGATGGATGGATGATGGATGGATGATGGATGGATGATGGATGATGGATGGATGGATGGACGGATGGATGATGGATGGATGGATGGACGGATGGACGGACGATGGATGGACGATGGATGGACGGATGGATGGATGGATGGATGGATGGATGGATGGATGATGGACGGATGGATGGATGATGGATGATGGATGGATGGATGGATGGATGGATGGATGGATGGATGGATGGATGATGGATGGATGATGGATGGATGGATGGATGGATGGATGGATGGATGGATGGATGGATGATGGATGGATGATGGATGGATGGATGGATGGATGGATGGAGGGATAGATTCCATGGATGGATTCCATGGAGGGATGGATGGAGGGATGGATGGATGAATGGAGGGATGGATGGGTTCCATGGATGGAGGGATGGAGGGATGGATGCCATGGAGGGAGGATGGAGGAGGGGGAAGCAGCGGGATGTGTCTGGCGGGATCCCGGCGGGCGGGCGGAGCGGAGGGAGCGGAGGGCGGCGGCGGGGTCCGGGTGGGGCCGGGGGCCCCCCTCCCGTCGCCGCTCACATGACGCCGCTCCCGGGATGCGCCGGGCGGCGCCGGGCGTGGGCGGCGGCGGCGAGAGGCGGCGGCAGCGGGGCCGCACCGGGGCGCGCCGGCTCCGCCACCGGCACCGGCACCGGCACCGGCACCGCCACCGGGACCGGCCCATGGCCCGCGGCCGCCCCGCCGCGCCCGCCCCCCTGAGCGGCCCCCATGGAGCAGGTAGGATCGGAACCGGGATAAGGAGCGGCACCAGCGCAGCGAGCGGGACCGGGGCGCGGCGGGGCGCAGCATCCGCCGTTCCGGGGGTCCCGCACCCCCCGGGACCCCTCCTGCCGCCGGAGGGACCCCAGCTGCCCCCGCCGCGCTCCCCACCTGCTGCTTTCTGCCCCGCCGGTCCCCACCCACCTTCCCCGGTCACCGCCGCCCTGTCCCCGCCGTCCCCCTGCTGCTGCCCCGGCACCACCTGAGCCCCCAGCGCAGCATCGCCCCCCTCGGCATCACCCCCTGAGCCCCCCAGCGCCCCCCGAGTGCCTCCCCCCGCTCAGGTGCGCCCTGGCACCGCTCCCTGCTCGGCCGCCGCTTCCCGGCACAGCCCGCCGTGGGTCCCGCCCGCGATTTGGGGAGGGGGTTTCTGCTCGGGGAAGGGGCTGGAGCCGCCCTGGGGTGTGAAAAAACCTCGGGGGGGGGTTTTCATCTGTCTCCCCATCCCGTTCTTCATCGCCAACGCCTCCAGCCCCGTCCCGCTCCGGCCGGGCTCTGCTGTCCCTCCTCGCTGCCCACCCGGGGCTGGGGGTCTCTCGGACCCCCCAAGCCGTGTCTCTGCGTGGACAGGAAGATTCCTGAAGTGGGGGTCACCCCCTTCCCAACCATCTCCCTCAGTTTTGGGGTCCATCTCCCTCCCCGCAGCCCCCGGGGGCTGCGCCTCGTGTTTCCCCCTCCTCTCCCCATCCCTCCAGCTCAGCCCAGATCCCAGCGCAGAATTTGATGCCCCGATCCCTCGCGGGGCTGGAGGGGGCTGGGGCAGCTCTGGGGACCCGCACGGAGCCACCGCTGCGGGCACCCGCGCGTCCCCAGCACGCGGCGAGCTCTGCCCGCACGTTGGGGGCCGCGTGCTGCCAAATCCAACCCCCCCAAACCCAGAAGGGGGGCGGCAGCACCGGCGGGTGTCACAGCGTGGCGATGTCACCCAGCCGAGCGACCCCCCGCCGTCCCCCCCGGGGTGTCGCATCGCGGGGTGACATCGCGGGGTGCGGCATCCCCCCGCTCCCCCGTTTTCCCGCTGGAAAAATTCCGCTCTTCCCACATCCAGCTGCAATGCAGAGGAGCTCCCGAGCCGCCCGCACTCCTTTCCCCGCCGCCCTGATTGGCGGCGACGCCTCTGGAAAAGGAGCCGTGGGGAATTTTTTAGGCCGCGAGCGGCAGCAGGTTGGCATGTGCCCGCGGGCACCGGGCACGGCCGGGAGGCTCCGGCAGCGCTGCCCTTCCTCCATCCATCCCCTCCCTCCTCCTCCTCCTCCTCCTCCTCCTCCTCCCGGGAGCGGCACCCACAGCCCGCGGCAGCCGGGGATGCTGCGCACCCCAAATCCCGGCAGCACCGCCGCCCCTCCCTGATGTGGGATGAGCACGTAAGTCCTGCCTGTGCCCCCCGCACCCCAAATCCCATCCCAGCCTCGCTGCCGGGATTCCCGAGCCGCTCCCGGCCCCGATTTCCCCCTCGCTGTTGTTTATCCCGACGGCCCCGCCGGCGGGCAGGGAAGGAGGGGCTGGGGGCCGTAACCCTTTCGTCTCGCCGCCCGCTCAAAATGGCTTCGTGCTGCTGCTGCTGCCGCCAGGGAATGGGAGCTGCCGGCTGGAAACGCTGGGAGAGCTCTGGGGGGCACCCGGGGACACCCCACCCGGAGAGACCCCACCCCACGGAGGAGCCCCCACCCCAGCCGGGCACCCCCCGCCACCCCCTGGTCACTCTGCCCGGCCTCGCCCCTCCCCGACTCCGCTGCCCACCCCCCCCACCTCCTCCCCGCGCCCCGCTTTTGCTTTTTTTTCTTCATTTTAATTCCCGGGATTAGGTTAAAACCCATCTTTGCCAGGCAGGATTCCCCTCTCGCTGCCTTTGTCTGCGGCGCGGAAGGGAGCGGCAGCCCTGGAGGGCGGGGGGCTCCTGCTCCCCCCACCCCCAGATCCGCTGCTGCAGCTGCCGGGATTTGGGATTTTGGGATTTTGGGATTTTGGGATTTTGGGGAGGGGTCGAGGAGCGGCGGATCTGCGCGGGCAGGGCGGCGATTTTCGGGTGGATGGTCACGGAATGGGGCGTGGGGGGAGCAGCGCCAGGTGTGCGCCGCTGTCCCACCCTGCACGTGGGGACACGAGGGCGGGGTGTCCCCAGGGTGGGGCTGGGGATGGAAGAAAGGGATGGGAAATGAAGAAAGAATGAAGAAGAAAAAAAAAAAGAGAATTGTTTGCGGTGCGGAGGGAGCGTGTGGGGCATGGTGGCAGCCGCGCCTTGGGGACACCTGTGGGGACACTGCCCAGGGGTTGGGGGCTCTCCTGGAGCCCCCCGGGATGGGGGTCACCCCTCACCGCGTCCCGGTGTGTGCAGAGTGAGGCCACGGGGCCACCTCAGGCTGTGTCACCTCCCCGGGTGGCGCTGGGGACACCAGAGGGGACTCAGAGGAACCCACATCTGGGTCCTGCCGCCTGTGGATTTTTCTCTGGCCCGCGGGGTGCCAGGGGGTCACAGGCCGGGGGGACAGTGCCGGAGGGACCCCCGGGAGTGGCGCTGCCACCTGGGCGGGTGGCACAGCTGGAGGAGGTCTCTGCCCATCCTCTGGAGGGGACAGACGCAGCTTGGGCTGTCCCTCGGTGCCAAAGCCGGCCCGAGGGGACATTTCCCGGGAGTCCCTCTGGCCAGTGGCCAGGGCAGACAGAGGGCAGCCCTGGGCACGCGCCAGGGACGTGTCCCCTGCGGGCTCTGGTGACACAGGGACGCCCCGGGGGCCAGGAGGTGACACAATGGGGTGAGTGTCCGGCTGTGCCCCATAGGGGAGGGAACTCCCGTCACTCACATCCCGCCGTTTGTCCCCTCCTGTTCCCAAGGCCGGGCAGGGGACAGCAGAGGTGGCAGTGACCCCGTGAGTCCCCTCAATGTTCCCCAGAGGGAAAAACCTTCTGTCCCACCTGCAGGCTATGGGTGGCACTGGGGTGGCACCATCCCTGTCCTCATCCCTGAGTGTCCCCGACCATCCCTGAGTGTCCCCTGTCCATCCCTGAGTGTCCCCTGTCCATCCCTGAGTGTCGCCTGTCCATCCCTGAGTGTCCCCTGTCCATCCCTGATTGTCCCCTGTCCATCCCCAGGTGTCTCCTGTCCATCCCTGAGTGTCCCCTGTCCATCCCTGGGTGTCCCCTGTCCATCCCCCGGTGTCCTCTGTCCATCCCTGAGTGTCCCCTGTCCATCCCCAGGTGTCCCCTGTCCATCCCTGAGTGTCCCCTGTCCATCCCCGATGTCCCCTGTCCATCCCCGAGTGTCCCCTGTCCATCCCTGAGTGTCCCCTGTCCATCCCTGGTGTCCCCTGTCCATCCCCGATGTCCCCTGTCCATCCCCAGGTGTCCCCTGTCCATCCCCCAGGTGTCCCCTGTCCACCCCCTGAGTGTCCCCTGTCCATCCTTGGCTGTCCCCTGTCCATCCCCCAGCTGTCCCCTGTTCATCCCTGTGTGACTCCTGTCCATCCCTGAGTGTCCCCTGTCCATCCCTGAGTGTCCCCTGCCCATCCCCCGGTGTCCCCTGTCCATCCCTGAGTGTCCCCCTGTCCATCCTTGGCTGTCCCCTGTCCATCCCTGGTGTCCCCTGCCCATCCCCGGTGTCCCCTGTCCATCCCTGGTGTCCCCTGCCCATCCCCGGTGTCCCCTGTCCATCCCTGAGTGACCCCCTGTCCATCCCTGGAGTGTCCCCCGACCATCCCTGAGTGTCCCCTGTCCATCCCTGGTGTCCCCTGTCCACCCCCTGAGTGACCCCTGTCCATCCCCGAGTGTCCCCTGTCCATCCCTCGTGTCCCCTGTCCATCCCTGGTGTCCCCTGTCCATCCCCTCGAGTGTCCCCTGTCCATCCCTCGTGTCCCCTGTCCATCCCTCGTGTCCCCTGTCCATCCCGAGTGTCCCCTGTCCATCCCTCGTGTCCCCTGTCCATCCCGAGTGTCCCCTGTCCATCCCTGGTGTCCCCTGTCCATCCCAGCTGCAATGACAGATGTGTCCCCTGTCACCCCAGGAGCGGGTCCTGTCCTTGCGGCCTCTGTCCGGCCTCGAATTCCCGCAGTTCCCGCGCCGTTCCCGCTGCTCCCTCGCTTTCCCGCTCCATTCCCGAGCAATTCCTCGCAGTTCCCGCGCCGTTCCCGCGCCGTTCCCGCTTCGCTCCGCCCATTCCCGAGCAATTCCCGCCGTTCCCGCGCCATTCCCCGCGCAGTTCCCGCGAGTTCCCGCTCCATTCCCGCGCAGTTCCCGCTCCATTCCCGCCGTTCTCGCCGTTCCCGCTCCATTCCCGCTTCGTTCCCGCTTCGTTCCCGCTCCATTCCCGAGCAATTCCCGCTTCGTTCCCGCGCCGTTCCCGCTCCATTCTGCTCCATTCCCGAGCAGTTCCCGCGCCGTTCCCGCGCCGTTCCCGCGCCGTTCCCGCTCCATTCCCGCTCCATTCCCGCGCAGTTCCCGCGCCGTTCCCGCGCCGTTCCCGCACCGTTCCCGCTCCATTCCCGCGCAGTTCCCGCGCCGTTCCCGCTCCATTCCCGAGCAGTTCCCGCGCCGTTCCCGCGCAGTTCCCGCGCAGTTCCCGCTCCAGCCCCGCTGTTTATTTGTGCTGTCGGGGCCGCGCCTCCCGGAGCGCGGAGGAAGTTGTTGTTGACACGGGAGTTTCTTAATGGAGTCACGGGAAACTCGCTCTTGGCAGCCGCGGTGTCGCGGGTTGGCATTCCCGGGAATGGGGGATGGCACGGGGTGGCATTCCCGGGAATGGGGGATGGCACGGGGTGGCATTCCCGGGAATGGTGGGTGGCACGGGATGGCACTTCTGGGAATGTGGGATGGCACGGGGTGGCATTCCCGGGAATGGGGGATGGCACGGGATGGCATTCCCGGGAATGGGGGGTGGCACGGGGTGGCATTCCCGGGAGTGGGGGGTGGCACGGGGTGGCATTCCCGGGAATGTGGGCTGCAACGGGATGGCATTCCCGGGAATGCTGAGTAGCACGGCTGGCATTCCTGGGAATGCTGCGTGGCACGGGATGGCGTTCCCGGGATTCCAAGGTGGCACTGGATGGCATTCCCGGGAATGTCGGGTAGAACGGGGTGGCATTCCCAGGAACACTGCATGGCATCGGAGAGTATTCCCAGGAATGCTGCATGGAACGGGCTGGCATTCCTGGGAATGCAGCGTGGCACGGGCTGGCATTCCCAGAATTGCAGGATGTCATCATCTGGCATTCCCGGGAATGCTGCGTGGCACTGTCTGGCATTCCCGGGATTGCAGGGTGGCGCTGTCTGGTATTCCCAGGAATGCTGTGTGGCACTGTCTGGCATTCCCGGGATCGCAGGGTGGCACTGTCTGGCATTCCCGGGATTGCAGGGTATCATCATCTGGCATTCCCGGGAATGCTGCGTGGCACTGTCTGGCATTCCCGGGATTGCAGGGTGGCGCTGTCTGGTATTCCCAGGAATGCTGCGTGGCACTGTCTGGCATTTCCCGGAATTGCAGGGTGGCACGGGATGGCATTCCCTGGAATGCTGCGTGGCACAGGGTGGCATTCCCAGGATCGCAGGGTGTCATCATCTGGCATTCCCAGGAATGCTGTGTGGCACTGTCTGACATTCCCAGAACTGCAGGATGTCATCATCTGGCATTCCCGGGATTGCAGAGTGTCACCGCCTGGCATTCCCGGGATTGCAGGGTGGCACTGTCTGGCATTCCCAGGATTGCAGGGTGGCACTGTCTGGCATTCCCGGGATCGCAGGGTGGCACTGTCTGACATTCCCGGGATTGCAGGGTGGCACTGTCTGGCATTCCCGGGATCGCAGGGTGGCACTGTCTGGCATTCCCGGGATTGCAGGGTGGCACTGTCTGGCATTCCCAGGATCGCAGTGTGGCACTGTCTGGCATTCCCGGGAATGCTGCGTGGCACGCGCTGCCATCCCCGGGGCGCGGGCCGGGACTCGCCCGCTCGGGAGGGGCTCTGGGCGCGGCTCGGGGCTGGCGGCGACACGGGAGACACCGCGTGGCGCTGCCGGAGCCGCTGGCGCCATCCCAGCGCTGGCAGCTGCGGGATCGGGATTCTGCCCCCGCTGGAATTCTCGGTGCTCGGGGGGGTTTATCCCAACCCCCACCTTTGTCCCACGCGTGGAGCTCGGTCCCTTTTGGGGACAGAGTGGGGACAACGACCCTGCCAGCAGCGGAGGAGCCGCCTCAGGGTGCCCTGGGGGGCTGTGCCCTGCCCCGAGCCCCTCCCCGGGCTCATCCGCCCCTCTTGGCTCCAGCCCTGGCGCGGGGGTCACTCTGTGCCCTCCCCGCCGTGTCCCCGTGTCCCCAAGGCTTGTGCCCCCACACTTTCCTGGCACACGTGGCTCCTTTTCCCCCCCAAAATTGCCCCCACGCCACCCCGGGGCCGCCGCTGGGTGCTGCCTGTGCCAGCTGGTGCCACAGGTGACTCAGGGCTGGTGTCACAGCATCGCTGTCACCTCCTGTCGCCGGAATTTGGGGGGTGGGACTCATTTCCTCAGCAGTTTCTCCACGGCGGTTTTTGGGATGCTCTGCTGTGGCTCTGTCCGTCCGTCCGTCTGTCCAGCTGTTTCCTGTCCTCGCTGTTTCCTTTCCCCGCGGCTCCGTGTCACCCTTTGTCCGTCCGCCTGTTTCCGTCCCCACGTCTGTCTGCCTGTGCCAGTCCCCGTCACTCCTGTCCCTCTGTCCCTGCGCTTCCTGTCCGTCTGTCCTTCCGTGCCTCTCCTCCGGCCTTGGCCTCGCCCTGCTGCTGCTTGTCCTGCTTCTCCTGGCACCTCTCTGCCAGCTCCCTCCGTGCCCGTCCTGCTCCGCTCCTGTCCCTGTCCCTCTGTCCTGAGTGTCGCCTGTCCTGGCTGTCCCCTGTCCATCGCTGGGTGACACATCCCTGTCCCCATCCCATCCCTGGGTGACACATCCCTGTCCCCATCCCATCCCTGCCTGTCACATCCCTGTCCCCATCCCTGTGTGTCCCAAGTCCATGCCTGGCCTGATTTTTGGATGTCCCTTGCCCAATCCTGTCCTTGGGTGTCCCGTCCCTGGGTGTCCCATCCCTGTCCCTGTCCCAGACCCTGAGTGTCCTGTCCCTGAGTGTCCCCTGCCCATCCCCAGGTGTCCCCACTCCTGTCCTTGTCCCTGTGTGCCCTATCCTGGTCCCTGGATGTCGCTTACCTGGTCCCTGGGAATGTTCCCTTCCCTTCCTGTCCCTGTCCCTGTCCCTGTCCCCGGATGTCCCCTGCCTGGTCCTGTCCCTTGCCCATCCCGGTCCCGGTGTCCCCTGCCGGTGCCAGCTCGGTACCGGTTCCTGCTGTCCCGGTGTCGGTGTTGGTGCCGATTCCCATTCCCACTCTTCTGTCCCGGTGCCGGTTCCTGTTCCAGCCCCGCCATCCCGGTGCCGGTTCCTCTGTCCTGATGTCTGTCCCTGTTCCCATTCCCACCCCGGCGCCGGTGCTGGTTCCCATTCCCACCGTGCTGTCCCTGTGCCGGTTCCCGTTCCAATCCCGGTGCCGGTTCCCATCCCCGGTGCCGGTGCCGGTTCCGCTGTCCTGGTTCCAATGCCGGTTCTGCTGTCCCGGTGCCGGTTCCCGTTCCCGGTGCCGGTTCCCGTTCCCAGTTCCGCTGTCCCGCTGCCGGTTCCTGTTGCCATCCCGGTGCCGATTCCGCTGTCCCGGTTCTGATGCCGGTTCCCATTCTCACACTGGTGCCGGTTCCTCTGTCCCGGTGCCGGTTCCCGTTCCCGGTGCCGGTTCCAGTTCCCGGTTCCGCTGTCCCGGTTCCGAAGCCGGTTCCCATTCCCACCCTGGTGCCGGTTCCAGTTCCCGGTGCCGGTTCCGCTGTCCCGGTGCCGCTTCCCGTTCCCATCCCGGTGCCGGTTCCGCTGTCCCGGTGCCGGTTCCGCTGTCCCGGTGCCGGTTCCGCGCCGCTCCCTCCCGCCGGGCGGGCCGTACCGAGCCGCCCCGCGCCCCGCCCGCCGCCGCGGGCGCCCGGAGGAGGCGGAGCCGCAACCGGGGCCGGGGCCGCCACCGGCCCAGCCCGAGCCGAGCCGAGCCGAGCCGAGCCGAGCCGAGCTGAGCCCAGCCCAGCCGGACCGCACCGTGCGGGGCCGGGCCGGGCCGAACCCACCGGGAGCGCTCCGTGCGGGCCGGGCCGGGCAGCGCCGTGCGGGGCCGAGCCGAGCCGAGCCGTGCGGAGCCGGGCCGGGCCGAGCCGCGCCCCGATGAATGGGATCGCCTTCTGCCTGGTCGGGATCCCGCCGTCCGCCCCCGCGGTGAGCGACACCGGGGACGCGCCGGGACGGACTGGGAGAGGCGCTGGGGGGCACTGGGGGGACTGGGGAGGGTGTAGGCTCGGCGTAGTGGGGTCTGGGAGGAACTGGGGGATACTGGGGAGGGTGTAGGGTCGGCGAAATAGGGTCGGGGAGGAAATGGAGATCCTGTGTGAGCTAGGGAATAGCGACTGGGGGAACTGGGAGATACTGGGAGAATGTGGGGCCGCGACTGGGAGTGCCGGGATGGCGCCGAGCTCTGGCTGCTGAGTGATGCCCTTCGGGGGGACAGAACCGCCACCGAACCGGTTCCCCCGGAGCTGCGCTGGGTCAGAACCAGCGGGACCGGGGGGTGTCCAGCCACCCACGCCACGCCACGGGCGTTGGTGGCCGCGGTGGCCTGAGCCACCCTTCCCGGGATCCTCCGAATTTCCCCGCTCCATCCCCTCCACGGCTCGGCTTTAGGCAGAAAACACCCCCACAAGGTGCCCAAACCCCCCTGGAAACCAAATCCA
This sequence comes from Luscinia megarhynchos, assembly GCA_034336665.1. NCBI lineage: Eukaryota > Metazoa > Chordata > Aves > Passeriformes > Muscicapidae > Luscinia > Luscinia megarhynchos. The sequence continues at coordinate 544,572 of CM067589.1, read as the reverse complement.
CCCCCCAGCTCCGCGCAGCCCCCCGGGATTTGCTGACCCGCGCGTGGGCATCGCCGCTGCCCCGGAGGGCGATTCCCATCTCCCGGCGCTGCCAAGGAAAACCAGCCCAGCCCTGGCTAAAATCCCAATTTCCTGCGCGTTTTTTAATGCCAAAACCTCGGGGTGGAGATGAGGGCAGCGCTGGGGGATGTGGGGCGGGGGTCTGGCGGAGCTGGGCTGGGACTGGCGCGTCCAGAGCTGAATTTGGCCTCTGTTGTTCAGTTCCTGGTTTTTTGAACTCGGCTTCCTCGGGGTAATAACCGGCCTCAAAGGATTAATTGGGGTGTGCGAAATGGCTCGGGGATGGCCGAGCGTTAATCATGGTTCCTCCTCGGCTCCGGCCCTGCTCGCTCCGTTCCGCTCGGCTTTTTTGGGATGGGTGCGTGAGCGTGCGGGAATATTGAAATCGGCTTTTCTGCCGCGTTTGGGGGTGGAATGTGCCCTCCTGGGGGGCGGCAGCTGGGGCAGGGCTGGAGTCGATGATTTGGGGTGCTGGGGGTTTTGGGGTGTTGAGGGGTTTGGGGTTTTGAGCGGTTTGGGGTGCTGGATTTGGGGTGCTCAGGGGTTTGGGGTGTTGAATTTAGGGTGCTGAGGGATTTGGGGCGTTGGATTTGGGGTGTTGGGTTTGGGGTGTTGAATTTGGGGTGTTGGATTTGGGGTCCTGAGGGATTTGGGGTGTTGGATTTGGGGTGTTGAGGGGTTTGGGGTGTTGGATTTGGGGTGCTGAGGGATTTGGGGTGTTGGATTTGGGGTGCTGAGGGATTTGGGGTGTTGGATTTGGGGTGCTGAGGGGTTTAGGGTGCTGAGGGATTTGGGGCTGGATTTGGGGTGCTGAGGGGTTTAGGGGTGCTGGGAATTTAGGGTGCTGAGGGGTTTGGGGTGCTGGATTTGGGGTGTTGAGGGGTTTAGGGTGTTGAGGGATTTGGGGTGCTGAGGGGTTTGGGGTGCTGAGGAATTTGGGGGTGCTGATTTAGGTGTTGAGGGATTTAGGGTGCTGAGGGGTTTAGGGTGTTGAGGGATTTGGGGGTGCTGAGGGGTTTGGGGTGCTGAGGAATTTGGGGTGTTGGATTTGGGGGTACTGAGGAATTTGGGCTGCTGGATTTCGGGTGCTGGTGGATTTGGGGTGATTTTGGAGGGTTTCTTTTCCCACCACGTGTGGGGATGAAGGCTTTTACCATCCTGCTGTGAGGATTTAATGCTGCGCCAGCAGAAATCCTGCCCGGCGGCCGCCCCCAGCACAAGGACAGCGTCCCACTGTCCCCATGTCCCCACTGTCCCCATTGTCCCCAAACCCTCACCCCATTTTCCACTCTCTGCTCCATAAACTGAATTTCTTAACTCTTTTTTTTTCCTCTTTACATTTTTTTTCCTCCTCCTTTCTCTCTCTGAACCCTGAACTTGAAAGACAGGAAAAGCCTGTGCTCGGGGCTGCTGCCGCAATCGCGCCTCGCCAGCGCGAAACCTGGCACGGCCACGGCGGCTCGGTGCCACCCCGGGGACCCGCTGGTCACACGGGGCTCGGTGACATTTTGGGGTTCCGCTGGTCACTCGGGGCTCGGTGCCACCCCGGGGTCCTGCTGGTCACTCAGGGCTCGGTGCCACCCCGGGGACCCGCGGGTCACACGGGGCTCGGTGCCACCCCGGGGACCCGCGGGTCACACGGGGCTCGGTGACATTTTGGGGTCCCGCTGGTCACTCAGGGCTCGGTGCCACCCCGGGGTCCCGCTGGTCACACGGGGCTCGGTGCCACCCCGGGGTCCTGCTGGTCACTCAGGGCTCGGTGCCACCCCGTCCCGGGGTCACATCGGGGCTCGGTGACACCCGGGGTCCCGCTGGTCACACGGGGCTCGGTGACATTTTGGGGTCCCGCTGGTCACAGGGGGCTCGGTGCCACCCCGGGGTCCCGCTGGTCACACGGGGCTGGGTGACACCCCGGGGTCCCGCGGGTCACACAGGGCTCGGTGCCACCCCGGGGTCCTGCTGGTCACACGGGGCTCGGTGACACCCCGGGGTCCCGCGGGTCACTCGGGGCTCGGTGACATTTTGGGGTCCCGCTGGTCACACGGGGCTCGGTGACATTTTGGGGTCCCGCTGGTCACACGGGGCTCGGTGACATTTTGGGGTCCCTGCTGGTCACACGGGGCTCGGTGCCACCCTGGGGTCCTGCTGGTCACACGGGGCTCGGTGACATTTTGGGGTCCCGCTGGTCACACGGGGCTGGTGGCAGCCCCGATCTGGAGGTTCCGACCTTTGGGGTTTGACCTTGGCTCGTGTCACCCCTGGCACCCGGCCCCGGGATCCTAAACCCCCCCTGGGGCTGGCAGCGCTGCCAGGCTGGGCTTAAATTGGGGTTTTGGGTCTTAATTTGGGGTTTTGGGGCTTAATTTGGGGTTTTGGGGCTTAATTTGGGGGGCTGTGAGTTTGGGGTTTGGGGGCTCAATTTGGGGGTTTGGGGCTTAATTTGGAGTTTTGGGGACTGTGGGTTTGGTGTTTTGGGGCTGTCAGTTTGGGGTTTGGGTTTTGAGGCTTTATTTGAGGGTTTGGGAGCTGTGACTTTGGGGTTTGGGGGCTGTGCTTTTGGGATTTAGGGGCTGTGGGTTTGAGGGCTGTGAGTTTGGATTTTGGGGGCTGTGAATTTGGGGGGGTGTGGGTTTGGGGCTTAATTTCAGGCTTAATTTGGGGTTTGGAGGCTGTGAGTTTGGGGGTCTGGGGGCTGTGGATTTGGTGGGTGTGGGCTTGGGACTTAATTTGGGGGTTTGGGGGTTTAATTTGGGGTTTGGGGGCTGTGAATTTGGGGGGTGTGGGTTTGGGTCTATGGATTTGGGGGCTGTGGATTTGGGGTTTCAGGCTTAATTTGGGGGTTTCAGGTTTAATTTGGGGTTTGGGGGCTGTGAATTTGGGGTTTGGGGTCTGGGGGCTGTGAATTTGGGGGGTGTGTGTTTGGGGTTTGGCTTTTGGCTTAATTTGGGGGGTTTCAGGCTTAATTTGGGGTTTGGGAGCTGTGAATTTGGGGGGTGTGGGTTTGGGGTTTCAGGTTTAATTTGGGGGTTTGGGGTCTGTGAATTTGGGGGGTGTAGGTTTGGGGACTGGGGGCTGTGAGTTTGGGGGTGTGTGTTTGGGGTTTGGGGTTTCAGGCTTAATTTGGGGGTTTCAGGTTTAATTTGGGGTTTGGGGGCTGTGGATTTGGGGTTCAGGGGCTGTGGATTTGGGGTTTGAGGACTGTGAATTTGGGGGTTTGGGGGCTGTGAATTTGGGGGGTGTGGGTTTGGGGTTTGGGGTTTCAGGCTTAATTTGGGGGTTCCAGGTTTAATCTGGGGTTTGGGGGCTGTGGATTTGGGGGTTCAGGGGCTGTGGATTTGGGGTTTGAGGACTGTGAATTTGGGGTTTGGGGGTTTGGGGGCTGTGAATTTGGGGGGTGTGGGTTTGGGGTTTGGGGTTTCAGGCTTAATTTGGGGGTTTGGGGTTTAATTTGGGGTTTGGGGGCTGTGAGTTTGGGGTCAGTGTAGGGGATGCTGACCGTGACACCAGCTCCAAACTGGGATTTTCAGCCCGTGCCCAGTTCCCTGACTGGGAGAAAACCCCGCGGGCTGGGGGGGCTGTCCTGGGACGGCCTTTCCTGCTCATTAAAAGGGGAAAAAAACAGGATTAGGTTTCAAGTCGGTGCCGTCCCATTAATAAACCAGGTTTGTCTCCGGCGAGGCAGCGAGACCTGATTTAAGCAGGAATGGAGATCCCTGACCTATTTTAGGCTCTCAAGTTGGAAAATATCGAGCTGGCTGCTCCAGCCTGCCAGGGGCAGGGAGGCTGTGCCAGCGGGGCTGTGCCAGCTCCCAAAAATGGCAGGGTCTGAAAAAACTGACGGGGTCACCAAAAAATATCCCCAGGGTCACAAAAAAATATCCCAGGGTCACAAAAAAATATCCCCAGGGTCATCAAAAATTGCCAGGGTCCAAAAAAACTGACAAGGGTCACAGAAAAAACCTGACAGGGTCACCAAAAAATATCCCCAGGGTCACCAAAAAATGCCAGGGTCCAAAAAAACTGACAAGGGTCACAAAAAAAACCTGACAGGGTTACCAAAACCTGACAGGGTCACAAAAAAACCTGACAGGGTCACCAAAAAACCTGACAGGGTCACCAAAAAATATCAGGGTCACCAAAAAATATCCCCAGGGTCACAAAAAAATATCCCCAGGGTCACAAAAAACTGCCAGGGTCCCAAAAAACCTGACAGGGTCACCAAAATATATCCCCAGGGTCACCAAAAAATGCCAGGGTCCAAAAAATCTGGCAGGGTCACCAAAAACTGCCTGGGTCCAAAAACTGACAAGGGTCACCTGCAGCCAAAAATATCCCCGAGGGTCACCAAAAACTGCCTGGGTCCAAAAAAACTGACAAGGGTCACCAAAAAAACCTGCCAGGATCACCAAAAAATATCCTAGGGTCACCAAAAACTGCCAGGGTGCAAAAAAACCTGCCAGGGTCACCAAAAAAACTGACAGGGTCACCAAAACCTGATGGTTGTTGGGTGGCCCTGGTGGCCATTTGGTGGCCCTGGTGATGATTTGGTGGCCCTGGTGGCCATGGGGGTGGCCCTGGTGACCATGGGGTGACCATTTGGTGCCCCTGGTGACAGTGAGATGGCCCTGGTGATCATTTGGTGGCCCTGGTGACCATGGGGTGACCATTTGGTGCCCCTGGTGATGATTTGGTGGCCCTGGTGACAATGAGATGGCCCTGGTGATCATCTGGTGGCTCTGGTGACAATTTGGTAGCCCTGGTGGCCATGGGGTGGCCCTGGTGACCTTGGGGTGGCCCTGGTGACAGTGAGATGGCCCTGGTGACCATTTGGTGGCCCTAGTGACGATTTGGTGCCCCTGGTGACCATTTGGTGCCCCTGGTGATGATTTGGTGGCCCTGGTGACCATTTGGTGGCCCTAGTGACGATTTGGTGGCCCTGGTGACCATTTGGTGCCCCTGGTGACCATTTGGTGGCCCTGGTGACAATGAGATGCCCCTGGTGACAATGAGATGGCCCTGGTGATTATTTGGTGGCCCTGATGACGATTTGGTGGCCCTGGTGACCATTTGGTGGCCCTGGTGGCCCTGGGGACAGCCCCCCCCCCTCTCTCTCCCGGGTGGAACCGGCTCCGGTCCCCTCCGAGCGCTCCGGGCCGGATTTTGGGGATTCCCAGCGCCGCCCCAAAATCCGCTCCCGCCACATCCCGGGAGCCGCGTCCCCTTCGGGCTACCCCCGAACTGTCCCCGCGTGTCCCCCTGGCGCCCCCCGGGCCACAGAGGGTCCCTTGACGGGCCGCGCGCGGGCGGCTGGCGGGGACAATCGCGACATTGTCGCGCATAGTGGCTCTTTCTGCGCCGCGCCGGGCGGGGCTGGCGGCGACTGGTGTGGCAGCGGGGACAGGACGGCGCTGTCCCCGCGCGGGAGGCGACACGGGCTGGGCGCGCGTGGGGTGGGGAAAAATGTTGGGTTGTTCCGAATGGCAGCCAAACGCGGCTGGGGGGGTTTGGGGTCCCCAAAGTCGCCCCCTGTCCCCAAATCTGTGTCCCCAAAGCCACCTCCTGTCCCTAAAACTGAATCCCCAAAGATGTCCCCAAAGCTGTGTCCCCAAAGCCACCTCCTGCCCCCAAAAACTCTGTCCCCAAAGCTGTGTCCCCAAAGCCCTGTCCCTCAAATCTGTGCTCCCAAATCTGTGTCCCTCAAAAGCCACCTCCTGTCCCCAAATCTGTGTCCCCATAGATGTCCCCATCCGTGTCCCCAAAAATCTGCCCCAAAGCTGTGTCCCCTAAAGCCACCTCCTGTCCCTAAAGCTGTGTCCCCAAAGCCACCTCCTGTCCCTAAAGCTCTGTCCCCAAAGCCACCTCCTGTCCCCAAATCTGTGTCCCCAAATCTGTGTCCCCAAAGCCACCTCCTGTCCCCAAATCTGTGTCCCCAAAGCTGTGTCCCCAAATCTGTGTCCCCAAACCTGTGTCCCCCAAAGCCACCTCCTGTCCCCGCTGTGGCCGGGGGGGACACTCAGGATTTTTTTTACTCCTTTTTTTCACCACCCAGCCCGATGAGATTCGGGGTTCTCTCCTCCCAAACCCTCCAAGGTTGCCCCTGACATTTTTGGGGGTTCAGAGCCACTGTCCCCACCCCTGTCCCCGCTGTGGGGTGAAGCTCAGATTTCTTTTTTGCTCATTTTTTTCACCACCCAGCCCGATGAAATTCGGGGTTCTCTCATCCCAAACCCTCAGGCGTCACCCCAAGATTGCCCCTGACATTTTTGGGGGTTCAGGACCACTGTCCCCATCCTGTCCCCTCTATGGGGTGAAGCTCAGGATTTTTTTGGCTCCTTTTTTTCACCACCCAGCGACATTTTCACCACCCAGCCAGATGAAATTCGGGGTTCTCTCCTCCCAAACCCTCAGGCGTCACCCCAAGATTGCCCCTGACATTTTTGGGGGTTCAGAGCCGCTGTCCCCACCCCTGTCCCCTCTGTGGGGTGAAGCTCAGGATTTTTTGGCTCCTTTTTTTCACCACCCAGCGACATTTTCACCACCCAGCCAGATGAAATTCGGGGTTCTCTCATCCCAAACCCTCAGGCGTCACCCCAAGATTGCCCCTGACATTTTTGGGGGTTCAGAGCCACTGTCCCCACCCTGTCCCCGCTGTGGGGTGAAGCTCAGGATCCTTTTTTGCTCCTTTTTTTCACCACCCAGCCAGATGAAATTCGGGGTTCTCTCCTCCCAAACCCTCCAAGATTGCCCCTGACATTTTTGGGGGTTCAGGGCCGTTGTCCCCACCCCAGCCCCCCCAAATCCTGGCGCTGCAGCCTCCCCCCGACCCCCGGGTCGGATTTTCCGCCCGCGGCAGCGCAAGGTGCCTCTCGGAGCCGCCGCAGGAAATGGCTCATTGTTAGCGCGGCCGAAAAAAAACCAAAAAAACAAAACCCAAAAACCCAAAAAAAACCCCCACAAAGACCCGAAAACCGGCCCGAATGAGGCCAGCTGCTATTTGAGGGTGGGAAAAACAGGAAACGGAATCCCGGGATTTTTCTGGGGCGGTTTTTAGGACGGGAGGAGGAGGAGGAGGAGGAGCTGGGGATGAAGGCAGCGCCACGTCCCGCGGGCTGCGAGCTCCAAACCCGCCTTGGAGCGGCTCCGGTGTGTCCCCAGTGTCCCCAACCCTGTCCCTGCCGGCGCTGCGGGACGAGGAGCTGGGATTTGGGAATTCCGGAGCGCGGAGGGGACGGGGCTGGAGTTCCGTGTCCCCAAAATTGCCCCGAAACAGCCCCGGGGGTCTGTCCCCTGTCCCCTGTCCCTGGTCCCCAGGAAGGATTCCAGGAATGATTCGAGGATTCCAAGATTGCATTAAGGATTCCAGGAAGGATTCCAGGACGGAAAAATTCCAGGATTCCAGGAAGGATTCCAGGACAGAAAAATTCCAGGATTTCAGGGTTCCAGGAAGGAAAAAATCCAGGATTCCAGGATCTCAGGAAGGAAAGATTCCAGGAAAGATTCCAGGAAGAATTCCAGGATGGATTCCAGGAAGGATTTCAGGATTTCAGGAAGGAAGATTCAGAAAAGTTCAGGAAGAATTCAGGATGGATTCAGGATTCCAGGAAGGAAAATTCAGATTTCAGAGTTCCAAGGAAGGATTCAGGGATTTCAGGGGTTCAGATTTCAGGAAGGAAAGATTCCAGAAAGGATTCCAGGAAGAATTCCAGGATGGATTCCAGGATTCCAGGAAGGAAAAATTCCAGAATTCCAGGATTCCAGGAAGGATTCCAGGATTTCAGGGTTCCAGGAAGGAAAAAATCCAGGATTCCAGGATTTCAGGAAGGAAAGATTCCAGGAAAGATTCCAGGAAGAATTCCAAGATTCCAGGAAGGATTTCAGGAAGAATTCCAGGATGGATTCCAGGATTCCAGGAGGGATTCCAGGAGGGATTCCAGGAAAGATTCCAGAATTCCAGGAAGGGTTCCAGGATTTCAGGAAGGATTTCAGGATTCCAGGAAAGATTCCAGGAAAGATTCCAGGAAAGATTCCAGGAAAGATTCCAGGATTCCAGGAAGGATTCCAGGATTTCAGGAAGGATTTAAGGAAGGATTTCAGGGTTCCAGAAAGGAAAAAAATCCAGGATTCCAGGAAGGATTCCCGGAATCCAGGATGGAAAAATTCCAAAATTCCAGGATTCTAGGAAGGATTCCAGGAAGGATTCCAGAATTCCAGGAAGGGTTCCAGGAACGATTCCAGGATTTCAGGAATGATTCCAGGAAGGATGCCCGGAATCCAGAACGGAAAAATTCCAAAATTCCAGGATTCTAGGAAGGATTTCAGGATTCTAGGAAGGATTCTAGGAAGGATTCCAGGAAGGAAAAATTCCAGGATTCCAGGATTCCAGGAGGGATTCCAGGAAAGATTCCAGAAAAGATTCCAGGATTCCAGGATTCCAGGATGGATTCCAGGAAGGAAGAATTCCAGGAAGGAAGGATTCCAAAATCCCAGGAAGGATTCCAAGATTTCAGGAATGATTCCAGGATTCCAGGAAGGATTCCAGTATTCTAGGATCCCAGTATTCCAGGATTTCAGAAAGGAAGAATTCCAGGAAGGATTCAATGAAGGATTCCAGGATTCCTGGAAAGACTCCAGGAAGGATTCCAGGAAGGACTCCAGGATTGCAAGAAGGATTCCAGGAAGGAAAAAAATCCAGGATTCCAGGGTTCCAGGAAGAGAAAAAAAAAAAATCCAGAATTCCAGGAAGGATTCCAAGATTTCAGGAAGGATTCCAGGAAGGACTCCAGGAAGGAATGATTCCAGGATTCCAGGAAGGATTCCAGGAAGGATTCCAAGATTTCAGGAAGGATTCCAGGAACGATTCCAGGATTCCAGGAAGGATTCCAGGGACAGACCCCCAGCCCTGGGCCATGGTGGCTTTTCCCTTTTCCTTCTTTTCCCTCCTTTTCTTTCCTTTCTCCTCTTTTCATCTCCCTTTTCCTCCTTTTCCCTCCTTTCCCAGCACCTCTGCTCCCTCCTGGGCTGTGCCCCCCTCCCTCCCTGCCTTCCCCCCATTCCCAGCGGGATCCAGCCCTGGGATTGGGGCTGGCGACATCCCGAGGGGAATGGGGTGGGGAGTGTTGGAGCAAAGAAAAAAAAAATAAAATCCCCTCTGAGCTGCAAATCGCCTCAGCCCTGGCTCGAGTTAAGGAGAATTAAAATGCTTTCTCCCGCCGATCCCTAATCCCGAGGGTTGGGCCGCGAGCTCCTGGCGTTGTCCCCACCCCCCTTCTGCTGTCACCTCCCCCTCAGGTCATCCCCCCGCCCGGCCGGGAATCCAAATCACCCCGAAAATCCCAAGGGATTCTCCCATGAGTGTTCTCTCCCTGGATTTCTGGAGTGAGGATGCCACTGGGAATTCCTGGGAGTTTTTGTGCTCCAGAAATCCCTGGGATGCTGCACAAATCCCAAAGATTCTCCTCTCCATGGTTTTTCCACAGTGAGGATCCCACTGGGAATTCCTGGCGGTTTTTATGCTCCAGAAATCCCAGGGATGCTCCATGAATCCTGAGGATTCTCCTCTCCATGGTTTTTCCAGAGTGAGGATCCCACTGGGAATTCCTGGGAGTTTTTGTGCTCCAGAAATCCCTGGGATGCTGCATGAATCCTGAGGATTCTCCTCTCCATGGTTTTTCCGGAGTGAGGATCCCACTGGGAATTCCTGGGAGTTTTTATGCTGCACGAATCCTAAGGATTCTCCCATGAGTGTTCTCTCCTTGGTTTTTCCACATTGAGGATGCCACTGGGAATTCCTGGCAGTTTTTATGCTCCAGAAATCCCTGGGACGCTGCACAAATCCCGAGGATTCTCCTCTCCATGGATTTCTGGAGTGAGGATGCCCACTGGGAATTCCTGGCGGTTTTATGCTCCAGAAATCCCTGGGACGCTGCACAAACCCCGAGGATTCTCCTCTCCACGGATTTCTGGCGTGAGGATCCCACCGGGATTTCCCCGCCTGCAGGGCAGCACCGATCTCAGCCCTTTTTAGGGGCGCACCCCCCCAAAATCCGCCTCAGGGGGCTCGGTGGGAGCCCGAGCCCTTTCCCCAAGCAGCAGCTCTGCCCTGGACGGGCTGGAAACGCGCGTTTGTCCCGGCAGGGCTCTCTCCTCCTCCCGAATCCCGTTAAACCCTCCTTTTCCTGACCCTAATCTCAGCCGGGATTAGCGCTCGTGTCGCCCCCGCTCCGCGGCCGGAGGAGGGCGGCGGTGGCAGCGCTGCCTGTCGCTGTTGCTGTCGCTGTCGCTGTCGCTGTCGCTGTTCTTGTCCTTGTTCCTGTCCCTGTCCCTGTCCCCGTCCTTGTCCCCATCCCTGTACCTGTACCTGTCTCTTCCCCGGTCCCATCCCTGTCCCTGTCCCTGTCCCTGTCCCTGTCCCTGTCCCTGTCCCTGTCCCTGTCCCCTGTACCTGTCCCCGTCCCCATCCCCATCTTCATCCTCATCCCTGTCCCTGTCCCTGTTTCCCTGTCCCATCGCTGTCCCCGTCACATCCTTGTCCTTGTCCTTGTCCCCATCCCCAGTCCCATTCCCATTCCCATCCCCGTCCCTGTCCCCGTCCCTGTCCCTGTCCCTGTCCTTGTCCCTGTCCCCGTCCCCATCTTCATCCTCATCCCTGTCCCTGTCCCTGTTTCCCTGTCCCATCACTGTCCCCGTCACATCCTTGTCCTTGTCCTTGTCCTTGTCCTTGTCCTTGTCCTTGTCCTTGTCCTCATCCACAGCCCCCAGTCCCATCTCCATCCCCATCCCTGTCCCTGTCCATGTCCCTGTCCCCTTCACATCCCTGTCCCTGTCCCTGTCCCTGTCCCTGTCCCTGTCCCCGTCCCCATCTTCATCCCCATCCCTGTCCCCGTCTCCTTCCCGGTCCCATCCCTGTCCCCATCACATCCCTGTCCTTGTCCTTGTCCTTGCCCTTGTCCTTGTCCTTGTCCTTGTCCTTGTCCTTGTCCTTGTCCTTGTCCCCATTCCCATTCCCATTCCCATTCCCGTCCCCGTCCCAATCCCCATCTCTGTCCCTGTCCCTGTCCCTGTCCCCGTCCCTGTCCCATCCCTGTCCCTGTCTCCTTCCCGGTCCCATCCCTGTCCCCGTCACATCCTTGTCCTTGTCCTTGTCCTTGTCCTTGTCCTTGTCCTTGTCCTTGTCCCCATCCCCATTCCCATTCCCATTCCCATTCCCATTCCCATTCCCGTCCCGTCCCAATCCCTGTCCCTGTCCCTGTCCCTGTCCCTGTCCCTGTCCCTGTCCCTGTATCCCTGTATCCCTGTCCCTGTGTCCCTGTGTCCCTGTATCCCTTTCCCTGTGTCCCTGTGTCCCTGTGTCCCTGTGTCCCTGTGTCTGTGTCCCCGTCCCCGTCCCCGCCCAGGGGTGACGTTATCCCCGCCGGTGCCAGCCCCGCTGGTGGCACGGCTGGCCGGGCCCCAGCGCCGCAGCGGTGACATGTCCCCGCCTGGGACCCCTGGCAGCGTCCCCGCGATGTCACCGCGCCGCGGGGGGGCGGGGCGGGGCCAGGGGGTGACACCGGGGAGAGGCTGGGGACGGCTGGGGACAGGAGGAGTGGGAGCAGGGCCGTGTGTCCCCTGTCCTGGTGTCCGTGTGTCCCCTGTCCGTGTGTCGCCATGTCCATATGTCGCCCTGTCCGTGTGTCCGTGTGTCCCCTGTCCGTGTGTCGCCATGTCCATATGTCGCCCTGTCCGTGTGTCCTCTGTCCGTGTGTCCCCTAGTCCCCCTCTCCGTGTGTCCCCGTGTCCTTGTATCTCCCTGCCCCTGTGTCCCGCGTCCGTGTGTCCGTGTGTCCCTCTGTCCCTGTATCACCCTGTCCGTGTGTCCCCTGTCCGTGTGTCCCCATGTCCATATGTCGCCCTGTCCATGTGTCCCCTGTCCGTGTGTCCCCTTGTCCCCATGTCCCCCTGTCCATGTGTCTTTCTGTCTGTGTATCCGTGTGTCCCCTGACCGTCTGTCCCTACGTCCATATGTCGCCCCTGTGTCCCGCGTCCGTGTGTCCGTGTGTCCCTCTGTCCCTTTATCCACCTGTCCGTGTGTCCCATTGTCTGTGTGTCCCATTGTCTGTGTTTCCCCGTGTCCGTGTGTCCCCCTGTCCCTGTATCCACCTGTCCGTGTGTCCCATTGTCTGTGTGTCCCTATGTCCATATGTCGCCCCGTCCGTGTGTCGCCCTGTCCGTGTGTCCCATTGTCTGTGTGTCCCCTTGTCCGTGTGTCCCCCTGTCCCTGTATCCACCTGTCCGTGTGTCCCATTGTCTGTGTGTCCCCTGTCCGTGTGTCCCCATTTCCATCTGTCCGTCTGTCCGTGTGTCCCCATTTCTATATGTCCCTCTGTCCCTGTGTCCCCTGTCAGTCTGTCCCTTGTCCCTGAATCTCCCTGTCCGTGTGTCCCCGTCCGTGTCCCCTGTCCGCGTGTCCCTGCCCGTGTGTCCCGTGTCCGTGTGTCCCCGTCCGTGTCCCCCTGTCCGCGTGTCCCTGCCCGTGTGTCCCGTGTCCGTGTGTCCCCGCCCGTGTCCCGTGTCCGTGTGTCCCTGCCCGTGTGTCCGTGTCCGTGTGTCCCCGTCCGTGTCCCCTGTCCGTGTGTCCCTGCCCGTGTGTCCCGTGTCCGTGTGTCCCCGTCCGTGTCCCGTGTCCGCGTGTCCCTGCCCGTGTGTCCCGTGTCCGTGTGTCCCGTGTCCGTGTGTCCCCGCCCGTGTCCCGTGTCCGTCTGTCCCCTCTTGGCCGCCCTTTAGGACGCTCCCGTACCAAACGCGAACGTTCTGGAAGGCGCCAGGGCCGCTCGCATTCCTGGGGCCGCCGGACCCGTCCCGCGTCGGGAACAACCCGGCCCCTGTCCCCTCCCTGTCCCCTCCCCAGGACCCTCCAGGAGGGGACAGCATGGCGCCATTGTCCCCACGCCAGTTCCTGTCCCCAGGCTGGGGCGAGGCCACCGGGCTGTCCCCAGGGGTGACACCCGGTACAGGTGACATCAGGGTGGCCCTGAGGGGGGTGGTGGCGGAGATTTGGCTCCCAAAATCGCCATCTCGGTGGCCTGGGTGTGCAGAGGGGTCTTTGGGGACACGGATGTCACCGTGCCACCCCACCCAAGGGTGCCGAGGAGATGTTTTGGGGCAGAACCTTGGGGGGACACTGGGGACATTCAGGACAGAGGGTGGCGTCACTGCAGTGTCACCTCTCTGGGGGGTCAGTGTGACCCTGCAGTGTCCCCTCATTGGGGTCAGTGTGACCCTGCAGTGTCCCCTCATTGGGGGGTCAGTGTGACCCTGCAGTGTCCCCTCTCTCTGGGGGTCAGTGTGACCCTGCAGTGTCCCCTCTCTCCGGGGGGTCAGTGTCACCCTGCAGTGTCCCCTCTCTCTTTGGGGGGCTCAGTGTGACCCTGCAGTGTCCCCTGTCTCTGGGGGGGCTCAGTGTGACCCTGCAGTGTCCCCTCTCTCTCTAGGGAGGGTCGGTGTGACACTGCAGTGTCCCCTCTCTGGGGTCAGTGTGACCCTGCAGTGTCCCCTCTCTGGGGTCAGTGTGACCCTGCAGTGTCCCCTCTCTGGGGGGGTCAGTGTGACCCTGCAGTGTCCCCTCACTGGGGGTCAGTGTGACCCTGCAGTGTCCCCTCTCTGGGGGGGTCAGTGTGACCCTGCAGTGTCCCCTCTCTCTGGGGGTCAGTGTGACCCTGCAGTGTCCCCTCTCTCTGGGGGCTCAGTGTGACCCTGCAGTGTCCCCTCACTGGGGGTCAGTGTGACCCTGCAGTGTCCCCTCTCTCTGGGGGGGTCAGTGTGACCCTGCAGTGTCCCCTCTCTCAGGGGGGGTCAGTCCCCCCAGCCCCCGGGCTGCCATCCCAGCAATTCCCGGCATTTCCCCGGCGTGGCTCGCTGCCCTCGCCCTCCAGCACGGCAGGAATGCGGCTCGGGACCCCCCTGGAGCGGGGACAGCGACAGGCACAGAGCGGGAGGGGACACGGGGGGGACTCTGCCGACCCCCAGCCCCACCTCGAGCTGTGCCCAACCCCGAGGTGTCGCTCCTTTCTTTATTCCTCCCAAATTTTTGGCTGCTGCGGGTGGGAGAACGACTTGGGGGGGCTGGGAGAGGGGATTCGTGCGACAGCGACAGGGGTGGCTCCTTGTCCCAGGTGTCCCCGACCCGCCACGGCTGGGTACCCCCAAAATGAGAGGCGGGGCTAGGGAGGGGGAATCTTCTTTTAATTCCAGCTGGGAATTGTCCTTGGAGCCGCCGCTTTTTGCTGAGAGGGGGGTGAGGGGCTGTGCCTAACTCTGGGGGGTATTTTTGGCCTGATTTGGTCCCCCCAAAAACAAGAGGGGTGCGGGATGTGTCCCCCCTCCGCTGCCAGGGGACAGAGAAGGGACCTGAGGTGTCCTGTCCCCTTGCAGAGCCCGGTGGTGACAGGAGGTGACAACTCGCTGTCCCCCGCTCCGTGTCCCCGGCATCGCCCGGTGCCCTGAGGAAAGGAAGGAAGGAAGGGGCCGGGAGGAGGGAGAGAGGAAGCGGGGAGGGTGGGATGCTGCCCGGGGTGATGGAGGAAGAAGAGGGGCGGATGGAAGGAAAAAAAAAGAAAAAAAAAGAAAAAAAAGGAAGAAAAAATGAAGGGAGGGAAAAAAAAAAAAAGAAGAAAAAAAGGGAAAGTCCTGGCAGGCGGCGGGGTGGGGGGCGGGGGTCTGGCGGGGGGCGGTGGGTGGGCACTGATCCCTGCCAGCAGCTGGAGCCGCAGCCGGGACGTGTGGCCGCCCCCCGCCCTCCCTCCGTCCATCCTTCCATCCCTCCCTCCCTCTTTCCATCCCTCCCTCCCTCCCTCCCTCCGGGGGTGCTGGGTGGGGGGGCTGAGCCGCCGAGCAGCGATGCGAGCGTGAGGCAGCTGCGCCGGGAGGGCAGAACCGCGACCCCCACGGGGGTCCCGAGCCAGGGCTGAGGATGGTGGAGGAGAGCGCGGGGGGCGCAGCGCGGGGGTCTCGGAGCGGCCCCTGCCGCCCCCCCCGAGGCCCCCAGCCCCAAAAGGCTGTGGAGTGTGGAGCGCTCCGGGCGGGGCTGGCGCCTGGAGCGGCCCGTGGGGGTGGACTGCAGCTCCCCCGAGCCCCGCTGCATCTGGCTGAGCAGCCTCCGCCGCCACGCCGCCGCCCGCGACCCCCGCCCGCCCCCGGGACCCCGCGGGCTGAGGAGCGAGCGGCGCCGCCGGGTGAGAGCCGCCGTGGGGAGGGGGCGGTGGGGACAGGGCTGGGGGGGTCTCAGGAGCGGGGTGGGGTGTTTGTCACATCCGTGTGTCCCCTGGGGACAGGGTCCGGCTGTGCGGGGACAAATCCTGCGCCCCAAAATGCGGGGACAGCGCTGCTTTGTTCTGAGGGGGGCAGTGACAGGGGACACTGACGGGGGACAGTGACGGGGGACACTGACATGGTGACACTGACATGGTGACACTGACGGGTGACACTCGTTTGGGGGGGTGGAGCGGCCCGCAGGAATTGGGGTGACCCGGCTGGATGAGGGGCTGCCTGGCGGGACGGGGATTTTGGGAATGCCGGGGTGAGGACGCAGCTGCTGGAGCACCAGGGCGAGGCCAAAAACCAAGCCAGAAATTTGGGAGGAGGGGACAAACGGCCGAGGTGACAAACTGGGTGACAACCCCACCGCGGGGGGAGCTGGAACATCTCAACCAGCACACAACTGGAAGCTTTGAAACCCCCCAAAAAAACCCCAAATCCGGGTGGCGGAGAGGGAAACCGAGGCACAGCAGCCCCGGCGGGGATGCTGGGGGGGGTCTCACCTCACACCCCCGAGCTGGAGCCGCCTCCCGGCCGCCACACGGGGACACCTCGCTGTCCCCTCGGGCCGCCGCTGGTGTCTGTCCCCGCTCCCCGCGCCTGTCTGCGCCGCTTAAAATCAGCGGGGCACATTCAGCTGTCAGCTTAAAAATAATCCAGCGAGCCGGCGGCCGACACAATGGAGGGCGCAGATGGGGCCGGGATGTTCCCGAGGGTTTGGGGGGGTCCCCGGGGAGTGGGGGGCGCCTGTTGCCATCTGGGTCGGGGTGACCCTTTTGGGATTCTGCGGCTCGCGGTGTTTTTGCGGGGTGATTTTTGGGTTTCCGCGCGGGTTTTGTGTGCCAACTTTTGGAGGGGGGGGTCGGAGTTGTGTTGTGAGCTCGGGGAGGGGAGTGGGGGGGTGACGAGACCCCCGTGGCTCCGTGCGGGACGTGCGGGGCAGGAGGGGACGGAGCGCGGGCGCTGCCGGCAGCGGAAAGGCCGCGCTCAGCACGGGCTGACACAAAGGCTTTTTGTGCCTCGTCCCTTTGTGTCCCCGTCCCCTCCCCGCTGCCCGTCCATCGCTTCCACCCCGACAGCCGCTGAATTTTAACTCCAGCACCGGCTGACTCCGGGGAGGGAGCCGGGACCGGGCCAGGGTGGTTATTGCGGGTCCCTGCCGCTCCCAAATTCCCGATTTTCCCGTTTTTGGGGTTTTGTGGGTCCCTGCCTCTCCCAAATTCCCGATTTTCCCCATTTTTGGGGTGGTTGTGGGTCCCTGCTGCTCCCAAATTCCCGATTTTCCCCATTTTTGGGGTTGTTGTGGGTCCCTGCCGCTCCCAAATTCCCGATTTTCCCCAGTTTTGGGGTTGTTGTGGGTCCCTGCCGCTCCCAAATTCCCGACTTTCCCCATTTTTGGGGTGGTTATGGGTCCCTGCCGCTCTCAAATTCCCGATTTTCCCCCATTTTTGGGGTTGTTGTGGGTCCCTGCCGCTCCCAAATTCCCGACTTTCCCCATTTTTGGGGTGGTTATGGGTCCCTGCCGCTCTCAAAGTCCCGATTTTCCCCATTTTTGGGGTTGTTGTGGGTCCCTGCCGCTCCCAAACTCCCGATTTTCCCCATTTTTGGGGTTATTGCGGGTCCCTGCCGCTCCCAAATTCCCGATTTTCCCATTTTTGGGGTTATTGCGGGTCCCTGCTGCTCCCAAATTCCCGATTTTCCCGTTTTTGGGGTGGTTATGGGTCCCTGCCGCTCTCAAAGTCCCGATTTTCCCCATTTTTGGGGTTGTTGTGCGTCCCTGCCGCTCCCAAATTCCCGATTTTCCCCATTTTTGAGGTTTTTGTGGGTCCCTGCCCCTCCCAAATTCCCGATTTTCCCCATTTTTGGGGTTATTGAGGCTCTGTGCTGCTCCCAAATTCCCGATTTTCCTGTTTTTGGGGTTGTTGCGGGTCCCTGCCGCTCCCAAATTCCCGATTTTCCCCATTTTTGGGGTTATTGTGGGTCCCTGCTTCTCCCAAATTCCCGATTTTCCCGTTTTTGGGGTTGTTATGGGTCCCTGCCGCTCCCAAATTCCCGAATTTCCCCATTTTTGGGGTTGTTGTGCGTCCCTGCCGCTCCCAAATTCCCAATTTTCCCCATTTTTGGGGTTGTTGTGGGTCCCTGCCTCTCCCAAATTCCCGATTTTCCCGGTTTTGGACACCGGGCAGGGTTGTTGGGGGTCCCTGCCTCTCCCAAATTCCCGATTTTCCCGGGTTTTGGACACCCGCCCCAGCCAGAGGTGCTGCCAGATGTGCAGCCACGGGGAGCAGCACCAGCCCCCACTCCAGGAAACACCTAATTCGTTATTTCCTTAATAATTTCTTCTTCATTTCCATCTTCAGTTTATTCGATTATTACCATTAAGCTTAACAATTCCACGTATTACTGATCTTTTACCTCCAAACTATTTCCCCCATCTTTAATTTTTTTTTTTTTTTTGCTTCCCACTGCTCTGGCAGATCCTTGCCCAAAAGTGCAGGTGGAGCTTTAGGCATTTAGGTACAAAATTTCGGCACATTTAGGATTTTAGGCACAAAAATCAATGGATTCCCCACTGTTTCCCCAATTTATATTTTAGTGCTTTGCAAAAATATATTTTTTCAGATTGGTGAGTCGCCTCCCTGACCATAACACAATTATTTATTACAGGTATCAGGGCCTCATTTAACACTGAATATGTTGCTTCTGTTTTTACTAAAAATTCCACTTGTTTCTCATTGTTCCCCGAGCTGTTGGCATTCCAGCTGTTGGCATTCCAGCTGTTTCTCCGAGCTCCCCGGTGCCAGGGGAGGTGCCCGTGGCTCCAGTTCCTCTCCCAGCAGCGGCACTGGGAGCTCTGGGATGCAGCCGCGTCCCCTTGGCCCTGCCCGCTGCTCGGGGCAGTGTCCCCTGCCAGGACCCAACACGCTGCCAGGTCCTTGTCCCGTTTTGGGGAGGTCCCACCGCCTCCTCTTTCCGCCTTTGCCCGAGGTTTTTTCCGTGGCATCCTCAGTATGGAACTTTTTGTCCCGTCCCTTCATCTCCCCTCCTGGTTCCCATCCAGACCCCCCAGGCGCAGCTCGTTTATTTTGATTTCCTTTGAATTAATCTCCTTCCCCAAGCTCCCACAGGAGGGGTTGGATTAGGGATGGAGGGAGATTTTTGGGCAGAGCTCAACCCTCACAAATCTCGGGGTGGGCGCACCGGGGGCTCCCCAAAAGTGACGCCTTGTCCTTGTCCCCGCAGCCAACGCCGGGCCGGAGAGATGGGGCGTCCCCAAACGCCAACGCACCCCCGGAGGGGGGGTCCTTCCCCTGGGTGGGGCCCAAGACGGTGGCGCTGCGCAAGAGCCCCCAGGGCGGCTTCGGCTTCACCCTGCGGCACTTCATCGTGTACCCGCCGGAATCGGCCGTGCCCTCGGGAAAGGTGGGGCCGGGACCGGGAACGCGGCAGCGGCAGCGGCGGGAGGGGGTGACACGATTGGGGAGGGGGGTGACACGATTGGGGAGGGGTGACCCGATTGGGGGAGTGGGTGACCCGACTGGGGAGGGGTGACCCGATTGGGGAGGGGTGACACGACTGGGGAGGGGGTGACACGATTGGGGAGGGGGTGACCCGACTGGGGGAGGGGGTGACCCGATTGGGGAGGGGTGACCCGGTGGGGAGGGGGGTGACCAGATTGGGGAGGGGGTGACACGATTGGGGGAGGGCGGTGACCCCATTGGGGTGAGCGGGGGTGAAGGGGGGAGGAGGGGAGCGTCCTGCGCCTGGTTTGTGGGATTCCTGGAGCTGCATTTTTGGGATTCCTGGAGCTGCTTTTTTGGGGTTCCTGGAGTTGTTTTGTTGGGATTCCTGGAGCTGCTCTGTTGGGATTCCTGGAGCTGCTTTGATGAAATTCCCAGAACTGTCTTGTTGGGATTCCTGGAGCTGCATTTTTGGGATTCCTGGAGCTGCTTTGTTGGGATTCCCAGAGCTGCTTTTTGGGATGCCCAGAGCTGTTTTGTTGGGATTCCTGGAGCTGCTCTATTGGGATTCCTGGAGCTGTTTTCTTGGGATTTCTGGAGCTGCTTTGTTGGGAATCCTGGAGCTGCTTTTTTGGGATTCCCGGAGCTGCTTTTTGGGATGCCCAGAGCTGTTTTGTTGGGGTTCCTGGAGCTGTTTTTTTGGGATTCCTAGAGCTGCATTTTTGGGAATTCTGGAGCTGCTTTGATGGGATTCCCAGAGCTGTTTTGTTTGGATTCCTGGAGCTGCTCTATTGGGATTCCTGGGGAATCCTGGAGCTGCATTTTTGGGATTCCCAGAGCTGCTTTTTGGGATGCCCAGAGCTGTTTTGTTGGGATTCCTGGAGCTGTTGTGTTGGGATTCCTGGAGCTGCTTTATTGGGATTCCTGGAGCTGCATTTTTGGGATTCCTGGAGCTGCTTTTTGGGATTCCTGGAGCTGCATTTTTGGGATTCCTGGAGCTGCTTTTTGGGATTCCCAGAGTTGCTTTTTGGGATGCCTAGAGCTGTTTTGTTGGGATTTCTGGAGCTGCTCTGTTGGGATTCCTGGAGCTGCATTTTGGGAATCCTGGAGCTGAATTTTGGGATTCCTGGAGCTGCTTTTTTGGGATTCCTGGAGCTGCTCTATTGGGATTCCTGGAGCTGCTTTTTTGGGATTCCCGGAGCTGCTTTTTGGGATGCCCAGAGCTGCTCTGTTGGGATTCCCCAGACTGCTTTTGTGATACCTGGAGCTGCTTTTTTGTGATTCCTGGAGCTGCTCTATTGGGATTCCTGGAGCTGCTTTTTGGGATTCCCAGAGCTGTTTTTTTGGGATTCCCGGAGCTGCTTTTTGGGATTCCTGGAGCTGTTTTTTGTGATTCCTGGAGCTCATTTGTTGGGATCCCTTGACCTTCTCTATTTGAGATTCCTGGAGTTGTTTTTTGGGATTCCCAAGCTGTTTTTTTGAGTTCCTGGATCTCCTCTATTGGGATTCCTGGGGCTGCTTTTTTGGCATTCCTGGAGCTGCTTTTTTTTTTTTTTTTGAATTCCTGGATCTGCCCCCGTGGTGATCCCAGCCTGGAACGGAGGAGTCCGTGGAGCTGATTTCTGGTCGAGCAGCACCTCTGGAGACATCCCAGAGCCTTTTGAGATACGGGATTGTTTGTGGGAACGGAGAGAATCCCTCAGCTCTGGACACGGCTGGGAAAAAAGCCCCTGAGGCCGAGCGGGAGGAATTTTATCTCCCGGATTCCTGGCTGCCGGTGGGGATTTTCCACCTGGATCTGCCCTGGCATCCGCATTTTGGCCACCCCCTCCTGGTGAAGTATTTTGGGATGGAGCAGCTCCAGGAATTCGGAGCCTCCTTCTCTCCCGGGATCCTTTCCCTGCTCCACATCCCCGGAGCTCCGGATCTGCTCCCGGCCCCGCCGTGGGAAGTGACTCACAGGGCGGGGAGAGGCGGAATCGCAGCGCCGCCGCTCCCGGGCTGCTCCTGCCGCTCCAACCCTTCCAGTTCTCAAAAAAAATCCAAAAATTGGTCGAAAACTTGGAGAGCACTCGTGGGTTCCCAGGTTCCTTCTGCCGATCCAAGCCCCTCCAGTTCTCAAAAAAAAAAATCCCAAAAATTGGTCTAAAACTTGGAAGCACTCGTGGGTTTCCAGGCTCCTCCTGCCTCTCCAAGCCCTTCCAGTTCTCAAAAAAAATCCCAAAAATTGGTCTAAAACTTGGAGAGCACTCGTGGGTTCCCAGGTTCCTCCTGCCGCTCCAACCCCTCCAGTTCTCAAAAAAAATCCCAAAAATTGTTCGAAAACTTGGAGAGCACTCGTGGGTTCCCAGGCTCCTCCTGCTGCTCCAACCCTTCCAGTTCTCAAAAAAAATCCAAAAATTGGTCGAAAACTTGGAGAGCACTCGTGGGTTCCCAGGTTCCTTCTGCTGCTCCAAGCCCTCCAGTTCTCAAAAAAAAAAATCCCAAAAATTGGTCTAAAACTTGGAAGCACTCGTGGGTTCCCAGGCTCGTTCTGCCGCTCCAACCCTTCCAATTCTCAAAAAAACAAAAACCAAAAATCCCAAAAATTGGTCTAAAACTTGGAGAGCACTCGTGGGTTCCCAGGCTCGTTCTGCCTCTCCAAGCTGTTCCTGCCCCGGGAGCGCAGCCCCGTTTCCGACAGAGAGAGTTTGTCAGCTCTCCAAAAAAATTAAAAAAAATCCGAAAAATTCAAAAAAATTCCAAAAAATTAAAAAAAAAAAAAAAAGAAGATTAAAAAAAATCGAGAAAAATATCTTTAAAAAAAATTCCAAAAAATTCCAAAAAATTCCAAAAAATTCCAAAAAATTCCAAAAAATTCCGAAAAATTCAAAAAATTTAAAAAAATTAAAAAAATTTCTTAAAAAATTTTTCCAAAAATTTCCAAAAATTAAAAAAAATTAAAAAGATTAAAAAAAATTCAAGAAAAATAACTCTAAAAAAAATTCCAAAAATTCAAAAAAATTCCAAAAAATTCCCAAAAATTCCCAAAAATTCCAAAAAATTCCAAAAAATTTCAAAAAATTAAAAAAAAAATTTAAAAAAATTTCTTAAAAAAAATTCCAAAAAATTCAAAAAAATAAAAAAAAATTAAAAAGATTAAAAAAAAATTCAAGAAAAATAACTCTAAAAAAATTCCAAAAATTCAAAAAATTCCAAAAAATTCAAAAAAAATCCAAATATTAAAAAAAAAATTTCTTAAAAAAAAATTCCAAAAAATTGGTCACCCGGGCTAAAACTTGGAAGCACTCGTGGGTTTCCAGGCTCGTTCTGCCTCTCCAAGCCCTTCCTGTGAGAGATTTTGTCATGGCAATAGCCTGAAGCTTCTCCAAATCCCTCCACATCTCCAAAAAAATTCCAAAGAATTAAAAAAAAATTCCAAATAATTCCAAAAAATAATTTTAAAAATTCCAAAAAGTAATTCCAAAAAATTTCAAAAAATTCACAAAATTTCCAAAAACTTCCAAAAACTAATGCAAAAAAATTCCAAAAAATAATTTAAAAAATTCCAAAAAATTCCAAAAAATAATTTTAAAAATTCCAAAACATTTCAAAAAATAATTTAAAAAATTCCAAAAAATTCCAAAAAAATTCCAAAAAATTCCAAAAAATTCAAAAAAATTATTTTAAAAATTTAAAAAAATTCCAAAAAATTCCCCCAAAAAAATTTTAAAAACTTCCAAAAAATTCCAAAAAATTCCAAAAAATAATTTAAAAAATTCAAAAACATTTCAAAAAATAATTTTAAAAATTCCAAAAAATCCCAAAAAAGAATTTTAAAAATTCCAAAAAATTCTAAAACCATTCCAAAAAATAATTTAAATAATTAAAAAAAAATTAAAAATAATTCCAAAAAGTTCCACAATATTGGCCAGCCGAGCCGATCCCTGCGGATCCCTGGTGGCGACGGGGCGGGATCAGCGGCGGGAGCTGCCGATGCTCGTGGCAAGAGGCCGGGAGCGGCCCGGGGCAGCCGCGGGCTCGGCGCTCCGCCAGCTCCGGGGCCGAGTTTCGGTGCCTTGACTCAGGCGGGAGCGGCGCTCGCCGCGCCGGTGGCCCGGGATGCCCGCGGGGCCGGGCGGGGCTCCCGAGGTGCCGCGGGGAGCGGCTGAGTCCGCGCCCGCGGGGGATCTCGGGGCCCCACGGGTCCCTCGTGGCCGTGGAATGTGGATTTTCCTGCGCTGGGCGGCGCCGCTGGCGGTGTCTGGGCCTTGGGGACCTCGGGGACATCAGGGCTGTGTTCCCACGGAGAAATCTGGCGCTGGTGGATGAGAATTCCCCGCCCAGGTGCTCTGATTCCTCTCTGATGGGGCTGTGAGACCCACCCTGTGCCCCACCCCAACCTGGGGTGCTCTGCTGGGGGTCCCCAGGGCGAGTCGGGGTCCGGAGGGCGGGGATGTGGCACAATTCCCACCCCAGGGGACGGATCAGCCCCACCGCGCTCCGGGAGGCTGCGGGACGGGCGGGGATGAGGATTCACCCAAAATTCACCCTGGAATTCCAGGATCCCGCCATGAGGGTTGGGATCTCCCCGGGCGGAGATGCCACCCTGGGGATGACAGGGCTCCTTCCCGCTCCTCTGCCCCAAAACCGGCCCCAAACCGGCCCCAAACCGGCCCCAAAACCGGCCCCAAAACCGACCCCAAAACCGGCCCCAAAACCAGCCCCAAATCGGCCCCAAACCCGACCCCAAACCGGCCCCAAAACCGGCCCCAAAGCGGCCCCAAAACCGGCCCCAAAGCGGCGGGACCGGCAGGGATGAGGATTCACCCAAAATGAATCTCCCGGAATTCCAAGATCCCTCCTCTGAAACCCCACCACGGGGATTGGGCTGTCCCCGGGCGGAGATGCCACCCTGGGGACGGCAGGGCTCCTTCCTGCTCCTCTGCCCCAAAACCGGCCCCAAAACCGACCCCAAAACCGGCCCTAAAATCGGCCCCAAAAACCGGCCCCGAAGAGGCGGGGACGGGCGGGGATGAGGATTCACCCAAAATGAATCTCCTGGAATTCCAGCATCCCTCCTCTGAAACCCCCCACCACGGGGGATTGGGCTGTCCCGGGCGGAGATGCCACCCTGGGGACGGCAGGGCTCCTTCCTGCTCCTTTGCCCCAAAACCGGCCCCAAAACCGACCCCAAAACCGCCCCAAAGCGGCCCCAAAGCGGCCCCAAAACCGCCCCAAAGCGGCCCCAAAACCGACCCCAAAACGGCCCCAAAATCGGCCCCAAAACCGGCCCCAAATCGGCCCCAAAGCGACCCCAAAGCGGCCCCGAAGCCGCAGCTGGGTGCGGGGCCCGCGGGGGGTCCGGTGTCGGGAGGTAATTTTAGCCGGGGGCGGCGGAGGGGGCTGCCACCCCCCGTGTCCCCTCTCGGTCCCCTCGTCACTGTCCCGCCACTAAATCAATGCTTCTTTCTGTCTCTCTCCTTTTTTTTTTTTTTTTTTTGGCAGGAGGAGGAGAATGGGAACCGGGCAGGTGAGCAGGACATGGGGACCCTGGGGACAGTGGCATGGGTGGCACGGGGTGGCACGGGGTGGCACGGGGGTGGCACAGGGGACAGGGAGGTGTCGCGGCTCTCACAGGTCGCTGCTGTTGTCACCACAGCCCTAAACACCAGCAGGCGGTGGCAGCTCGGTGGCACTTTGGGGACACCGGTGATGGGCTCGGTGTCCCCAAACCCCGCGGGGTGTCACAGCCGCCATGGGCTCGGTGTCCCCAAACCCCGCGGGGTGTCACAGCCGCGATGAGCTCGGTGTCCCCAAACCCCGCGGGATGCGCTCGGTGTCCCCAAACCCCGCGGGGTGTCACAGCCGCGATGAGCTCGGTGTCCCCAAACCCCGCGGGATGTCACAGCCGCCACGGGCTCGGTGTCCCCAAACCCCGCTGGGATGCGCCGGTGTCCCCAACCCCGGGGTGTCACAGCCAGCGATGAGCTCGGTGTCCCCAAACCCCGCTGGATGCTTCGGTGTCCCCAACCCCGCGGGGTGCGCCGGTGTCCCCAAACCCCGCTGGATGCGCCGGTGTCCCCAACCCCTTGGCGATACCGGTGTCCCCAACCCCGGGGTGCTTTCGGTGTCCCCAAACCCCGCGGGATGCGCTCGGTGTCCCCAAACCCCGCGGCGATGAGCTCGGTGTCCCCAACCCCGCGGGGTGCGCTCGGTGTCCCCAAACCCCGCTGGATGCGCTCGGTGTCCCCAACCCCGCGGCGATGCGCTCGGTGTCCCCAACCCCGCGGGGTGCGCTCGGTGTCCCCAAACCCCGCGGGATGCGCTCGGTGTCCCCAAACCCCGCGGCGATGAGCTCGGTGTCCCCAACCCCGCGGGGATGCGCTCGGTGTCCCCAAACCCCGCGGGCTGTCACAGCCGCACCGATCGCTGGGTTTTTGGGGACAGGGCCGCGGCCCCGCTGCCCCCCCGCGGCTCAGGGGTGACGTGAGCGAAGGTGACGGTGTCGGGACAGATCGGCGCTGCCGCGGTGACACGGGCACGGCCGGCTCCGGGCCCCGGGCGGGGTTTGGGATCCCCGCGGGTGGGTTCGGGTCTCTCGGGTGACTCCCCCGGTGGTGGCATGTCCCCGACACGCTGTCCCCACGCAGCAGGTCCCACGCGGAGCCGCCTGGAGCCCATGGACACGATCTTCGTGAAGAGCGTGCGGGAGGACGGGCCCGCGCACCAGGCGGGGCTGCGCACGGGTGAGCGGGGGAGGGATCCCGGCACTGCTCCGCCCCCTCCGCCTGGGAATTTCTTGCTTATTCTGCTATTTTATTTTATTTTATTTTATTTTATTTTATTTTATTTTATTTTATTTTATTTTATTTTATTTTATTTTATTTTATTTTATTTTATTTTATTTTATTTTATTTTATTTTATTCTGTTTTAAAATTCTATTTTATTTTATTTTACTGTATTTTATTTACTCTATTCTATTCTATTCTGGTTATTTTATTTTATTTTATATTATGTTATTTTATTCTATTCTATTTTTAAATTCTATTTTATTTCATTTTATTTTACTTTATTTTATTTTATTTTACTTTATTTTATATTACTTTACTTTATTTTACTGTATTTTACTTTACTCCTATTCTATTCTATTCTATTCTATTCTATTCTATTCTATTCTATTCTATTCTATTCTATTCTATTCTATTCTATTCTATTCTATTCTATTCTATTCTATTCTATTCTATTCTATTCTATTCTATTCTATTCTATTCTATTCTATTCTATTCTATTCTATTCTATTTATTTATTAATGTATTTAATTTTTATTTTATTTTATTTTTCTGGCATTTCCTGCTCTTTTCTGCCCCTTCTATATAATCCTGGGGGGTTCTCCTGGGTTTGGGGTGTGCTTTGTTTGCTCAAACCCTGCCCCGGGTGGCCGTGGGGACACCCCGGTGCCAGCAGCCCCTGGTGGTGACACTGTGCCCTGGCCGGGCTCTGCAGGTGACCGGCTGGTCAAGGTGAACGGGGAGAGCATCATCGGCAAAACCTACTCGCAGGTGATCGCCCTGATCCAGAACAGGTGAGCGGCAGGTGACAGGATGGGACACGGCACAGCAGGTGACAGGAGCCCTGGGGTGAGCAGGGACAGGGACAAGCAGGGACAGAGCCCTGGGGTGAGCAGGGACAGGCTGTCACCCTCACAGTGACAGGGACAGGAGCCCAGGGGTGAGCAGGGACAGGGACAGAGCCCAGGGGTGAGCAGGGACAGGCTGTCACCCTCACGGTGACAGGGACAGGGACAGGAGCCCATGGGGTGAGCAGGGACAGGCTGTCACCCTCATGGTGACAGGGACAGGAGCCCTGAGGGTGAGCAGGGACAGGAGCCCCGAGGGTGAGCAGGGACAGGCTGTCACCCTCACGGTGACAGTGACAGGGACAGGAGCCCAGGGGTGAGCAGGGACAGGCTGTCACCCTCATGGTGACAGGGGCACTCACCTCGTGGGGGATCTGCGAGCCTGGGGACAGGTGGGCACTGAGCCCTGTGTCCCCTGTCCCGCAGTGACGATGTGCTGGAGCTCTCCATCATGCCCAAGGACGAGGACATCCTCCAGCTGGTGAGTTTGCCTCGGGGACACTTGGGGACACTTGGGGACAGCCCTGGAGGAGCAATGGGTGCAGAACTGGAGGTGCTGGGACCTGGCCCCTGTGATTTTGGGGGCACAGCTGGAGATTGAGCCACTCCAGGCTTGTCCTTGGACCCCCTCAAATGGCTCTGCCGTGGGTGTGGCAGGATTTGGGGGTGACAGTGGCCCTGGCAGGGTGGCCTGAGCCCAGGGACTCCTGCTGAGGCCCCTCCCACCCAGCTGGGATATTCGGTGCCTTTTGGGGTCCCCAAAGAGCTGAGGGGGGTTACAAGGGGGGGATCCCCATCCGTGGCTGCTCCGGGCTCTGGGAATCCCCAAAAATGTGAAAAGTGATCCCGGGCCAGCGGGGGGGGGGGCGTGCCGGGAGATTTTGGGAAGGAGGGGAGGGGTCAGGGGAGGGTTTCGAGCCGGGGGGAAAGCGGGGGTTGTGTGTGTGTTGTGGGGGGGCTGCATCCAGCCCCACTGACCCCACAGGGGTCGGGGGGTGCACAGAGCATCCCAACAGCGGGAATGTCGGGGATTGTGACCTGTCCCCCCTCCCCGTCCCCTTTTTTTCCCCAGGCCTATTCCCAGGACGCCTACCTGAAGGGCAACGAGCCCTACTCCGGGGGGGCTCAGAGCATCCCCGAGCCCCCTCCCATCTGCTACCCGCGCAAAACTTACCCCTTCCAGTCCCGGGGTGCCGAGCCCACCCCCGGCCAGCCGCCCGACCCCCGCCCGGCCCCGCTCGGCGACAGCAGCCCCGCACACCGGCCCGAGGAGCCGCAGCCCGGGGGTCCCTCCCCGCGCCCCCCCGCCTCCTTCTCCCGCCCCTCCTGCCCCGCCGGCACCGCACCCTACGCCATGTCCCCGGCCGCCGCCGCCTCCTACGGCGTCCCCAAGCCCCTCCCGGAGCACCGGCCTCACTGCGCCTTCAAGGAGAGCATCGGGGGGCTCTCGCCGGCTGCGCGACCACCGCGGGAGGTGCCGGTGGCCCCGCGCGCCCCCGGTCGCCAGGAGTGCCAGCAGGCGCTGTCGCGCTGGTTCTGCAGCCAGGAGCCGCGGCAGGAGCGGCGACACGCCATGCCCCGCTACCGCAGCGTGTCCCACGATCGCCTCGGCGGCTCCGGAGCTGCCCACCCGGCCCGGGGCTGGCCCCACAGCGCCTCGCACGACACGCTGCTGCAGCCCGGCCGCGAGGGCTGCGCCCCCCGCGCCCGCTCCGACCACTACCTGGGCAGGTGCGTGCAGGCGCTGCCGCTGGGCGGTGGGCAGGACAAGCTCAGGCGCTCTCTGTACTCTGGCCTCGAGCTTTGCAGTTTGTTGCATCGCGGGTGGGTGAGAAGGGCTCAGCTGGGAGCTGCCAGACGCTGCTCGAACAGCCCAGAGGGGTGAGATAACAAAGGGGGGTAAAACAAGGGTGAGGGGTGCAGGGACAAGAGGGTGTCTCCTTTTACAAAGTCTTAAATCTCCTTCTAGTTGGATATTCTACTCTTCCACTAACCAATCTAGCACAGGATACAAATTCTCCAACATTTACATACAACCTACAGGAATCCCTACATGACCATGTTTTACTGCTTTCTTATCTCTAAACCTTATCTCGACCCTTCCTGCCATGCCAGGGGGGTCTCTGCTGCTCTCTGGTGTGTTTGCAGCAACTGCCATTATCTTAACAAAGGGAGAAGATCTTCAGCCATCCCTATTGCTGCTCTCCAGCCTCTCAGTCAAACACTGTTTTCATTTCAATCTCATTTATATTCTACATTCTATATTCTACATTCTATATTCTACATTCTATATTTTATATTCTATATCCTATATTCGACATCCTATATTCCATATTCCATAGTCTATATTCTATATCCTATATTCTATATTCCATAGTCTATATTCTATATTCTATACTCTATATTCTATATTCTATATTCTATATTCTATATTCCATATTCCATATTCTATATTCTATATTCTATAATCCATATTCCATACTCTATATTCTATATTCTGTATTCTATATTCCATATTCAGTATTCTATACTCTATATTCCGTATTCCATATTCTATATTCCACATTCCACATTCCATATTCTATATTCTATACTCTATATTCCATATCCTATATCCTATACTCTATATCCTATACTCTATATCCTATACTCTATATTCTATATTCTATATCCTATATCCTATATTCTATATTCCATGGTCTATATTCTATATTCTATATTCCATACTCCATACTCTATACTCTATACTCTATACTCTATATTCCATATTCCATATCCTATATTCTATATTCTATATTCTATATTCTATATTCTATATTCTATATTCTATATTCTATATCCTATATTCTATATTCCATATTCCATATTCTTAGCATCTTCTGCAGGGCAATCATCCCTATAGGGCATTCCTGTTTCCTCCTCCCCTGCAGGTACGGGCGCTCCATGGAGGCGCTGGAGCTGCCGCCGCACCTCGAGCGCTGCCCGTGGCCGCCGGAGCGGCTCTGCCGGGCCAGCGCGGCCACCACCCAGCCCGTCCCACCCGCCCCCTTCGCCGCTTCATCCTCCTCTTCCTCCTCCTCGCCGCGGGAGGTGCAGAAACACCCCTCGCAGCCCAACCTGCAGAGCGTGGATGACTCGGGCTACATCGGCTACCGCAGCTACAGCCCGTCCTTCCAGCGCCGCACGGGGCTGCTGCACGCCCTGGCGTGTCGCGACCCTGCCTTCGGCGGGCTGCCGACCTTCAGCATCGCCACCGCCGCGCCCCCGCCTGCGGCCAGCCCGGCCGTGCCCGGCGCGGCCCGGGAGGCGCGGCCGGAGGGCGGCCGGGGGTCCGAGGAGGAGCGCAGGGAGGAGGTGGTGCTGCGCCAGAAGCCGCCCTCGGGCCGCAAGGCGCCCGCGCCGCTGCGCCAGATGAACTTCGTGTTCGCCGAGGGGGTCAAGGGCGCGGACGCCGGTGACAGAGGGGACAGGCCGGGCGGGGACAGGCCGGGCCGGCGAGTGGCTCCCCTGGCGGCCCCCGAGGACTCGCTGGCGTCCATCCCCTTCATCGGTGAGTGCGCGGTGCGGCTCGCCCGTCGCCTCCGGGAGGGATTTGGGGGGTTCCGTGGTGAGTTTGGGGTCAGAAGTGCAGGGCGCCCGTCAGTGGCAGGGTGGAGGTGGAAAAGGGGTGAACAGTGGCGGCTCTGGTGCCTGGCACCCCACAGGGCACCCCACGGAGTCCCACACCCGTGTCCTGTGCCCCTCTGCACCCCAAGAGCCCTGCGCCCCACAGAGTCCTGCGCCCCACAGTGTCCTGCACCCCACAGAGTCCTGCACCCCACAGTGTCCTGCACCCCACAGAGTCCTGCACCCCACAGAGTCCTGCACCCCACGGTGTCCTGCACCCCACAGAGTCCTGCACCCCAACAGTGTCCTGTGCCCCTCTGCACCCCACAGTCCTACACCCCACAGTGTCCTTCCTGCACCCCACAGTGTCCCTTTCCCTGCACCCCACAGTGTCCTGCACCCCACGGTGTCCTGCACCCCACGGTGTCCTGCACCCCACAGAGTCCTGCACCCCACAGTGTCCTACACCCCACAGTGTCCTGCACCCCACAGTGTCCCACACCCCACAGTGTCCTTCCTGCACCCCCACAGTGTCCCACACCCGTGTCTTGCACCCCTCTGCACCCCACGGTGTCCTGCACCCCACAGTGTCCTTCCTGCACCCCACAGAGTCCTGCACCCCACAGTGTCCTTCCTGCACCCCACAGTGTCCTGCACCCGTGTCCTGCACCCCTCTGCACCCCACGGTGTCCTGCACCCCACAGTGTCCTGTGCCCCACAGTGTCACACACCCTTGACCTGCACCCCTCTGCACCCCAGAGTCCTGCACCCATTTCCACCCCTCAGAATCCCACACCCCACAGTGTCCCACACCCGTGTCCTGCACTCCTCTGCACCCCACAGATTCCTGCACCCCACAGTGTCCTGTGCCCCTCTGCACCCCACAGTGTCCCACACCCCCCGCAGAATCCCACACCCCACACTGCCCCACACCCCTCTGGGTTTGCTGTCCCCAAGCAGGGCTGGGGTTGGTTATGGGGTGCCAGGATTGGGGTTTGAGCACCCTCACCCCTCCCTCTCATCCTGCACCCCCTGCCCAGCCCCTTACTGGTGTGAACTGGAGCTCTGCTGGGGTGGGGACAGGGCTGTCCCTGTCCCTGTCGCTGTCCCTGTCCCTGTCCCTGTCCCTGTCCCTGTCCCTGTCCTTGCCTCACCTGGGATGTTCCTGCCCAGGACACAGAAGGATTTGGGAAGCCACAGCTGTGCCCTGTCCCTGCTCCTGGGGTTGGAACGGGACGGGATGGGATGGGATGGGATCCATGGGATGGGATGGGATGGGATGGGATGGGATGGGATGGGATGGGATGGGATGGGATGGGATGGGATGGGATGGGATGGGATGGGATGGGATGGGATCCATGGATGGGATGGGATCCATGGGATGAGATGGGATGGGATGGGATGGGATGGGATGGGATCCCTGGGATGGGATGGGATGGGATGGGATGGGATCCATGGGATGGGATGGGATCCCTGGGATGGGATGGGATGGGATGGGATGGGATGGGATGGGATGGGATCCATGGGATGGGATGGGATCCCTGGGATGGGATGGGATGGGATCCATGGGATGGGATCCATGGGATGGGATGGGATCCATGGGATGGGATGGGATCCATGGGATGGGATGGGATCCATGGGATGGAATAGGATCTGGTGGGGGTCCCAGGGTTGCTGTGGGTGAAGGTCCAGGCGCCCCATCAGCTCCTGGGGTTATGAGCGTGCCCCCACCCCAACCTGACACCAAACCCACCACCCTCAGACACACCAGGGGGTCCCATCAGGGACACCCCCTGCCCCAAACCCCCCCTCCAACACTGCCCACCCCCCTCACAGACGAACCCACCAGCCCCAGCATCGACCTGAAGGCCAAGCACGTCCCGGCCTCCTCGGTGGTGTCCAGCGCCATGAACTCGGCGCCCGCCGTGGCCACCAGCCCCGCCTCGCCCACCTTCGCCTTCGCCCTGTCCCGCCACTACTCCCAGGACTGCAGTAAGTGCTGGGCGGGGGGAGTCGCCCTGGCGGTGCTGGAGGGGAGCAGCGCCCCGCCCCAGAGCGCTGAGCAGGGCGGGCTCTGCCCCCTCCCCGCCGCAGGCAGCATCAAGGCCGGCCGCCGCTCCTCCTACCTGCTGGCCATCACCACCGAGCGCTCCAAGTCCTGCGACGACGGGCTGAACGCCTTTCGGGACGAGGGCAAGGTCCTCAGGTAGGGCTGGGGACCCCCTGCCGCCCCCAGGGCCCCCCCAGCTCCCTCCCCACCCCGCTGACGGGGGCTGCTCTCCCCCCAGGAGGATGCCCAGCCGGGTCCCCAGCCTCCGCATGCTGAGGAGCTTCTTCACCGATGGGGTGAGTGCCCTAAAAAACCTCCCAGGGTTTCTGGGAGTTCCCTGCTGGGACAGGGGTGCCCACAGCCTCACCCCAACTCTCTCTTTCTGACCCTTGGGTGCTCTACAGGCACCAAACTGAGCTCTACAGGCTCCTACTCTGGAGCTCCTAGGCTCTTAGTTGTTGGGTAATCTTCTAAACAAGCAAAGCAGCTAAGAGTAAAAAGGTGATTTATTACAAATCACATCTTGTTACAAAGCACATTTTGTTACAAAGCACATCGGTCTCAACAGGCAATAGCAAAGCAATGGCCAAGCAGTGGCAATAAGGAAATAGCTAGAAGCCAGAATGGCTAAAAACAGTGGCTAAAACCAACAATTGCTAAAAGCAAAACTCTCCCAACACAAACTCTTATATAGAACTTTTCCAACAAGCTGAGATGCAAACTCAGACCACCACTCTTTAACCTATTAGAATTCCAGATTCTTAGCACACCAGGTTATGTACAGAACTACACATACAATTTATCTTGTTCTAAGAAATGTCAGCAATATTCTTACTATAAATCTATCGTGTTTAAGTTCTGTGGGCTTGGAGCCTCTGTTGAGGATATCAGAGTGTTTGCAACCTTCACTAGAACACTCACTGCTACTGTGGAATCCACACCTCTCACTCACTGAAAACAGCAGAACTCACTCTGAGGCTTATTCAATAAAAACAGCAGAACTCACTCTAACATTCAATAAAAATATCAGAACTCACTCTGAGATTTATTCAATGAAAACAGCAGAACTCACTCTAACACTTATTCAATAAAAACAATAGAACTCACTCTAGCACTTATTCAATAAAAATATCAGAACTCACTCTAAGAGTTATTAAATAAAAATATTAGAACTCACTCTAACACTTATTCAATAAAAACATTAGAACTCACTCTAAACTTATATAATGAAAATGAAAAATGTTAGAACTCCCGCTAAGACTGGTTCAATAAAAACATTAGAACTCACTCTAAGAGTTATTCAATAAAAATATTAGAACTCACTCTGACACTTCTTCTATAAAAACATCAGAACTCACTCTGAGACTTATTCAATAAAAATATCAGAACTCACTCTAACACTTATTCAATAAAAAACTTTAGAACTCACTCTGACACTTATTCAATAAAAATATTAGAACTCACTGTAAGAAAAAAACATCAGAACTCACTCTGAGACTTATTAAAATAAAAATATTAGAACTCACTCTAAGGCTTATTGAATAAAAACATCAGAACTCACTCTGAGACTTATTCAATAAGAACTTTAGAATTCACTCTAAACTTATTCAATAAAAACATTAGAACTCACTCTAAGAAAAAAACATCAGAACTCTAAGATTTTTTCAATAAAAACATCAGAACTCACTCTAAGGCTTATTCAATAAAAACATTAGAACTCACTCTAAGACTTATTCAATAAAAACATTAGAACTCACTCTAAGACTTATTCAATAAAAACATCAGAACTCACTCTGAGCCTTATTCAATAAAAACATCAGAGGTCGCTCTAACGCTCATTCAGCGCTGCGCTCTGATGTCCCTGGAGGGCTCGGAGCCCGCTGACGCTCTGACCCTCTCGCAGTCCCTGGACAGCCTGGGCACGCCCGACGACGCCCGCTCCAAGCGCCGCTCGGCCTCCGAGCTCCCGGCGGCGCCGCTCAGCGCCGTGAGGAGGGAGGGCTGGCTCCACTGCAAGCAGATCCTCACCAAAAAGGGCAAGGTAGGTCCGGCCTCACCCCCAGCCCCAGGGCACACCGCTGGAAACCCCGGCAGAGTTTGCCTTTTTGACATCCTGAGTTCTTTTTCTCAGGCTGAGACAATTTCTCAGCTCTGGCCTGAGCCTTTCTCAGGATATAATAATATATGATATATGATATGATATGATAATATATGATAATATATGATAATGTATTATAAGATATCACATGATATAATATAACATAATATAACATAATATAACATAACATAATATAGAATATAACAGAATAGAATATAACATAACATAACATAACATAACATAACATAATATAGCATAATATAACATAACATAATATAGCATAATATAGAATATTGTATATAATCTATAACACATAATATATAATATTATACAATCTGTAAAGTAATCTATAAACTAATCTATAATCGAATCTTTAATCTATAATCTAATCTATATTATAATATATATAATAATATATAATAATATATAATAATATATAATATATAATATGTACTAGATAATAGATAACAGATAATATATAATAGATAACAGATATATAATATATAATATATAATATATAATATATAATATATAATATATAATATAATATGTACTAGATAATAGATAACAGATAATATATAATAGATAACAGATATTATATAATATATAATATATAATATATAATAGATAATAGATAATAGATAATAGATAACAGATAATAGATAATAGATAATATATCATGTATAATGTATAATATATAATGTGTAATATATAATATATAATATATAATATATAATATATAATATATAATATATAATATATAATATATAATATATAATATATAATATATAATATATAATATATAATATATAATATATAATATATAATATATAATATGTACTAGATAATAGATAACAGATAATATATAATAGATAACAGATATTATATAATATATAATATATAATATATAATATATAATATATAATATATAATAGATAATAGATAATAGATAATAGATAATAGATAACAGATAAGAGATAATAGATAATATATCATGTATAATGTATAATATATAATGTGTAATATATAATATATAATATATAATATATAATATATAATATATAATATATAATATATAATATATAATGAATTATTATATATGATAGAATAATAATTTTATATTATTATTATTGTTAATAATAATAATAATAATAATAATAATAATAATAATAATAATAATAAATGAAACAGAAATTAGCACCTGGTGTCGACTGAGAAACACTTTTCGTGTTGTACATGACAGGAGATATTTTCCCCTATTGCCCAACGAGCCACTGTTCCCGCTTGAGCCTTGCCAACCCCACTATAAACACAGCCCGGATTTTTAAATAAAGCGCTCAAGATCTCGCTGTGCTCGCTGTCGCGACAGCGGCGCTCCATCCTCTGCTTGTCCCCGCAGAAGGTCGGCGGAGGCATCCGGCAGTGGAAGCGCGTGTTCGCGGCGCTGCGCGCGCACTCGCTGTACCTGAGCAAGGACAGGCGGGAGGCCGTCACCTGCGCCCCGGCCCCAGGTGAGGAGGAGCCGCCGATCAGCGTCCAAGCGTGCCTGGTGGACATCTCCTACAGCGAGACCAAGAGGAAGCACGTCTTCCGCCTGACGACCGCTGACTTCTGTGAATATCTCTTTCAGGCAGAGGATCGGGAAGACATGCTGGCCTGGATCAAAGTCATCAGGGAGAACAGCAAGGCTGAGGGCGAGGTGAGAGCCGCATGGGGCTCCCGGCTGCCTCTGGCTCTCTCCGCCTCTTTGCCTTGCGCTGCTCCCAGGGCGGCCCGCGGGCTCGCGGCGACACAGGACTGCGCGGCCCCGCGGCCCCGGTGCGCGGGATGCGCCCGGGCGGGGCCCTGCGGCTCCGGCGGGGCTGGCGCCCGATCGGTGCGGCGGGGTTCTGGTTGTGAGGCGGCGGAGGAGCCGGCGTGGCTCTGCCAGGTTTGGTGTGGCTCTGGCGAGGTTTGGCGGGTGTGGCACTGCCCAGGTTTGGTGTGCTCTCCTGAGGTCTGGTGTGGCACTGCCCAGGTTTGGTGTGGCTCTGCCCAGGTTTGGTGTGGCTCTGCCGAGGTTTGGCGTGCCTCTCCTGAGGTCTGGTGTGGCTCTGCCCAGGTCTGGTGTGGCTCTGCCAGTTTTGGTGTGGCTCTGCCGAGGTTTGGCGTGCCTCTCCAGAGGTCTGGTGTGGCACTGCCAGGTTTGGTGTGGTTGTGCCCAGGTTTGGTGTGGTTGTGCCCAGGTTTGGTGTGACTCTGCCAAGGCTGGTGTGCCTCTCCTGAGGTTTGGTGTGGCTCTGCCAGGTTTGGTGTGGCTCTGCCCAGGTCTGGTGTGGCTCTGCCCAGGTTTGGTGTGGCTCTGCCCAGGTTTTGGTGTGGCTCTGCCAGGTCTGTGTGGCTCTGCCCAGGTCTGTTGTGGCTCTGCCCAGGTTTGGTGAGGCTCTGCCCAGGTCTGGTGTGGCTCTGCCCAGGCTGGTGTGCCTCTCCTGAGGTTTGGTGTGGCTCTGCCCAGGTCTGGTGTGGCTCTGCCCAGGTTTGGTGTGGCTCTGCCAGGGTGTGTCCTGGCTTTGGTGACATGTGATGTGGCTGAGCCGTGGTTTGACATGGCTGAGCTGTGGTTTGACATGTCCCTGGCACGGTTTGACCTGGCTGTGCCATGGTTTGATGTGGCTGAGCCATGGTTTGACCTGTTCCTGCCGTGGTTTGACATGGCTCTGCCATGGTTTGATGTGGCCATGCCACCATGTGATGTGGCCCTGCCATGGTTTGACGTGGCTGTGCCATGGTTTGGTATGACTCTGCCGTGGTTTGATATGGTTGTGCCAGGCCTTGTCCCTTCCATGATTTGATGTGGCTGTGCCGTTGTGTGCCTGTCCCTGCCATGGTGGCTCTGCTGCGGTTTGATGAGGCTCTGCAGTGGTTTGACATGGCTCTGCTGTGGTTTGATGTGGCTGTGCCATGGTTTGATGTGGCTGTGCCACCATATGATGTGGCCCTGCCATGGTTTGACATGTCCCTGCCATGGTTTGATGTGGATCTGCCATGGTTTGAAGTGGCTGTGTCATGGTTTGATGAGGCTCTGCCATGGTTTGATGTGGCTGAGCCATGGTTTGATGTGGCCATGCCATGATTTGATGTGGCTGTGCCACGGTTTGATGTGGCTCTGCCATGGTTTGATGTGGCTGTGCCATGATTTTATGTGGCCGTGCCATGATTTGATGTGGCCGTGCCACGATTTGATGTGGCTATGCCATGGTTTGATGTGGCTGTGCCATGATTTTATGTGGCCGTGCCATGATTTGATGTGGCCATGCCACGATTTGATGTGGCTATGCCATGGTTTGATGTGGCTGTGCCACGGTTTGATGTGGCTGTGCCATGGTTTGATGTGGCTGTGCCATGGTTTGATGAGGCTCTGCCATGGTTTGATGTGGCTGTGCCATGGTTTGATGTGGCTGTGCCACGGTTTGATGAGGCTCTGCCATGGTTTGATGTGGCTGTGCCATGGTTTGATGAGGCTCTGCCATGGTTTGACCTGTCCCTGCCATGGTTTGAAGTGGCTGTGCCATGGTTTGATGTGCCTGAGCCATGGTGTGATGTGCCTGTCCCTGCCATTGTGGCTCTGCCGTGGTTTGTTCGTGGGCAGATCCCTGGCACGGTGCCCCTGTGGCGCTGCCGAGGCCGAGCCCTGCCTGTGCAGCCGTGGCTGTGCCTGTCCCTGGGGTGGGAGATGGCAGAGCCACCCAGGGCTGCTCTCGGGGCTCCAGGGGTGGATCCGTGGGAGGGCTGTGCTGGCACTGGGCCAGCTGTGGTGGCTCTGTTTGGTGGCCATGGTGGAACTGGTCCAGCTGTCGTGGCTCAGTTTGGTGGCAGTGGCGGCAATAGAGGTGTGTGTGCCATGAGGGGACACACCTGTGTCCAGCTCTGTGGCATGGATTGGTGGAGGTGTCTCTGCCATGGAAGGACACACCTGTGTCCATCTCCCTGGCTGCAGCACTGGTCAGTTCAGGTGTGTGTGCCATGCAAGGACACACCTGTGTCCAGCTCTGGTCAGTCTCTGCCATGGAAGGACACACCTGTGTCCAGCAGGGTCAGTTCAGGTGTCTCTGCCACAGAAGGACACACCTGTGTCCACCTCTGGTCAGTTCAGGTGTCTCTGCCACGGAAGGACACACCTGTGTCCATCTCCCTGGCTGCAGTTCTGGTCAGTTCAGGTGTCTCTGCCACAGAGGGACACACCTCTGTCCATCTCTGGTCAGTTCAGGTGTCTCTGCCACGGAAGGACACACCTGTGTCCATCTCCCTGGCTGCAGCTCTGGTCAGTTCAGGTGTGTGTGCTACGGAAGGACACACCTGTGTCCATCTCTGGTCAGTTCAGGTGTGTGTGCCACGGAAGGACACACCTGTGTCCATCTCCCTGGCCTGAGCTCCGTCCGGGGGCAGCGGGGACCTGGTGCTGCCCGTGCCCGGCCGAGCGTGGACTTGCCCGGGGGCGTCCGGCGGCCGCGCAGCTCAAGCTCTCCCTTCCCCTCTTCTCTCTGCCTCCCCAGGACCCCGGTTTTGCCAGCCAAGCCCTTATCAGCAAGAAGCTAAACGACTACAGGAAAGTGAGGTACGGACCGGGGCGGTGGGCGCCGAGCCCCCCGGGGGCGTTGGGCACCCTGGGGTGACGGTGACAGAGCAGAGCCTGGATGGGGCAGTGATGGAGGAGCCTGGCACTCGTGACAAGGGTTGGGGGTCTCTGTGGGACGCTGGCAGCCGTGCTGGCCGTGCTCACCGCCGGGCTTTGTGCCCCAGCTGAGCCCTCCCCGCTCTCCCCGCAGCCCTGCGGGCGCCAAGCCCGACTCGTCGCCCAAGGGCCCCAGAGGGCTGGGGATCCGAGCCGAGTTCCTGAAGCAGACGGGAACCAGCGCGCCCCGGTCCCCCCGGCAGGACGTGGCTGTCACTAAAGGTGGGTGGCACAACCCAGTGTTACTGTACAGGGGTTACAGAGCAGAGAAAGGACACAGTAACTCTCTTGCGTGGTTTATTGAAGGAAAGCTGTTCTGGTGTGAAGGACAGGTGTCTGCCAATAAAGGTAGAAGCTTCTCTTTGAAATGGAGAATGTAAACCCCTCCCTCCAAATTATTATGATTTTGAAATTAAGGGGCTCTCAGGCAAAGATATGGGAATTAGGAATAACAGTTCTTTACTAGGAAAATTAAAATAGAAATACAGTATTACAGAGAGCAATCCCAAAACTGCCAGAGTCAGAATCCAAGCTGACACCCGTCAGTCAGGCAGGGTGTTGGCAGCAGTCCCATTCAATGGTGGCTGCATCCTCCTGCAGTGGCAGATGTGGTTCAGCTGGAGCAGTGCTCCTGTAGAAGGTGCAGTTTTCCTCTGAAGGTCCAGGGATGATGTGGAAAGGTCTGGCTTTCCTCTGGAATCCAGTGGAAAGATGAAACTTGCTGTCCAAAATCTCAGTTTTATCTGGGTAGGAAATGTTTGGCTCCTCCCCTGGCTGGAGCATCTCCCAGTGGGATGATGTAATTTTCTCAGTCATGCACTGGGACTCACTGGCCATGAACAGGAGATATCTCCTGGAGGGAGGATGGGCTGTGGGAAAGATAAAGATGATTGCCCCAGCTGGTTTTTAACCGTTGGCCCATTAACAGGAGATATCCCACAGAGATAAGGATCTCTGCCTCACCTGGTTTAACACCTGGCCCATTAACAGGAGATATCTCCTGGAGGAAGGGTGGGTCATTGGAAAGACAAAGATGATTGCCCAGCTGGTTTAAAGATGCCCATTAGCAGATAATATGTGCCAGGAGATCAGGGTCACTGCCCCACCCGGTTTTAATAGCTGGTGACAGAATTCACATTCCTGGCCACATCAACCCAACAGAGAAGCCACGGCTTTAAATAAGACAGTTCGTGAAAAACAGAATACAGACAGTTCATTGGTCAGAGAAGGAGATACCTCCTGTCCAGGCTTTCTCACAGATCCAGCAGGTGTTTATCTTTTGTCATCATTCTTTCTTTTATGTTTGCAGTAGAGAAAGGTCTCTAGCTAGGGAAAAGCCCTGGCTGAGCCTGAGAAAGCCAGACTGGAAAAATCCTTTAAGATTCTCCCTGGGTGTCTAATGGCCACACCCCAGCACAGCAAACTGGGGGTGCTTTGTGTCCCCCAGAGCTGCTACCCCTGCAGGACCGCTCTTCCTATTTATCCCAAGTGATCCTGTGGGGTTTTTTTTCCCCCTCCCCTCACCCCAGATGAAAGCAGCTCCCAAAAAGCCCCGTGGGGCATCAACATCATGAAGAAGAACAAGAAACCTGCGCCGCGCGCTTTCGGCGTCAGGCTGGAGGATTGTCAGCCTGCCCCCGACAACAAGGTAGGGCCGTGCCAGTGCCACCCCCCTCGGGGACTCTGCAGAGCCCTGGCACGCCCTGAGCCCGTCCCTGTGCCCCCAGAACGTGCCCCTGATCGTGGAGGCGTGCTGCAAGGTGGTGGAGGACCGGGGGCTGGAGTACATGGGCATCTACCGCGTGCCCGGCAACAACGCCGTGGTGTCCAGCCTGCAGGAGCAGCTCAACAAGGGAGCCACCGAGATCAACCTGCAGGACGAGGTGAGGGCGGCTGGCTGTCCCCAAGGCTGGCCCCGTCCTGGTCTCCATCGCTGTCATGCCTCTGGAATGCTCTCCTGGTCTGTGTCATTGTGCCTGTGCTTGTTGTCATCCCTGTCCCAGTTATCATCCCTGTCCTTGTTATCATCCTTCTTCCTGTCATCATCCCTGTCCCCATCATCATCCTTGTTCTTGTCATCATCCCTGTCCCCATCATCCCTGTCCCCATCATCCATGTCCCCATCATCCCTGTCCCCATTATCCCTGTCCCCATCATCCCTGCCCCACTGTCCCTGTCCCCACCATCCCTGACCTCGTTATCCCTGTCCCATCATCCCTGTCCCCATCATCCCTGTCCCCATTATCCCTGTCCCCATCATCTCTGTCCCCATCATCTCTGTCCCCATCATCTCTGTTCACATCATCCCTGTCCCCATTATGTCCCTGTTTTCCTTGTCCCGTCATC
This sequence comes from Luscinia megarhynchos, assembly GCA_034336665.1. NCBI lineage: Eukaryota > Metazoa > Chordata > Aves > Passeriformes > Muscicapidae > Luscinia > Luscinia megarhynchos. The sequence goes on along the minus strand of CM067589.1, from coordinate 503,330 downwards.
CCTGTCCCCATTGTCCCCTTTCCCACCATCCTTGTCCCACTGTCCCTGTCCCCATCATCCCTGTCCCATCATCCTTGTCCCACTGTCCCTGTCCCCATTATCCCTGTCCCCCCGTCCTTGTCCCCATTCCCATCCTGGTTTCCATCCCCGTCCCCTTCCCTGGAGTGGCAGCGCCGCCTGGCGGTCGCTGCCAGCACTGTCGGTGACATCCTGGGGACTCTCGTGTCCCCTCTCATCCCGCGGTGGCTCGGCACTTCCCCTGCCTGGCCCTGCTCTGTCCCCGGCTGTCCCTCTGAGCCTCCTCTGTCCCCTGCAGCGCTGGCAGGACCTGAACGTCATCAGCAGCCTCTTGAAATCCTTCTTCCGAAAGCTGCCCGAGCCCCTCTTCACCGACGGTGAGTCCCTGTCCCCAGGGCCACCAGAGCCCCAGGCCCCACCCCCTGTGTTGGGGACACGTCCCCAGACCCAGTGACACAACCACAGTGCACACCCCTGTCACTGAGGCCACTCGAGACCCTGAGACCCTTCCCCAGTATCTCCAGCGGGTTCACACGGGGGTCCCTGACTGGGAGTGGGGGGTGGCCTGTCCCCATCCAGCTGTGACACCCTCCTGTCCCCACCACCCAGCTGTGACACCTTCTGTCCCCTCCACCCAGCTGTGACACCCTCCTGTCCCACTTTCAGATAAATACAACGATTTCATCGAAGCCAACCGGATCGAGGACGCCAGCGAGAGGATGAGGACGCTGAGGAAGCTGGTAGGGACATGGCACAGGGTGTCACAGGGACATGGGACACCACCCTGGAGCCCCACTTGGGTGGGGACAGTGAGCAGAGGGGTGTCCTGGTTTGAAGGACAGGTGTCTGCCAATAAAGGCAGGAGCTTCTCTTTGAAATGAAGAACGTAAACCCCCTCCTTCCAAATTATTATAATTTTGAAATTAAGGGGCTCTCAGGCAAAGATATGGGAATTAGGAATAACAGTTAAAATTAAAATAGAAATACAGTATTACAGAGAACAATCCCAAAACACTGCCAGAGTCAGAATCCAAGCTGACACCCGTCAGTCAGTCAGGGTGTTGGCAGCAGTCCCATTCCATGGTGGCTGCATCCTCCTGCAGTGGCAGATGTGGTTCAGCTGGAGCAGTGCTCCTGTAGAAGGTGCAGTTTTCCTCTGAAGGTCCAGGGATGATGTGGAAAGGTCTGGTTTTCCTCTGGAATCCAGTGGAAAGATGAAACTTGCTGTCCAAAATCTCAGTTTTCATCTGGGTAGGAAATGTTTGGCTCCTCCCCCTGGCTGGAGCATCTCCCAGTGGGATGATGGAATTTTATCAGCCATGCGCTGGGACTCACTGGCCATGAACAGGAGATATCTCCTGCAGGGAGGATGGGCTGTGGGAAAGATAAGGATGATTGCCCCAGCTGGTTTTTAACAGTTGGCCCATTAACAGGAGATATCTCACAGATATAAGGATCACTGCCCCACCTGGTTTAACACCTGGCCCATTAACAGGAGATATCTCCTGGAGGGAGGGCGGATCATGGGAAAGATAAAGATGATTGCCCAGCTGGTTTAAAGGTGGCCCATTAGCAGATAATATGTGCCACAGATGGTGACAGAATTCACATTTCTGGCCACATCAACCCAACACAAGGCGTGACCCAATTCCTCCCCCCAGATCCGGGACCTGCCGGGCCATTACTACGAAACCCTCAAATTCCTGGTGGGCCACCTCAAAACCATCGCTGACCACTCGGAGAAGAACAAGGTACCGACCCCCTCCCCACCCTGGGAATCTCCTGCCCCACCTGAAGCCCCCGGGGCCGGGCTGGGCTGCAGCTCTGACCCGGTTCTGGGGGCAGATGGAGCCCCGGAACCTGGCGCTGGTGTTCGGCCCCACGCTGGTGCGAACGTCCGAGGACAACATGACCGACATGGTGACGCACATGCCCGACCGCTACAAGATCGTGGAGACCCTCATCCAGCACGTGAGTGCTCCGGGGGGGGCGGGATCTGCACCCCAAAAACGGGGACGGAGCTGCTGACCCCTGTCCCGTCTCCCCCCGCAGTCGGATTGGTTCTTCAGCGACAAGGAGGACAAGGGGTGAGAAGGTGAGTCCTGCCCCCACCTCAGCTGTGGATCAGGGGGGTGCAGACCCCCCCGCCCAGATGGGAGTTTGGGGGTTCATTATCTCATTTTCTGCCCCCCCGCAGACCCCCGTGGATGAGAAGGAGGCTCAGTCCGTGCCCAACATCGAGTACCTGCTGCCCAACATCGGCAGGACGGCGGCGCCCGGCGATGCCGCAGGTGAGGGGGGGGGCAGCGTCCGTGGCACCGCCCCCTCCTCTCCTGGCCCCTCCCGACCCTCTGTGCCCACATCGGGGGCAACCAGCCCTTCTTGCCAACCTGGAGCGCGACATCTCCGTGCCCTCCTCTCCAAAAAATGGGAACAGCCCCTGGGAATGCCCGGCGAGCCCCCTGCCCGCCCTGTCCCCTCCCCCTCCTCTCGGTGGCCACTCCTCGTCCCCACCCCGCGGGACCCCGCGCTGCCAGACCTGGAGACCGGGAGCCTTTGACGTGCGACTGATTTCTTACGTTCTTTCCTTGAACTTCTCTGTGCTGTCCTCTTCCTCCTCCTCCTCCTCTTCCTCCTCCAGCGGATCTCCTCGAGAGCTAGAGCGGGTACAGTCTGATCCCGGGTGCATTGCTCGGCGCTAACCCTCGTGGGGACCACGAGAGAGAGGGAGCAGGGGGGGCACAGCGCCGGGGGAGGGAGGGGACGCTGCCCTGCCTGGCACTGTCCCCCAGGGTCCCCAACACCAGCAGGGGACCCCCAAATCCTTTTCAATCCGTCGTCGGCCGGTGCCCTGCCTGCATCTCGCCGCAGGGCTGGGTGTGGGGTGCCCCAGATCCTTCAGATTCTGGGGTGTGAGGTTCTCAAAACGCCGGGGGAGGGTCAGCACCCCCTTTCTGCCTCCCCCTCTCTCGTTGTCGGCTGCTAACCCCGTCCCGGGCATGCGGGGCGGGAGAGGGGTCTGTGTCCTGTCCTTGTCCTTCACACGGTGGCAGCAGGGCCAGGGCTGCCTGTGTCCCCTCTGTGTCCCCTCCTCTTCCCCCCGTAACCCCCCGCCTGTCCCAGACCTCGCTCCGAGCCTGGGTGTGGCACGGAGCCGCCTGTCCCTGTCCCCTCTGTGCCCCGCGGGAGGGTTGGGGTCCCACCTCGGGGGTCCTGGCTGTGTGTCCTGGCTGTGTGTGTGTCCCCCTTGTCCCCACTCGAGCAATGCCAAGGACCCCCCCTCTGTGACCCTCCTGTGACACCAGGAGGTGTCACAGCCCCGGCATGTCCCCGTCCCGATTTGGGGGAGCGGAGCAGCGCCCCCAGCACCCCCAGACCCCTCCCCAGCACATTCCCACCGCCGGGACCCCTCTAACCCCTCCTCTCTCCCCTTTTTTGCTTTCCAGGCTCGGCCCGCAGCGGCTCCGCCAAACCCAAGGTGAGAGGGGCGGCGGAGCGGGGCTGGCGGGGCGGGGACACGGGGACACTCAGCGCGTCCCTGCCCGTGCCACCGCCAGCCCTGACCCCGCTGTCCCCGCGCTCGCAGGGCTCGTGGCCGTCGCGCAAAGCTCCGCAGCACCGCGAGCTCCTCGCCATCCCCTTCGTCTCGGCCGCCGCCCGCAAGAGGAAGAAGAGGAGAGAGGCCGAAGGCGTTGGGAGCAGCACCGACGACGACGCGGAGCGCAGGGACAGCCCGGGCCGGCAGCAGCAGCGGGAGGTGACACCGGGAAAAGCCCCGCGGGCCACCAGCAGCAGCGAGCCCGCCGCCCCCGGCGTGCAGCGGGAATGTCCCGGAGGCTCCGAACCGGCTCCGGACGCGCGCTCCATCGTGTCCGGCTACTCCACGCTGTCCACCATGGACCGCAGCCTCTGCTCCGAGGTGCCCTCGGTGGCCGGGAGCCGCGGCGAGGAGGCGGATGACGAGCGCAGCGAGCTCAGCCACATGGAGACGGACACGGAGAGCCGCGAGGCCGGGCTGGGGACAGCGACAGCGACGGGCGACCAGGACAAGCCGCCGCTGAGCCGCGCATCCTTCAGCTCGCACCGCCTGATCCAGTGCGACACGCTGGCCCGCAGGAAACTGGGCAGGGCGCGGGCGGCCGGCGACACCAGCGGCGACGAGCAGAGCTGGGTGGCCCCGGGGCAAACCCGGCAGCACCTGCGCGGCTCGGTCGGCGACATGGGGGACGCGGTAGGGGACACGGTGGGGGACAAGGGGGTCCGCCTGCGCCGCGCGCACTCCCCCGAGACCCGCCGCAAGAAGAGCAGCTGGCGCCGGCACACGGTGGTGGTGCCCGGCGGCCTCACGGACCTCAACTTCGGCGAGTGGAGAGAACCGCGGCGCCTCGAGGCCGCGCCGCGACCCTGTCGCGACAAAGACTCGGGGCTCAGCAGCCTGGAGTCCACCAAAGCGCGGCCCGCGGGGCCCGGCGCGGCCGCTCCCGGCGGGGCTGGCCCGGCCGCGGCCACCAAGAGCCCCCCCGGCAGCCCCGGGCCCGCCCTGCGCTCCCCGCAGTGCCGCTGAGCCCCGCAGGGGTTGATTCAAGGACTGTCCCTTGTCCCCGTATTTAATTGTGCTCCGGACGAGCTGCTGGTAATTATTTCACAGGTCCCGGTGGCCGCGGGTGGGGACAAAGCCACCACCTCGTCCCGCTCGCGCTTTGGGGACCTGCGGGGGTGGCACCGCGCGGCGCCCCAGCCCCCCGGCAGTGCCAGGAGGGGCGTGGGGGCTCGCGGGGGCTGTCCCCAGGGTGGCCCGGCTGTCCCCAGGGTGGCACTGCTGTCCCCAGGGTGGCACTGCTGTCCCCAGGGTGGCAATACTGTTCCCAGGGGTGGCAATACTGTCCCCAAATGTGGCACTGCAGTCCCCAGTGATGGCACTGCTGTCCCCAGGGGTGGCACTACAGTCCCCAGGGTCGCACTGCTGTCCCCTCTCTTGGCACTGCTGTCCCTCTGGTGGCACTGCTGTCCCCAGCGGTGTCACTGCTGTCCCCAGGGTGTCACCGCTGTCCCCAGGGGTGTCACTGCTGTCCCCTCTGGTGTCATTGCTGTCCCCAGTTGGTGGCAATGCTGTCCCCAGGGGTGTCACTGCTGTCCCCAGCGGTGTCACTGCTGTCCCCAGAGGTGTCACTGCTGTCCCCAGCCGCGGCGGAGCGAAGTGCGGGCACTTCCCTGGGAGCTGCGGCTGCTCCGGCCGGGGACCTGGCCCGGCTTGGGGACCCTGGGGACCTCAGCGTGACTGTCCCCTGCCCTGGGGACCCTGGGGAATCTCAGTGTGACTGTCCCCTGCCCTGGGGACCCTGGGGATCTCAGTGTGACTGTCCCCTGCCCTGGGGACCTCGGCGATCTCAGTGAGAGACCCCTGCCCTGCGGATCTCAGGGTCAGAGACCCCTTACCCCGGGCGACCTTGGGGACATCAGGGTCACAGACCTTTGCTCTGGGGGGACGTTGGGGACATCAGGGTCACAGCCCCCTGCCCTGAGGGACCCTGGTGACATCGATCAGAGACCCCTGCCCTGGGGACCCTGGGGTCAGAGACCCCTACCCTGGGCGAACTTGGGGACATCAGGGGTGACAGACCCCTTCTCTGGGGGACCTTGGGGACATCAGGGTCACAGCCCCCTGCCCTGGGCGACCATGGGGACATCAGGGTCACAGACCCTGCCCTGGGCGACCATGGGGACATCAGGGTCACAGCCCCCTGCCCTGGGGACCCTCCTTGCCCTGAGCACCTTGGGGACCCCCTGTCCGAGCCCCCGCCGTGTGTTGGGGTCCCTTGGGGACATCAGCGCTGTCACCCTGCCCTGGGGGGGGGCTGGCACTGAAGCGGGGACACCCAGCGGCCATGGGGAGGTGACACTGCCACCCTCTACCGCTGCCACCACCCCGCGGCGCTCCCGGAGCGTCGCTGTCCCCTCGCTGTCCCCTCGCTGTCCCCCAGGCCAGAAGCACTTTAGGAAGGGGGCGTGGCGACCCCCGGCCACTCTGGGGACACAAGTGCCACCACCTCGGTGTCACCTCGTGTCGCACATCCCGTCACCGTCTCTCCGTGTCGTTCTCATGACGTTATGCAAATATTTGCTGTAAAGTCGTTTTGTTTTCCTTTTCTTTTCGATTTTTTTTTGTTTTTTTGGTCCGTTTTCCCCTGTAAATATCGTCTCTGCCCCTGTAACATATCCCAAAGGATTTATAAGGAATTTTTTTAAGAGGTTTTGCTCAGTGGAAAGACCAGCCCCGAGCAGTGGTGACTTTTTAAAACCCATCCTGCATGTCCCCACCAGAAAAATAAAAAATATAAAAAAAATTCCCTTCCCATTCCCGGCGTGTCGGGATCTGCAAAACTGCAAAAAAAAAAAAAAAACCAAAACCCAAATCAACCCCAAAAAAATCCCCTCTGCTTTGGTCCCCCCAGTCCTGGTCTATATATTGGAAATAAAAATGGTTATTCAATGTTTTGCTGGTATTGATTCTAATTTTTTTTTTTTTTTGGGAAGAGACCCCAAATTCTTCCTGCCGGCAATTTTTATTCCAAGATTTCTCCACGGGAAGAAAAATCTCATTTTCCTCTGAGCGTTTCGGGAGAAAATACCAAAATTTGGGATGCGCCATCCTCTTCAAAATTCTCAATATTTTTTTTTTTTGGGTGGGATGAAGAAAAAGTGAGGAAAAAAGAGAGAAAAAGAGACGGAGAAAAAAAAAAAAAAAAGATAATTTTATTAAAGCCAGACACTCTGATAGAAAAGAAAAGTTATAAAGGGAAAAAGGAAAAGAATAAAAAGCAACCCTTTTGTCACGGGAATTACGACGGTCACACACAACTACCCATGGCATCCACGGCGACACGGGGACACGCGGGGGTGGCACGGGGCGGGGGAGGGGCGGGGTCCCCTCCCTCCCCTCCCCCGCTTTTCCCCTGCTCGAGGCTTTTTTTTTTTTTTTACATTTTTCCTTTTTTCCCATTTTTTCCTTTTTTTTTTATTTTTTACACTTTTCATTTTTTTCCCATTTTTCCTTTTTTTTTACATTTTTCTTCGTTTTTTCCCTTTTTAAAAAAACATTTTTCTTCGTTTTTTCCCCTTTTTTTAAAACATTTTTCTTCTTTTTTCCCCTTTTTCTTCCTTTTTTTTTTTTTTTAAATTTTCCTCCGTTTTCAACTCTTTCTTTCCTCATTCATTATTTTTTTTGTCCGTTTTATTTTTAAAACAGTCCACGAGAAATTTCATGCGGAAGAGAGAGAGACACACGACGGCGTAGAAACCCCAAAACAGCTTTTAAAGAGAACCAGAAATTCGCAGTTTTTTCCATTTTTTTGCCGTTTTTTCGCTTTTTCTTCTCAGTTTTTTTTTTTTTTGTCCTTTTCAGAGTCGCAGCTTTATTTTTATTTTTTTTTTTGCTTTTCTTGGTTTAAAACAACATCCAGACGAGTAAAGCGGGGAGCGCATGCGGCGGCACATGCACGATGCAGGCAGCGCTTGGATTTTGGTTTTTTTTTTTTTTTTTATCATTTTTACATTTTTCCTATTTTTTTATTATTTTTATTTATTTATTTTTTATTTTTAAATTATTCTTTATTATTTTTTAATCTTTATTTTTGTGTTCTGTACCAGAACTGAGTTTTTTAAATTGGTTTTTTGGGTGTTTTCTTGCTTCAGCGAGGGATTTGCACGATGCCATGAAGGGGACGGACGCACGCGGGGACACCAGAGGGGACAAGGGGACATTCGGGGGGGGTTGGGGACAGGTGGGGACCTGCCACCCCCGTCACCGGGCGCTGTCACCTCGTCACTTGGCATTGTCGCCTCCCTCGCCTGGCATTGTCACCTCCTCGTTCGTCACTGTCACCTCGTCACCTGGCGCTGTCACCTCCTCACCGGGCGCTGTCACCTCCTCACTCGGCATTGTCACCTCACTCGACCTTGTCACCTCCTCACCTGGCACTGTCACCTCCTCACTCGGCATTGTCACCTCACCGGGGCGCTGTCACCTCACTCGGCATTGTCACCTCGTCACCTGGCATTGTCACCTCCTCGCTCGGCATTGTCACCTCACCTGGCGTTGTCACCTCACTGGGCATTGTCACCTCCTCACCTGGTGTTGTCACCTCCTCACCTGGCGCTGTCACCTCCTCACTCGGCATTGTCACCTCCTCGTTCGTCACTGTCACCTCCTCGTTCGTCACTGTCACCTCCTCACCTGGCGCTGTCACCTCACTCGGCATTGTCACCTCCCTCACTCGGCATTGTCACCCCTCACCTGGCTGTCACCTCACCTGGCATTGTCACCTCCTCACCTGGCGTTGTCACCCCTCACCCGGCATTGTCACCTCACCTGGCGTTGTCACCCCCTCACCTGGCGCTGTCACCTCCTCACTCGGCATTGTCACCTCCTCACCTGGTGTTGTCACCCCTTCACCTGGCGCTGTCACCTCCTCACCCGACATTGTCACCTCCTCACCCGACATTGTCACCCCTTCTCCTGGCGCTGTCACCTCCTCACTCGTCATTGTCACCTCGTCACCTGGCATTGTCACCCCCTCACTCGGCATTGTCACCTCCTCACCGGGCGCTGTCACCTCCTCGCTCGTCACTGTCACCCCCCTGAGCGACACCGAGCTGGGAGCTTGGGGACAAAGGGATGGAGCGTCCCCAAAACTGTGCGACAGCTTGGGGACACCGGGGTGGGGACACCGAGTGGGGACACCGGGGTTGCACAAAAGGACAAACCCCTCATGACATTTTTGGGGGTGTCCCCAAAGAGGGTGGCACTTGTCACCTCCCCTATGTCATTTTTGGGAGTGTCACCAAGGGGGTGGCACTTGTCACCCCCACACCCGCTGTCACCACACCACCCTCGGGTGCCACAAGGTGACACAAAGTGACACGAGGTGACACAAGATGACACAAGGTGACATGAGGTGACAGTAAGTGCCACAAAGTGACACAGAGTGTCACGAGGCGACACCAGGTGACACCAAATGACACAAAGTGATCCAAAGTGACACGAGGTGACACACAAAGTGCCACAAGGTGACACAGAGTGACACGAGGTGACACAGAGTGACATGAAGTGACACCAAGTGACACAAGGTGACACAAGGTGCCACAAGGTGACACAACGTGCCACAGAGTGACACGAGGTGACACAAAGTGACTCAAGGCGACACAAAGTGACTCAAGGTGACATGAGGTAACACGAAGTGACACGAGGTGACACCCGGTGACACCAAGTGACAAAAAGTGCCACAAGGTGACACGAGGTGACAGTAAGTGCCACAAAGTGACACCAGGTGACACAAAGTGCCACAAGGTGACACAGAGTGACACGAGGTGACACCAAATGACACAAAGTGCCACAAAGTGCCACAAGATGACACCAAGTGACACAAATTGACACTAAGTGACACCAGGTGACACAGAGTGACACAAAGTGACAGGAGGTGACAGGAGGTGACACCAAGCGACACAAAGTGACACCAGCTGTTGCAAGGTGACACAACGTGCCACAAAGTGACACGAGGTGACAATAGGTGCTACAAGGTGACACAGAGTGACACGAGGTGCCACAAGGTGACACCAGGTGACACAAAGTGACACAGGGTGACAGGAGGTGACAGTAAGTGCCACAAAGTGACATCGGATGATACAGAGTGACACAGGGTGGCACGAGGTGACACCAAGCAACACAAAGTGCCACAAAGTGACACAGAGTGGCACCAAGTGACACCAGGTGACACAGAGTGACACAAGGTGACACGAGGTGACATGAGGTGACAGTAAGTGCCACAAAGTGCCACCAGGTGACACGAGGTGACACAGAGTGACACGAAGTGACACCAGGTGACACGAGGTGACACCAGATGACACAAAGTGACACGAGGTGACACAAGGTGACACCAGGTGACACAGAGTGACACGAGGTGACACAAAGTGACACGAGGTGACACAAGGTGACACCAGGTGACACAGAGTGACACGAGGTGACACAGAGTGACACGAGGTGACACCAGGTGACACAAAGTGCCACAAGTGACACCAGGTGACACAAAGTGACACCAGGTGACACGAGGTGCCACAAGGTGACATGAGGTGACACAAAGTGATATGAGGTGACACGAGGTGACAGTAAGTGACACCAGGTGACACCAAGTGACATGAGGTGACACAAAGTGACACGAGGTGACACCAGGTGACACAAAGTGACACGAGGTGACACAGAGTGACACCAGGTGCCACAAGGTGACACGAGGTGACACCAGGTGACACAGAATGACACGAGGTGACACCAGGTGACCCCGGCGTCCCCTGGGCCGGGGGAGGGGACAGCGCCCGGCGCCACCCCCTGTCCCGCGAGAACAGAACCCGCTAATTGAACAACAACAACAACAACAACAACGACGATAATTAAAACCCAAATTAATCAACCCCGGCGGCCGCTGGGGGGGGAGGGGCGCCGTGTCCCCAAGCCCTGGTGGCCTTGGGGACAGGGAAAGGGGGCGGGGACTCAGCGCAGCCAAAACCTCAGCGGGGATTTCAAACCCGCCCCTCGTCCTGCCACACGTGATTTATTTATTTCTCTTCTTTTTTTTCTTTTTCTTTTTTATTTTTTGTCTTTTTAAATTTTTTTTTCTTCCCCCTCTTTAAATATTTATATATAGATTTATATTACGTATATTATATATATATAATATGTAAATATATTTTTTAAAACAATATAAAATGTTAAGACACTTCACTTAAATGTAAAGAGTTGCTTTTTTTGCAATCCAAAGAAATTGCATCATGATTTATTTTTTTTTCCTTTTTTTTTCCTCTCTTGCTTTTTTTTGGTCTTTTAAAATTTTTTTTTTTTCGTTTTTGGTTTTTTGTTCTTTTTTTCTCTTTGTTATTCAAAAAAAGGCTCTGGTTTCTTCTGTACAAAAATGATCGAGATACAAAAAATAAAATTGAACGAAAGGAAAATAAAATAAAAACTAGAGGAAGGGGGAAAAGGAAGAAAAAAAGGAATTGAAATTTTGGAAAAACCCGAAAAGAATCAACCCAAGGAAACAGAGAACGGAAGGAGTGATTGGATCTCGTGTTGCACGTGCACACACACACCTGGGCACACCTGGGCACACCTGGGCACACCTGGGCACAGCTGGAGCACACCTGGATACACCTGGGCACACCTAGAGTACACCTACGGTGAACCTGGGCACACCTGGGCACACCTGGGCACACCTGGGGCACACCTGGGGGTACATATGGGCACACCTGGGCACAGCTGGAGCACACCTGGATACACCTGGGCACACCTAGAGTACACCTACGGTGAACCTGGGCACACCTGGGCACACCTGGGCACACCTGGAGCGCACCCGGGCACACCTGGGCACAGCTGGGGGCACACCTGGAGTGCACCTGAGCCACCTGGGCACATCTGGATACACCTGGGCACACCTGGAGTGCACCTGGATGCACCTGGGCACACCTGGGCACACCTAGGATGTACCTGAGCACACCTGGAGCACACCTGGAGCACACCTGGATACACCTGGGCACACCTGGAGTGCACCTGGATGCACCTGGGCACACCTAGAGTACACCTACGGTGAACCTGGGCACACCTGGGCACACCTGGAGCACCCCTGGAGCACACCTGTGCACATCTGGGCAACCTGGAGTACACCTGAGACACACCTAGGGTGTACTTGTGCACACCTGGGCACACCTGTGCACATCTGGGCACACCTAGGATGTACCTGTGCACACCTGGAGCACACCTGGTCACACCTGGGATGTACCTGGAGGACACCTAGGCACACCTGGTTACACCTGGTCACACCTAGGATGCACACCTAGGCACACCTGGAGCACACCTGGGCACACCTGGGATGTACCTGGAGCACACCTGGGCACACCTGGGCACACCTGGGCACAGCTGGGATGTACCTGGCACACCTGGGGTGTACTTAGAATACACCTGTGCACACCTAGGATGTGCCTGGGCACACCTGGAGCACACCTGTGCACACCTGTGGCACATCTGAGCACACCTGGAGTAAGCCTGAGACACACCTAGGGTGTACCTGGGCACACCTGGGCACACCTGGGCACACCTAGGATGTACCTGGAGCACAGCTGGTCACACCAGAGCACACCTGGTCACACCCAGGCACATCTAGGATGTACCTGGAGCACACCTGGTCACACCTAGAATGTACCAGGGCACACCTGGCCACATCTGGGCACATCTGGGTACACCTAGGATGTACCTGGGCACACCTGGGATGTACCTGGAGGACACCTGGGCACACCTGTGCACACCTGGGCACACCTAGGATGTACCTGTGCACACCTGGAGCACACCTGTAGCACACCTGGTCACACCTGGGATGTACCTGGTCACACCTGGTCACACCTGGAGCACACCTGGGCACACCTGGTCACACCTAGGATGTACCTGGTCACACCTGGGCACACCTGGGCACACCTGGAGCACACCTGGAGCACACCTGGGCACACCTGGCTCTCCCACGCTGCAGCCAGGCGCCCACTCGCGGGGCCGGGGCTGCTCCCCCGGGGCTCGGGGTCCCCACGGCGAGGGGACAAAGCCGCGCGCGGGCCCCTCCCCCCTCCCCCGGCACCACCGCGCCCCCTCCCCAGCTCACACCCCGCGGCACTCCCGGGGACCCCCGGCGGTGACAGAGCCCCGCGATGTCCCCGCGCCCTCGGCGCCGCCGGGGGCCGCCCTGGCCCGGGCCCGAGCCGTCCTCTCCTCCCGCGGGGAGCTCGGGGGTCGCTCCGGGGGTCGCTCCGGGGGTCGCTCCGGGGGTCGCTCCGGGCGTGGCCTGGGCCTGGCTCGCTGCTTCCCGATTTTCCGCGAGGTTGGAGGCGGAAGCTGCTCCTGGCTGGAGGCTGGTGGGGGGAAGCTCTGAGAGCTCTTAAATGAAATTTCAAAATAACGAAGATAAAAAACAAAAAAACAAAAACAAAAAAAAAAAAAAAAACGGCGGGGGAGGGGGAAGAGGAAAAAAAGGGAGGGGGGACCAAACCAACAGCGATCCAAAGGGGAGGGGAAAAAAAAGGAGAAAAGGAGGAAAAAAAGAGAGAGAGAGAAACAGAAAGTGGCTGGTTGGCCATGGCGGAGCGGGAGGGCGCAGGCGAGAGACACAAAAATTCTTTTAGCGGAGCGGAGGCGACAAAAAACCAAACAAAAAAAAACAGAAAAAACATGGATCAAACAGAAAAAAAAAGGAGGGGACAGAGGTGGCGGATTCCCTCCAGAGCGCCTCAAGAAGGAGCCAAAGTCGCAGGGAGGAAGAGGAGCCCGAGGAGGAGGAGGAGGAGCCCCGGGCGGGCTCAGAATGAGATGGAGGAGTTCCTGGCCCCAAAGGAAGTCAATACGGGGATGGAGGTTCTGCCAGCTGCGGGCTTTTCTGAGACCGTGGGGGAGGTCTCGCTGGCCTCTTTAGATGGTCTAGTGGCCTGGAAAGAAAAGCAAGATTCAAGGAGGACGAGGAGGAGGAGAAAGGGGTGGAAAGTCCAAAAAAAAAAATCAAAATAAAGCTTAAAAAAAAAAAGACAAAATAAAGGAAAAAAAAAGGAGAAAATAACAAAAACGAGGACAGAACAAAAGCCCAAAACAACCGAGAGCCAGAGGGGAGCTGGTTCAGAAGCAGCACTGAGTCAGGCCTGAGGTCAAGCAGCTGGAAAAGGGCACAGAGAGCGCGACAAGAGCGGGGCCCACGTGTCACTGCACGGGCAGGGGACACCCCCGAGAGGAGAGCACGGACGGACGGACGGACGGACGGACACACAGGCACAGAGGGGACACGGGGGGAGGCACAGGGGGGACAAGAAGGGCAGCGTTAGAGCGGTGGCACCCGAGGGGGGGGCGGTGCCCACCCTGTCCCCGTCCCCACCGCGCCAGTTTGGGGTCACCAGCGGCGCGGGCAGGGGAATGGTGCCCGAAATCCCATCGGGAATTGTGCCCGAAATCCCACGGGAATGGTGTCCGAAATCCCGCCCTGGGAATGGTGCCCGAAATCGGTGCCGAAAATCCCGCCGGGAATGGTGCCCGAAATCCCGCCGGGAATTGTGTTGAAAATCCCACTGGGAATGGTGCCCAAAATCACACAGGAATGGTGCCCGAAATCCCGCCGGGAACGGTGCCCGAAATCGGTGCCCAAAATCCCGCCGGGAATGGTGCCCGAAATCCCGCAGGGAACGGTGCAGAAAATCCCACCGGGAATGGTGCCCGATATCCCGCCGGGAATTATGCCCGAAATCACACAGGGAATGGTGCACAAAATCCCGCCGGGAAGGATGCCCAAAATCACGCCGGGAGTGGTGCCCAAAATCCCGCCGAGAATGGTGCCCGATATCCCGCCGGGAATGGTGCTCAAAATCCCGCCGGGAATGGTGCCCAAAATCCCGCCGGGAATGGTGCCCAAAATCCCGCCGGGAATGGTGCTCAAAATCCCGCCGGGAATGGTGCCCGAAATTCCCCCCGGGAATGGTGCCCGAAATCCCGCGGGAATGGTGCTCAAAATCCCGCCGGGAATGGTGCCCGAAATCCCGCCGGGAATGCGGGGAGGGGTCCCCGCCATCAGGGAGGGGTTGGGCTGATGAGGGAGGGGGGAGGGGACACCTCCAGATGCTGCGCGGGGACAAAAGTGACACGGGAGAGCGGCCGGGGGGACACCGAGGTGGCCTCTGTGGCTTCCAGAGCGCGGGGCTTGGTGGCCTCACGGGTGTTCGCGCCCGTGGGGGATGCAGAGGGAAATCCCCGCCTGTCCCTGATCCCACGGGCGGGGACAACACCGGAGGGGACATCCAGGGACACCCAGGAAAAACCTCAAAGGATTTTTCCACTGGAGCAGCCGAGGGTGGGGCTGGGTTTGACCCTTCTTGCCCGTTTTGCTCATTCCGATTTGCCCAAACCGCACCAAATCCCGCCCAAAATCCCGCTGGGAGCAGCTGGAAAATCTTTAGGTTTGTCCCACGGGGCTGAGGGATCCGCGAGAATGAGCAGAATCGGGTTTATTGTGGGGTTTGGGGGTGGAAAAGGGATCAGAACACAGAGTGGGGGCACGGGGAGGGGGTCGAGGTGAACCCCACTCGTGGTGCCCAGGAGGGGTCGGCACGGAGGGGACCCGAGTGGCCGCGGTCCCCTGGCTCGTGGCCCGAATGCACGGCCAGCCCTGGGGTGACACGCTGTCCCCTGGCTGCTGGGGACGCCCCAAAACGCCCCAAAACGCCCCAAAACGCCCCAAAACGCTTCTCTTCCAGCTGCTGTGGCCCGCTCACCCTGTCCCCAAAGCGCCACCACCCCCCGGGACACCCGCAAGCTGCTTCTGTGGGACAGGGGGGGAGTCCCCGCACCCCAAAACCTCCCGGGGCAGGATCCCAGAGAGGGAATCCCCATCCCCAGAGCTCACGCGGCGCTGCCACCCTCGTCACCAGCAGGAGGTGGCACTGTCCCCCCGGGGCGAGGGGACAACCCCGTCAGGGCAGTGATGTCACCGAGCGCTTGGGGACAAAGGGCGGCGAGCCTGTGACCAAACCGTGTCCCCAACCCCCAGAGGGTGACAAGAGCTTTTCCTGCCCCTCAACAACCGCGTCCCTTTGTCCCCAACCCCGCCGTGCCAGCCAAAACCAAGGAGGCACCAAGGAAGAGAAAATCCAGTCCCAAAAATCCCCCAAAAAACCCCCAAACCCTTCCCCTCCTGGATTTTGGGGCAGAGCAGGAAATGGGATCACTCCAAATTCTTTCCCTCCTGGATTTTGGGGCAGAGCAGGAAATGGGATCCCTCCAAATTCTTCCCCTCCTGGATTTTGGGGAATCACAGAAAATCAGATCCCTCCAAATTCTTCCCCTCCTGGATTTTGGGAAATTGCAGGAAATGGGATCACTCCAAACCCTTCCCCTCCTGGATTTTGGGGAATCACAGAAAATCAGATCCCTCCAAGCCCTTTCCCTCCTGGATTTTGGGGAATTGCAGGAAATGGGATCCACCTAAACTCTTCCCTTTCTACCAGATCCTACTGGATTTTGGGGCAGAGCAGCAAAATTGGATCCCCCCAAACCCTTCATTTCCATCAGATCCTCCTGGATTTTGGGGAAGTGCAGAAAACCAAATCCCTCCAAACCCTTCCCCGCCTGGATTTTGGGGCAGTGCAGGAAATGGGTTCCCTCCAAACCCTTCCCCTCCTGGATTTTGGGAAATTGCAGGAAATGGGATCCCCGAAAACCCTTCCCTTTCCACCAGATCCTCCTGGATTTTGGGAAATTGCAGGAAATGGGATCCACCTAAACTCTTCCCTATCTACCAAATCCTCCTGGATTTTGGGGCAGAGCAGGAAAATTGGATCCCCCCAAACCCTTCATTTCCATCAGATCCTCCTGGATTTTGGGGAAGTGCAGAAAACCAAATCCCTCCAAACCCTTCCCCTCCTGGATTTTGGGGCAGTGCAGAAAATCAGATCCCTCCAAACCCTTCCCCTCCTGGATTTTTGGGGCAGAGCAGGAAATGGGTTCCCTCCAAACCCTTCCCCTCCTGGATTTTGGGAAATTGCAGGAAATGGGATCACTCCAAACCCTTCCCTTTCCACCAGATCCTCCTGGATTTTGGGAAATTGCAGGAAATGGGATCCACCTAAACTCTTCCCTTTCTACCAGATCCTCCTGGATTTTGGGGCAGAGCAGGAAAATTGGATCCCCCCAAACCCTTCATTTCCATCAGATCCTCCTGGATTTTGGGGCAGTGCAGAAAATCAGATCCCTCCAAACCCTTCCCCTCCTGGATTTTTGGGGCAGAGCAGGAAATGGGATCACTCCAAACCCTTCACCTCCTGGATTTTGGGGAAATGGAGAAAATCAGATCCCTCCAAACCCTTCCCCTCCTGGATTTTGGGGCAGAGCAGGAAATGGGATCACTCCAAACCCTTCCCCTCCTGGATTTTTGGGAAATGGAGAAAATCAGATGCCTCCAAACCCTTCCCCTCCTGGATTTTGGGGCAGACCAGGAAATCGGATCACTCTAAAATCACCACCCTGGGAGTGTCCCCGCCTCGGGCCGTGCCCGGGGGCGCTGCCAGGGCCTCGAGCATCCCAAAAATCACCACCCTGGGCGTGTCCCCGCCTCGGGCTGGCCCGGGCGGGTTTTAGGGGCGCAGTACCTGCTGCTGGCCCTGGATCCGCATGTACTCCATGCGCTGCTTGATGTGCTTGCCCTTGTCGGGGCTGCCCTGCTGGCCCTGCTTCAGCCGCGACGCCGGGTTCACCACCTTCATGGCCGGGATGGAGACGCCACCGCTCTGCAGGGTACAAAAAACCCGCCAGGAAAGGGTTAAAATCGCGTGTGGGAACCCTCCCTCTACCTGGAGCTGCGCCGAAACCAGCGCTGCGGTGACGGTGCCAGGTGAGGATGAGCTCCGAACCGGGTCGGGACTTACCGGGAGCCACCCCAGAGGGAGTTTAGGGCAGACACGGCAAAAAAAAACCGGGACACGGAGGGCGGGACAGGAAACCCCGAGAGAGGGAAAGAGGCGGCGGCAGAAGCAGATTCCAGGTGGGAACGGCGGCGGTGGGAATACAGAGGAGTTTATTGACAGATGTGCACAGATGTGGATACAGAGAACCGCCAGAGCAGCGGTGAGGGCGGTGCCACACGCCACGCGTGTCACCTCCCCTGCTGGGGACATCCCTCCTGCCTGTCCTGTCCCCAGGCTGGGAAATCAGGTGAAGCCCTTGGGATTCCCGCACCCGCAGCGCGAGGAAATCGTGGAAAATCAGCTGGAAGAGAGCCAGGAGGATCCTCAGAATCCTGAAATCCCGCACCCGCAGCACTCCCGGCGCTGGGGATCGCCCCAAGCAGCGCAGGATCCTCGGAGGGTGACACCAGCCCTGCTCAGGTTTAGGGCTGAACCATCCTGCCTAAACCCTGAGCCTGGCTTTGCCCCAGCCCCAGGCATAAATCCATCCTGCAGCTCCACTTCCCGTAAAAAAAACCCAAAAAAACCCCAAAACCAAAACCAAACAAACAAAAAAAACCCCAACAAAAACAAAAACAAAAAGCAAAAAAAACCACCCCAAAAACCCCCAAACCTAAAATCCCCCATAAAACTCTCCCAAAAAAACAACCAAACAAAAAACAAAAAAGAAAAAAATCCCCAAAAAAACAAAAACCAAAAAAACCCCCAAACAAAGAGCCCCAAAAAGACAAAAAGCAAAAAGGAAAAACCCCAGGCCCTAAAACCCCTCACAAAACTCCCCAAAAAACCAACCAAACAAAAAACAAAAAGAAAAAAATCCTCAAAAAACCAAAAATCAAAAAAAACCCAAACAAACAAAAAAACTCCAAAAAACAAAAAACAAGAAAAACAAACCTAAACCCCCCCACAAAACTCCCCAAAAAAACCAACCAAACAAAAAACAAAAAGAAAAAAATCCTCAAAAAAACAAAAACAAAAAAAACCCCAAACAAAAAACCCCCCAAAAACAAAAAACAAAACAAAAAAAACCTTAAAACCTCCCACAAAACTCCCCAAAAAACCCAACCAAACAAAAAACAAAAAGAAAAAAATCTCCAAAAACCCAAAAAACCCCAAATAAACAAAAAAAACCCCCAAAAAACCAAAAAAAAAATCCCCAAAAAAACAGCGGGAAAATTGAAAATTGCAGTGAGAGCCCCCCGAGGAGGGAGAGAACGGCTCCAAACGCAAAATGAGATTTATTTCCCAGCGCTGGCAGTTAATAAAGGAGCAGGTTGATGTCGCAGCAGAGCTCAGGACATTTTTCTCCCCTCCCTGTTTTGTTTTTTTTCCCAGATTTTCAGCTGGATTCCAGCAGAAAGCGATTTGGGATGGCTTCAGGGAGCTCGGGCTGTGGTTTGATTAGGAGAAACGTCTGCCAGGCTCTGGCTGCCGCTCATGAGGAGAGGGATTTAATGCAAGATGGTGAAACTGAGAGTGGTGCGTGAGCACCCAGGGCTGGCTGAGCCCGTGGGGTGCTCTTGGACCTCCTGGGATGCTCGTGGATCCCTTGGGATGCTCCTGGAGCCTTTGGGCTCCCTGTGGACCCTGTGGGATGCTCTTGGACCCCGTGGGATGATCCTGGACCCTGTGGGATGCTCGTGGTTCCCTTGGGATGCTTCTGGACCCCGTGGGGTGCTCGTGGACCCCGTGGGATGCTCACGGACCCCTTAGGATACTTGTGGACCCCGTGGGATGCTCTTGGATCCCATGGGATGATCCCTGGATCCCTTGGGATGCTCCTGGACCCCCTGGGATGATCCTGGAGCCTTTGGGATGCTCGTGGTTCCCTTGGGATGCTTCTGGACCCTGTGGGATGCTCGTGGACTCTTTGGCATGCTCGTGGACCCCGTGGGATGCTCACGGACCCCTTAGGATACCTGTGGACCCCGTGGGATGCTCGTGGACCCCTGTGGGATGCTCCTGGAGCCTTTGGGATGCTCGTGGATCCCTTGGGATGCTTCCTGGACCCCGTGGGGTGCTCGTGGACCCCGTGGGATGCTCATGGACCCCCTGGGATGCTCGTGGATCCCTTGGGATGCTCTTGGATCCCATGGGATGATCCTGGACCCTGTGGGATGCTAGTGGACCCTTTGGGATGCTCGTGGATCCCTTGGGATATTCCTGGATCCCGTGGGCTGCTCGTGGACCCCATGGGATGCTCACAGACCCCTAGGATCCTTGTGGACCCCGTGGGATGCTCCTGGACCCTTTGGGATGCTCTTGGATCCCGTGGGATGCTCACGGAGCCTTTGGGATGCTCTTGGATCTCATGGGATGATCCTGGAGCCTTTGGGATCCTTGTGGACCCCGTGGGATGCTCTTGGACCCCGTGGGATGTTTCTGGACCCCGTGGGATGCTCTTGGACCCTTTGGGATGCTCTTGGGTCCCTTGGGGTGCTCATGGAGCCTTTGGGATGCTCTTGGATCACTTGGGATGCTCTTGGATCTCATGGGATGATCCTGGAGCCTTTGGGATGATCCTGGAGCCTTTGGGATCCTTGTGGACCCCGTGGGATTCTCCTGGACCCCGTGGGATGCTCCTGGACCCCGTGGGATGCTCCTGGACCCCGTGGGATGCTCCTGGACCCCGTGGGATGCCTGCTGCTCCAAAAACCCGACAGGGTGTGGAAGAATCCCCCTCACCCCGAGTCTAATTCCAGGACGGGACCAGCCAGCAGCAGCCAGCTCCATCTCCCTTCCCGCTGCCAGCTCCTGCCTCGCTCACTCCTGCCCTTCCCAAAACCCCGCAGGAGTCGGGGAGAAGAGGAAGATCCGTTTCCACACCTCGGCTCAGCCCGGAGGAGGAGTCACAGAGAGGGAGCAGGCGGAGGAAGAGACACCAGAGCGAATCCAGGGCAGAGCAGGGCGCGGGGGAGAAGAGAAAATGAACCTGGCCAGCGCCGGGGGGCAGCTGCGGCTTGGGGAGCAGCGCTGGCTTGGTCCTGCTGGGAACGGGACTCCTGGCAGCGCCATCCTTGGCCCGGCTCAGGTCCAGCGCGGTGTCACCGTGCCCGAGGTCCCCAAAGCCTCTCCCGACCTCCTCGGATCCCGCTGCGTCCTTGGAGAGCACGAACTCCACGGCGGGGTGGCTGCTGATCTCGCTGATGGTCATTTCCAGCTCGCGGATGGTTTCCTCCAGGCTGTCCAGTCTCTGGTAGGTGTCCTCATAAATCTCGTTTTTACCCGGAGCCGCGTGGCGCTCGGGGGACAAGTGGCGTTTGCAGAGTCCCTCCGTCACCTCCCCGGCAGCTGGAGCTGCTCCATCCCGTCCCGGGGATGCCGTGGAGTGTCCAGGAGAGAGCCTGGCTCCTTTTGGGGATCCCCATGGGGAATTTCGGGCATGATCCCGGCACCCTCACCTTCCCCGCGGCTCTGAGGAGGCTGTGCGGCCACGGAAATTTGGGGACAAATGTTGTCGCTGCCTCCTTGTCCCCCCGTTTTATCCCGCGGGAAAGGCGGGGCTGCCGAAGGAAATTCCCGGGATGCGCTGCCGGGGGCGGGGCGCGGGGCTGGAGGGGATTTTGGGGAGCTGCTTGTCCCCTCGGGTGGCAGCCACAGCTCCGGCTCGGCTTCGGGGGACGGAGGCTCCGACACCCACTCGGTGAGCACGATCTGGGGCAGGGAGAACGCCCGGCTGGCCGGGGCTGCCTGCGGCTCCTGGGTAGAGAATTCAGACACGTTACAGGGGCCAGCAGGCAGCGGGGTTTGTCTGGGGAGGCACCTCGGGGTGCTACCAAGTGTTGGGGTCCCCCCCGTGCCGGTGCTGCCGGGCATGGCAGAGTTGCAGGAGGGAGTTTGGGAAGGGAAGGGGGGCTCGGGTCCCTCTTGCTGATCCCATAAATCCCATCGGGATTTTGAGCATGGACAGGGAATGGAGAGGGGCTCAGCTCCCTCCTCGAGCTCTGACATCCCACAGAAGCGTGGGAAAGGACTGGAGAGGGGCTCAGCTCCCTCCTGCTGATCCCATAAATCCCATCGGGATTTATGGCATGGACAGGGATTGGACAGGGATGTTCAGCTCCATCCTCCAGCCCTGACATCCCACAGGAGCACGGGAAAGGACTGGACGGGGGGGCTCAGCTCCCTCCTCCCCATCCCATAAATCCCATCTGGATTCGCAGCATGGACAGAGAATGGACAGGGATGTTCAGCTCCCTCCTGCTGATCCCATAAATCCCATCGGGATTTTGAGCATGGACAGGGAATGGAGAGGGGCTCAGCTCCCTCCTCCAGCCCTGACATCCCACTGGATCCAGAGCATGGCCAGGGACTGAAAAGGGATGTTCAGCTCCCTCCACCAGCCCTATATCCCACAGGAGCGTGGACAGGGACTGGACAGGGATGTTCAGCTCCCTCCTCCCCATCCCATAAATCCCATCGGGATTCACAGCATGGACAGGGGAGAGAAGCTGGAGAGGGGCTCAGCTCCCTCCAGCTGATCCCATAAATCCCATCGGGATTTTGAGCATGGACAGGGAATGGAGAGGGGCTCAGCTCCCTCCTCGAGCTCTGACATCCCACAGGAGCATGGACAGGGGCTGGAAAGGGATGTTCAATTCCCTCTTGCCCAGCCCTACATCCCACAGGGATCCAGAGCATGGACAGGGACTGGAAAGGGATGCTCAGCTCCCTCCTCCATCCGTACCATCCCTCTGGGATCAGAGCATGGAAAGGGAAGTTCAATTCCCTCTTGCCCAGCCCTGACATCCCACAGGGATCCAGAGCATGGACAGGGAATGGACAGGGATGCTCAGCTCCCTCCTGTCCAGCCCTACGTCCCACTGGGATCCAGAGCATTTTCCTCCAGTTCTCTCCACCCTGTGCCTTCCCTGTTCCACCCTGGGCATTCCCTGCTCCACCCTGTGCCTTTCCTGCTCCATCCTGAGCATTCCCTGCCCCATCCTGAGCATTCCCTGCCCCATCCCAGCCACTCTCCAGGCATTTTCCTCCAGTTCTCTCCACCCTGTGCATTCCCTGTTTCACCCTGAGCATTCCCTGCTCCACCCTGGGCATTCCCTGCTCCATCCCTGTGCATTCCCTGCTCCACCCTGGGCATTCCGTGCTCCACCCTGTGCCTTTCCTGCTCCATCCCAGCCACTCTCCAGGCATTTTCCTCCAGTTCTCTCCATCCTGTGCATTCCCTGTTCCATCTTGAGCATTCCCTGCTCCACCCTGAGCATTCCCTGCTCCACCCTGTGCATTCCCTGCTCCATCCTGTGCATTCCCTGCTCCATCCTGGGCATTCCCTGCTCCACCCTGGGCATTCCCTGCCCCATCCCAGCCATTCTCCAGGCATTTTCCTCCTGCTCTCCCCACCCTGAGCATTCCCTGCTCCTTCCTGTGCATTCCCTGCTCCACCCTGTGCCTCCCCTGCCCCACCCCAGCCTCTCTCCGGGCTCTCTCCACCCCAGAGCCCAGCACGGAGATCAGTTGAGCTGCGCTGCAGCCTCACCCGACCCAGGCAGACCCACCCCCCGGGGTCCCCATGCCCCGCCCGCCCTCCGGGCCCGCAGTGCCCGGTGCGGTGCCGGCCCGGCCCGGGAGCGCCCCGGGAGCCGCGGCCGTGGGTTAGTGCTGCGTCCGGCGGCGTGAGCGAGGCAGTGAGGAGACAAGCCGGCCATTAGTGGGTTAAATCAGAGAAGGAAAAGCAGAAGTGAGCGGAGAAGAGGAGGAAGGCGGTGAGAGCGCAGCCCCGTGGAGCTGTTACCTTCCGTGCTGGGGCTGCGGCTCCGCTGGGCCGGCAGCCGGAGCGGCCCGGGGACGCGGCCTCGAGGGGGAGGGGAGGGGAGGCAGAGCTCCGCTGAAACACCTGGGGAGTCAAACACGGCCCGTCGGAGGGAGCGGGAGCCCGGGGCTGCGGCGGGGCTCGGGGTGGCCACGGCGGGGCTCGGGGTGGCCACGGCCCCGGGATGGGGGTGGCTGTGCGCTGGTGGCTTTGGCCACTGGGCTGCTGGCAGAGTCACTGGTCACTTGGCCAGCAGGGTCACTGGTCACTTGGCCAGCAGGGTCACTGATCATCTGGCCAGGAGTGTCACTGGTCACCTGGCCGGGAGTGTCACTGGTCATCTGGCCAGCAGGGTCACTGGTCACTTGGCCAACAGAGTCACTGTCAGCAGGGTCACTGGTCACTTGGCCAGGAGTGTCACTGGTCATCTGGCCAGGAGTGTCACTGGTCACGTGGCCAGCAGGGTCACTGGTCACCTGGCCAGGAGTGTCACTGGTCACCTGGCCAGCAGGGGTCACTGGTCACCTGGCCAGAAGAGTCACTGGTCACCTGGCCGGGAGTGTCACTGGTCATCTGGCCAGGAGTGTCACTGGTCACTTGGCCAGCAGGGTCACTGGTCACCTGGCCAGAAGAGTCACTGGTCACATGGCCAGGAGTGTCACTGGTCACCTGGCCAGAAGAGTCACTGGTCACTTGGCCAGCAGAGTCACTGGTCATCTGGCCAGAGTGTCACTGGTCACTTGGCCAGCAGGGTCACTGCCAGCAGGGTCACTGGTCACTTGGCCAGCAGAGTCACTGGTCACATGGCCAGCAGGGTCACTGGTCACCTGGCCAGGAGTGTCACTGGTCATCTGGCCAGCAGGGTCACTGGTCACCTGGCCAGAAGAGTCACCCATCCCCTGGCCATCAGTGTCACCTGCCCGTCACCTGCCCCTGGGCCAGCAGTGTCACCGGTCCCTGGGCCAGCAGGGTCACTGGTCCAGTCTGGCAGCATCACTGGTCCAGTTCTCCTGCCTGCAGCACCATCACCTGTGCCACACCTGCACCATCACCTGTCCCCTGCACCATCACTGGTGTCACCTCCACCATAACCAGTCCCACCTGCACCATCACCTGTCTCACACCTGCACCGTGCCCAGTTCTCCCTCCTGGGGGAAAACCACCCAGGTTAAACCACCCAGGTTAAAACCATCCAGGTTAAACCACCCAGGTTAAACCACCCAGGTTCAAACCACCCAGGTAAAAACCATCCAAGTTAAAAACACCCAGGTTAAACTGTCCAGATTAAAACCATCCAGGTTAAACCACCCAGGTAAAAACCACCCAGGTTAAACCACCCAGGTTAAACCACCCAGGTTAATCCACCCAGGTTAAACCATCCAGGTAAAAACCACCCAGGTTAAAATTATCCAGGTTAAACCATCCAGGTTAAACCATCCAGGTTAAACCATCCAGGTTAAAAATGATCCAGGTTAAAAACACCCAGGTTAAACTGTCCAGGTTAAAATGATCCAGGTTAAACCACCCAGGTTAAAATGATCCAGGTTAAAACCATCCAGGTTAAACCACCCAGGTTAAACCATCCAGGTTAAAATAACCCAAGTTAAAACCACCTCCCTCCCCAGTGGAGCACCTGAGCTGTGCTCAGCCATAAAAACCAGAGGGAGCTCCCAGGGTGCATCACCTGTCCCTGGCGGTGTCACTGCTCTGTCCCCACGGCCCCGGGAGGAGCAGGAACCCCCACGTGGTGCCAGTGCCGGGAATGTCACAGATGTCACACCCCAAACCCCCCGAGCTGTCACTGGAGTGGAAGGGTGGGGTGGTGTCACCTCTGGGGTGTTGTCACCTTTGAGGTGCTGTCACCTTTGGGGTGCTGTCACCTTTAGGGTGCTGTCACCTCTGGGATGGTGCTGCCTTGGGGGTGCTATCACCTCCAGGATGCTGTGCTGTCACCTCCAGGGGTGCTGTCACCTTTAGGGTGCTGTCACCTTTGAGGTGCTGTCACCATTGGGATGCTGTCACCATTGGGATGCTGTCACCTCTGGGGTGCTGTCACCTCCAATGTGGTGTCACGTCCAGGATGGTGTCACCTCCAGGCTGGGGTGCTGTCACCTCCAGGGGTGCTGTCACCTTTGGGGTGCTGTCACCTCTAGGTGCTGTCACTTTTGGAGTGCTGTCACCTCCAGGTGCTGTCACCTCGGGGGTGCTGTCACCTCGGGGGTGCTGTCACCTTTAGGGTGTTGTCACCTTTAGGGTGCTGTCACCTTTGGGGTGCTGTCACCTCCAGGTGCTGTCACTTTTGGGGTGTTGTCACTTTTGGGGTGCTGTCACCTCGGGGGTGCTGTCACCTCCAGGTGCTGTCACTTTTGGGGTGTTGTCACCTTTGAGGTGCTGTCACCTCCAGGTGCTGTCACCTTTAGGGTGTTGTCACCTTTGGGGTGCTGTCACCTCCAGGTGCTGTCACCTCCAGGTGCTGTCACTTTTGGGGTGCTGTCACCTTTGGGGTGCTGTCACCTTTCGGGTGCTGTCACCCCCAGGTGCTGTCACCTCCAGGTGCTGTCACCTTCGGCGCCGCCCCGCCCTCCCGCGCTCACCTCCAGCTCCGCGATGATCCGATCCTCGTCGTCGTCGTCCTTGACGGCCGAGGCGATGACGGGCGGGGTGGACGCGGGCCGGGCCACCTCGGACACCGCCCGCCGCAGCTTCACCTGCGGCTTCTGCGGCTCCAGCTCCTCCGACTCCGCCTTCTGCGGGCACAGCGGCCGTGAGCGCCGGGGACACCGGGGGACAGCGGGGAACAGCGGGAGGACACTGGCGAGCACCAGGGGGCAAGGAGGGGGCACCGGGAGGGCAGGGGGACACCAGGAGAGGGGACACGGGGAGGGGCGGCATCGGGGGGAACACCGCGCGGGGACACAGGGGGGTGGCACAGGGGGAGGACACAGGGGGCAGGGGGTGTACACCCGGGGGGACACTAGCGAGCACCGGGGGGGGGACACAGGGGGGCACCGGGGGGGTGGCACAGGGGGGACACAGGGGGCCACCACGCGAGGAGCAGCGGGGGGGACACCGGAGGCGGCATCGGGGGGCCACAGGGGAGGCAGCGAGAGGCAGTGGGGGGACACAGGGGACACTGGGGGGTACCAGAGGACACCAGGAAGCACCGAGGGACACCAGGGGACACCGGGGGACAGCGGGGGACACCAGGGGACACAGGGGGACACCGAGGCCGCGCTGACCACCCCCACCCCGCCCCTCCCCCACCTTCATGAAGCCGGGCTCCTTCTTGCTGGTGACAATGACCTCTCCGCTGCGGGCCGTGGTCAGCCCGTGTGCCGAGGGGAAGCTGCGGCGGGGCGGCGGCGGCGGCGGCGACTTGGAGGGTTTTTCTGTCCGGTACCGGGGCACGGCCAGCTCGTCTGGGCGCAGAGGGGGCGGTCAGGGCACCGGGCACGGGCACCGGCCCTGGCACCGCTCCCGGTACCGACCCTGGCACCGACCCTGGCACCGACCCTGGCACTGCTCCCGGTACCGACCCTGGCACCGCCTTGGCACCGCTCCCGGTACCGACCCTGGCACCGACCCTGGCACCGCCTTGGCACCGCTCCCGGTACCGACCCTGGCACCGACCCTGGCACCGCTCCCGGTACCGACCCTGGCACCGCTCCCAGTACCGACTCTGGCACCAACCCTGGCACGCTCCCGGTACCGATCCTGGCACCGACCCTGGCACTGCTCCCGGTACCGACCCTGGCACCGCCCTGGCACCGCCCTGGTACCGACCCTGGCACCGACCCTGGCACTGCTCCCGGTACCGACCCTGGCACCGGCCCTGGCACCGACCCTGGTACCGCTCCCGGTACCGACCCTGGCACCGATCCTGGCACCACTCCCGGTACCGACCCTGGTACCGACCCTGGCACTGCTCCCGGTACCGACCCTGGTACCGACCCTGGCACCGACCCTGGCACCGCCTTGGCACGCTCGGTACCGACCCTGGCACCGACCCTGGCACGCTCCCGGTACCGACCCTGGCACCGCTCCCAGTACCGACTCTGGCACCAACCCTGGCACGCTCCCGGTACCGATCCTGGCACCGACCCTGGCACTGCTCCCGGTGCCGACCCTGGCACCGCCCTGGCACGCCCTGGTACCGACCCTGGCACCGACCCTGGCACTGCTCCGGTACCGACCCTGGCACCGGCCCTGGCACCGACCCTGGTACCGCTCCCGGTACCGACCCTGGCACCGATCCTGGCACCACTCCCGGTACCGACCCTGGTACCGACCCTGGCACTGCTCCCGGTACCGACCCTGGCACCGACCCTGGCACCGCTCCCGGTGGGGGAAAACCACCCAGGTTAAACCATCCAGGTTAAACCACCCAGGTTAAAACCACCCAGATTAAACTATTCAGGTTAAACCATCCATATTAAACCATCCAGGTTAAACCACCCAGGTTAAACCACCCAGGTGTGCAGCCCCTGTCCCTGGCGGTGCCACCGCCCTGTCCCGTGTCCCCGGGAGGGGCAGGAACCGCCGCCCCCCGCCCTCCCCCGGGCCGTACCTGAGCCCCGGCGCCCATTGGGGTCCCCTTTGCCCCCCGATTTGGGGGCGTGCTGTGCCTTGGAGGGTTTGTGCTCGGGCGTGGAGGCGGCGCTGGGGGCTGGTTTGTGCTTGGCGGCGAATTCCAGGTCGGGGATGGCTTTCATCAGCTCGGCCTGCGTCTCCTCCAGCAGCCGGTTGATGTCCTTGGCGCTGTACTGGGTGAGCGCCGCCCGCTTCTCCTCCCAGTCCCGCTCGGCGGCCTGCGGGAGCGGGGTGTGATCCCCAGAGCCGGGGCACCCCGAAACAGAGCCCGGGACACCCCGAAACAGAGCCCGGGACACCCCCAGAGCGCTGGGACACCCCTAAACAGAGCCCGGGACACCCCCAAACAGCCCCCGGGACACCCCCAGAGCGCTGGGACACCCCTAAACAGAGCCCCGGGACACCCCCAGAGCACCGGGACACCCCTAAAACAAAGCCCGGGACACTCCAAAATAGAGCCCGGGACACCCCCAAAACAGCCACCGAGACACCCCCAAAACAGAGCCCGGGACACCCCCAAAACAGAGCCCGGGACACCCCCAAAACAGGGCCCGGGACACCCCCAGAGCACCGGGACACCCCTAAACAGCACCCAGGACACCCCCAAACAGCCCCGGGACACCCCCAAAACAGCCACCAGGATACTCCCAAAAGCAGCCCCAGAGACACCCCCAGGCGCTGGGGACACCCCCAAAGAGACCCAGGACACCCCAAAACAGAGCCGGGACACCCCCAGAGCCCGGGACACCCCTAAACAGCACCCAGGACACCCCAAACAGCCCCCGGGACACCCCAAAACAGAGCCCGGGATACTCCCAAAACAGCCCCGGGACACCCCCAAAGAGACCAGAGACACCCCCAGAGCGCTGGGACACCCCAAAACAGAGCCCGGGACACCCCCAAAACAGAGCCCGGGACACCCCCAGAGCAGGGACACCCCCAGGGCGGGACACCCCTAAACAGCACCGGGACACCCCCAAAACAGCCACCGGGACACTCCAAAATAGAGTCCGGGACACCTCCAGAGTGCCGGGACACCCCAAAACAGGGTCCAGGACACCCCAAAACAGGGTCCGGGATACCCCAAAACAGAGCTTGGGACACCCCCAGAGCGCCCGGGACACCCCTAAACAGCACCCAGGACATCCCCAAACAGCCCCCGGGACACCCCCCAGAGCTCGGGACACCCCCAAAGAGACCTGGGACACCCCAAAACAGAGCCCGGGACACCCCCCAAAACAGCCACCGGGATACTCCCTAAACAGCCCCCAGGACACCCTCAGAGTGCCTGGGACACCCCCAAAGAGGCCGGGACACCCCAAAACAGAGCCCGGGACACCCCCAGAGTGCTGGGACACCCCCAAAGAGACCCAGGACACCCCTAAACAGAGCCCGGGACACCCCCCAGAGTGCTGGGACATCCCTAAACAGCGCCAGGACACTTCTAGAGTGCCGGGACACCCCCAAAGAGAGACCCTGGACACCCCCAGAGCTGGGACACCCCCAAAGAGCCCCGGGACACCCCCAGAGCGCTGGGACACCCCCCAAAGAGACCCAGGACACCCCTAAACAGCCCCGGGACACCCCCCACACATTCGAGGCACTCCCCAGATATTCTGGGAGTATTTGGGGGACATTTTACCCCCAACCCCAAATTTCATCACCCCCACACAATCGAGGCACTCCCCAAACATTCAGAAGGAACATTTTCACCCCATCCCCAAATTCCACCGTGCCCCCCACCCTCCCCACTTTCCACCCAGCACTAGCAGGGCGAGTGCTGCTCCCACCCCCATTCCCACCTCCCCAGTCCCTCCAGAGGAGCCCCCCAAAAACCCCAGCACCCCCCTCACCTCCACGGACACCGCTTTATCCGCGCTTTTCTTGCTGGGGGTCTCGGGCGCCGTCTGGGTCTTGGCTGGCACCATCTCGGGGGCTCGTGCGGGATTATTGCTCTTGCCAGGGTGGCTTTGGGGCTGGGGGGGGCTGTGCCCGAACCCCAGGGGTTCGGGGGTGCCCGTCAGGTGGTGCAGGCTCACGGGGGGGCTGGTGGGCATCTCCAGTTCCAGTCCTTTGCTGAAATCCGTCTCTGGCGCCACCTTCTTGGGCGACTGGCTCAGGCTGCTGGGCGAGCTCCACACGCCCTCGTCCACTTGCCTGGGAGAGAGGGGAGGGGCTGAGGGGTGGTGGGGAACCGGGAGGGGTCACAAAAATCCTAAATTCCTGTAGGGTGAGGCGGTCTGAGGTCTGGGAAAGGGTTGGGCTTGGTGATGGAAAAATGGATCGTTCTGAATCTTTCCCCTTCCATCAGATCCTCCTGGATTTTTGGGAAGTGTGGGAAATGGGATCACTCCAAACCCTTCCCCTCCTGGATTTTGGGAAGTGCAGGAAGTGGGATTCCCCCAAACCCTTCCCCTTCCTGGATTTTGGAGCAGTGATGGAAAGGGGGTCTTCCCAAACCCTTCCCTTTTCACCAGATCCTCCTGGATTTTTGGGAAGTGTGGGAAATGGGATCACTCCAAACCCTTTCCCTCCTGGATTTTGGGGCAGTGCAGGAAATCAGATCACCCCAAACCCTTCCCCTCCACACCTGGAAAGGACTGGCTGTATTTTTGGGGTCCTTTAGCAGAAAAACGAGGCTTTTATGAAAAAAAGGAGTTCCCACCCACACCTGGAGTGAACCACAAGGGTGGTTTTGGGGACCTTTAGCAGGAAAATTGATGTTTTATTAAAAAAAGGCTTCCCCCCACACCTGGAGGGAGCTACAAGAGTCTTTTTGGAGTCAGCTTGGATTCTGACTCTGTCAGTGTTTTGGGATTGTTCTTTTCAATACTGTATTTCTATTTTAATTTTCCTAGTAAACAACTGTTACTCCTAATTCCCATATCTTTGCCTGAGAGTCCCTTAATTTCAAAATTATGATAATTTGGAGGAAGGGGTTATATTCTCCACTTCAAATAGAGGGTTCTGCCTTTCTTGGCAGATACCTGTCCTTCAAACCAGGACAAGCCACCATTTAAAGGGATTGGTACCAGCACCCTGACTGACTGACGTGTGTCAGCTTGGATTCTGACTCTGTCAGTGTTTTGGGATTGTTCTTTTCAATACTGTATTTCTATTTTAATTTTCCTAGTAAACAACTGTTACTCCTAATTCCCATATCTTTGCCTGAGAGTCCCTTAATTTCAAAATTATGATAATTTGGAGGAAGGGGTTATATTCTCCACTTCAAATAGAGGGTTCTGCCTTTCTTGGCAGATACCTGTCCTTCAAACCAGGACAAGCCACCATTTAAAGAGATTGGTACCAGCACCCTGACTGACTGACGTGTGTCAGCTTGGATTGTGACTCTGGCAGTGTTTTGGGATTGTTCTTTGCAATACTGCATTTCTATTTGTGTTGGATTGCAATACAAGATGTCACCAGCAGTGTGTGTTCTGTCACCATCTGTTAAACCGGGTGGGGCAGTGGCCCTTATCTCCTGGCACATATTACCTGCTAATGGGCCATCTCAAAACCAGCTGGGGCAATCATCTTTATCTTTTCCCACAGCCCATCCTCCCTCCAGGAGATATCTCCTGTTAATGGGCCAGGTGTTAAGAACCAGGGATTTTTCTTTGTAATACTGCACTACTGCATTTCTATTTTAATTTTCCTGGTAAAGAACTGTTATTCCTAATTCCCTTACCTTTGTCTGAGACCCCCTTAATTTCAAAAATCATAATTAAAAAATATAAATAAATAAAGAAATAATATTAAATAAATAATTAATAAATTAATAATAATTAACACACAAACAAATAATATTAATTAAATAACAATAAAAATAAATAATATTAAATAAATAATTAATAAAGTAATAATAATTAATACATAAACAAATAATATTAATTAAATAATAATATTAAATAAATAATATTAAACAAACAAACTAAACAAATAAACAAATAAATAATAATTAATTCTCCATTTCAAATAGAGGATCCTGCCTTCCTTGGCAGACACCTGTCCCCCGAACCATGTGGGGCTCACCTGCGGATCTGCGCCAGGGTGTCGGTGACGCTCTTGCAGCGCTTGAGGAGCCCGTCCAGGCGGTTCGGCTCCTCCTTGAGGAACTTCACGGCCTCGACCTCCACCCGCAGCACCACGCGCATCTTGCTCTGCAGGCTGGGGAACTGAGCTGCCGGGGGACACCGGTGTCACCGCTGTGTCACCTCTGTGACAGTCCCAGTGCCCAGGCTGGCACTGCCGGGCGACACCAGTGTCACCTCTGTGACTGTCCCAGTGCCAGGGGGCACCAGTGTCACCGCTGTGTCACCTCTGTGACTGTCCCAGTGCCAGGGGACACCGGTGTCACCGCTGTGTCACCTCTGCGACTGTCCCAGTGCCCAGGTGGCACTGCCAGGGGACACTGGTGTCACCTCTGTGTCACCGCTGTGCCACCTCTGTGACTGTCCCAGTGCCTGGCTGGCACTGCCAGGGGACAGCAGTGTCACCTCTGTGCCACTCCTAGTGGCAGGGGACACTGGTGTCACCTCTATGTCACCTCTGTGACAGTCCCAGTGCCCGGCTGGCACTGCCAGGGGGCACCGGTGTCACCACTGTGTCACCTCTGTGACTGTCCCAGTGCCCAGGTGGCACTGCCGGGCGACACCAGTGTCACCTCTGTGACTGTCCCAGTGCCAGGGGACACTGGTGTCACCACTGTGCCACCTCTGTGACTGTCCCAGTGCCTGGCTGGCACTGCCAGGGGACAGCGGTGTCACCTCTGTGCCACTCCTAGTGGCAGGGGACACTGGTGTCACCTCTGTACCACCTCTGTGCC
Source organism: Luscinia megarhynchos (assembly GCA_034336665.1). Taxonomy (NCBI): domain Eukaryota; kingdom Metazoa; phylum Chordata; class Aves; order Passeriformes; family Muscicapidae; genus Luscinia; species Luscinia megarhynchos. The sequence continues at coordinate 470,613 of CM067589.1, read as the reverse complement.
ACTCTCAGTGCTAGGGGACACTGGTGTCACCTCTATGTCACCTCTGCAACTGTCCCAGTGCCCATGTGGCACTGCCAGGGGACACCAGTGTCACCTCTGTGCCACATCTGCGACTGTCCCAGTGCCTGGCTGGCACTGCTAGGGGACACCGGTGTCACCTCTGTGTCACCTCTGTGTCACCTCTGTGTCACTCTTGGCACCAGGGGACACTGGTGTCACCTCTGTGACTCTCAGTGCCAGGGGACACCGGTGTCACCTCTGTGCCCCTCCTGGTGCCCTGGCTGGGGATCCCTCCTCCTCCAGGGGCCATGGAAAACCTGGAGAATTCCAGGTGCAAACACAAATCCAGGGGCAGGGAAATCCTGGAACATCCCAGGTGTAAACACCCAAATCCAGGGACAAGGAAATTCTGGAGAATCCCAGATCCAAACACAGACCCAGGACAATCTGGAGAATCCCGGGTACAAACAGAAATTCAGGAAATCCTGGAGAATTCCAGGTGCAAACACAAATCCAGGAATTCCTGGAGCATCCCGGGTGCCAATATTCAAATCCAAGAATTCCTGGAACTTCCCAGGTACCAATATCTAAATCCAGGGACAAGCAAAACCTGGAGAATCCCGGGTACAAACAGAAATTCAGGAAATCCTGGAGAATTCCAGGTGCAAACACAAATCCAGGAATTCCTGGAGCATCCTGGGTGCCAATATCCAAATCCAAGAATTCCTGGAACTTCCCAGGTACCAATATCTAAATCCAGGGACAAGCAAAACCTGGAGAATCCCGGGTACAAACACAAATCCAGGAAATCCCGGAGAATCCCAGGTGCCCATACCCAAATCCATGAAATCCCAGAGCCCCCCAGGCATGGGTGGAGCAGGGGACCCCCCCAAAGCTCCGTTTCCCCCCACCCCAGCCCCCTCCTCACCTTTCAGGTCCGTCAGGGTCTCCCCCAGCTGCTTGAGCACCACGGCCTTTTCCTCCAGCTCCTGCACCGGGATCAGCCGCTGCCCGTGAGCCAGATCCTTCTGGATCTTCTCCACCGACTTCTCCAGGTCGCTGTGGGGGCAGGGGGTCATTTGGGGGGGTCATTTGGGGTCACTGGGGGGATCAGGAGAGTGGGGAACCCTGAGGGTGGCAGGTGCTCAGCTGGAGGGGGGAACACCAGGCTGGGACCCCTCCTCACTCAGGGGTGTGGTCAGTGCATGGTCACGGTTTGGGGACCCCCTCATTTGGGGACAAGGTCACTGTTTGGAGACCTCCCTTCATTTAGGGTTGTGATCATTGGGTGGGGACCCCCTCATTTAGGGACATGGGTACTATTGGGGACCCTCCCTCATTTAGGGACATGGGCACTATTTGGGGACCCTCCCTCATTTAGGGACATGGGCACTATTGGGGACCCTCCCTCATTTAGGGACATGGGCACTATTTGGGGACCTTCCCTCATTTAGGGACATGGGCACTATTTGGGGACTCCCCCTCATTTAGGGACATGGGCACTATTTGGGGACCCCCCACATTTGGGGACATGGGTACTATTGGGGACTCCCCCTCATTTAGGGACATGGGCACTATTTGGGGGACCCCCACATTTGGGGACATGGGTACTATTGGGGACTCTCCCTCATTTAGGGACATGGGTACTATTGGGGACCCTCCCTCATTTAGGGACATGGGCACTATTTGGGGACTCCCCCCACATTTAGGGACATGGGCACTATTGGGGACCCTCCCTCATTTAGGGACATGGGCACTCTTGGGGACCCTCCCTCATTTAGGGACATGGGCACTATTTGGGGACTCCCCCACATTTAGGGACATGGGCACTATTTGGGGACCCTCATTTAGGGACATGGGCACTATTGGGGACCCTCCCTCATTTAGGGACATGGGCACTATTGGGGGACTCCCCCTCATTTAGGGGGATGGTCACTGTTTGAGGACCCTCCCTCATTTAGGGACACAGTCACTGTTTGGGGACTGTTTGGGGTCCCCTCCTCATCTAGGGACATGGCCACTGTTTGGGGACCACCCCTCATTAGGGGACATGGTCACTGCACGGTCACTGTTTGAGGAATTCCCCTCATTTAGGGATGTGATCACTGCACAGTCACTTTTGGGGACCCCTCCTCATTTAGGGACATGGTAATTGTTTGGGGATTCTCCTCATATGGGGACATGGTCACTGTTTGAGGACCCTCCCTCATTTAGGGACATGGTCACTGCATGGGGCTGTTTGGGGACCCCTCCTCATTTGGGGACATGGCCACTGTTTGGGGACCCCTCCTCATTTGGGGACATGGTGCATGGGGACTGCTGGGGGACCCCTCCTCATTTAGGGTCGTGGTCACTGTTGGGGACCCTCTTCATTTAGGGACATGGTCACTTTTTGGTCACTGTTTGAGGAAGTCCCGTTGTTCCTGTGCCCTGCCTGTTGTTCCTGTGCCCTGCCCATTGTTTCTGTGCCCTTTAGGGGTAGGAAGTGCCCCTGCCTGGCATTTCTGTGCCCTGCCCATGTTTTCTGTGCCCTGCCCGTATTTTCTGTGCCCTGCCCATTGTTTCTATGCCCTGCCCGTTGTTCCTGTTCCCTGCCGGGAGTTTCTATGCCCTGCTGGGAATTTCTATGCCCTGCCCGTTGTTTCTGTGCCCTGCCCGTTGTTCCTGTGTCCTGCCTGGAGTTTCTATTCCCTGCCCATTGTTTCTATGCCCTGCCCGCTGTTCCTGTGCCCTGCCCGTTGTTCCTGTGCCCTGCCCCTTGTTCTTGTGCCCTGCCCCTTGTTCCTGTGCCCTGCCCGGAATTTCTATGCCCTGCCCGCTGTTCCTGTGCCCTGCCCGTTGTTCCTGTGCCCTGCCCCTTGTTCCTGTGCCCTGCCCGGAATTTCTATGCCCTGCCCGCTGTTCCTGTGCCCTGCCCGCTGTTCCTGTGCCCTGCCCATTATTCAGGTGCCCTGCCTGTTATTTCTGTGCCCTGCCCGGAGTTTCTATGCCCTGCCCGCTGTTCCTGTGCCCTGCCTGTTGTTCCTGTGCCCTGCCTGTTGTTCCTGTGCCCCAGCCAGACCAGCAGGGCTGTGCCCTGCTCACCTGAGCTGCTGGGTGATGAGCTCCTCCTCGTTGAGGTAGCGGAGCCGCTCCTCCTCCACCAAGCTGCGCTGGCGCTGCAGAGGATCCTCGTGCTTGCGCATCGTGTCCGTCACCCGCACGCTGATCTCCGTCTCCGTCCGCCGCAGCAGCGTCTTCACCGCCTCCTGGTTCTGCAGCTGCAGGGGAGGACGAGGAGGAGGAGGAAGAGGACGAGGAGGAGTAGGGGGTCAGGCTGGGAGAGACCCCCCAAGATGGGAAACGGGTCCTGAGAAGGGACTAGCCCTGAGCTGGGCACGGGGAGCGATCCCTGGGGTTACAGAGGGGAGGGATTCCCGAGCTCAGTGAGGGGAGAAATCCCTGAGCTGGGATTTGGGAAGGATCCCTAGGACTGGATCCCTGAGCTTGGATTTGGGAAGGATCCCCAGGCTCGGATTTGGGAAGGATCCCCAGGCTCGGTTTCAGGAAGGATCCCTGAGCTTGGATTGAGGAAAGATCCTTCAGCTCGGATTTGGGAAGGATCCCGGAGCTCAGTTTCAGGAAGGATTCCCTAAACTCAGTTTCAGGAGAGATCCCTAAATTCAGATTTGGGAAGGATCCCTGAGCTTAGATTCAGGAGCAATCCCTGAGTCTGGATTCAGGAAGGATCCCTAAATTTGGTTTCAGGAAGGATCCCCAGCCTCAGCTTCAGGAGGGATCCCTGAGTTGGGATTAATGAGTGATCCCTAAGCTCAGATTTGGAAAGGATCCCTGAGTCTGGATTTGGGAAGGATCCCTGAGCTCAGTTGCAGGAAGGATACATGAGCTTGAATTCAGCAGGGATCCCTAAGCTCGGATTCAGGAATTATCCCCACACTCGATTTCAGGAAGGATCCCTGAGTTGAGTTTGTATTTGGGAAGGATCGCTGAGTTTGGATTTGGGAAGGATCCCTGAGCTCAGTTTCAGGAAGGATCCCTGAGTTTGGATTCAGGAAGGATCCCTAAACTCGGTTTCAGGAGGGATCCCTAAGCTCAGCTTCAGGAGAGATCCCTGAGTTTGGATTCAGGAAGGATCCCCGTGCTCAGTTTCAGGAGGGATCCCTAAACTCAGATTTGGAAAGGATCCCTGAGCTCAGTTTCAGGAAGGATCCCTGAGTTTGGATTTGGGAAGGATTCCTGAGCTCGAATTCAGCAGGGATCCATGAGTTTGGATTCAGGAAAGATCTCTGAGTTTGGATTCAGGAGGGATCCTCAAGCTCAGATTTGGAAAGGATCCCCGAGGTTGGATTCAGGAAGGATCCCTGTGCTCGGTTTCAGGAAGGATCCCTAAACTCAGATTTGGAAAGGATCCCTGTGCTTGAATTTGGGAGGGATCCCCAAACTTGATTTCAGGAAGGATCCCTGAATTTGGATTCAAGAAGAATCCCTAAACTTGGATTTGGAAAGGATCCCTGAGATCAAATTCAGCAGGGAGCCATGAGTTTGGATTCAGGAAGGATCCCCGTGCTCGGTTTCAGGAGGGATCCCTAAACTCAGATTTGGGAAGGATCCCTGAGCTCAGTTTCAGGAAGGATCCCCGTGCTTGGCTTTGGGAACAGTCCCTGAGCTCATCTTCCCCAAGGCCCCCCGATCTCTCCCACACCACTCCCACCACAAAACCCCGATTTCCCCACCCTACCCCAGAACGGGCTGGGTCAGATTGGGGCTCCCCCCTCCCGGGGTGCCCACCTGCAGTTTCCTGAGCTGCTGCAGCTGGTTGCGCAGCTCGCTGGCGTTCTGCTGCAGGTCGTGCAGGTGCAGCTGCATGTGCAGGCGGCTCACGGCCGTGGGCTGCCCCGCGGGGGTGCTGGTGGCCGAGGGCGGCGGCGGCGCTGGCACCGGTGTCCCCATGCCACTGCGGCTGGTGGCTGTGAGGGAAGGCAAGCAGAGGCTGCTGAGTGTTGGGGAGGGAATAGCAAAATCTTATAAGTGCCTAGCAAGTAGCTCTGGATCAACAGATGAAATAGAGACGTTGGCAGTGTTTGACATAGACACTGAAAATAGTTATGTCAAGGTTTGAGGCCTATTCCTTTGTTTAAATAATACTAAATGCCACAAATACCAAAGAACCAACAAACATTTTGTCCCAAGCCTGGCAAGAAAGGTCTAAAGATAAAGGTTACAGATAAGAAAGCCATAAAACATGGTAATTTAGTAGTTTTTATAGGTTGCATGCAAATATTAGGAAATTAGTATATCGTATTAGATTGGTTATTGGAAATTAAAATATTTATTATAAAAAAATACTTATTGTATTGTAAATGAAAAATTGCTCTCTTACCTCTTACCTCTTACCTTTGATTTCTAATTTCCCTCTCTAAGCTTTCTCTTACCCTTTTGCTCTTATCACTTTCCATGCTCTACACTCTCTTTTACACCTACGCCTTATAATAAAATACAAATCTGAAGAACAAAAAATAATAAGCTCCTGAGTCAGTCCAACGACCATCCAACAACCCACCCCACAGCTGAGGGGCGGCACCCACTCTAGAACAGGTTTTTATGCCAAATTTTTTCCTTTCCCCGCTCCATCATTCAGTTCTGGTGGTCCCCAAAATTCCCCCGTCCATGCCAAGCCCTCCCTGCTTGTTTCATGTTTTTCAATATATTGAAAATATTTGAAATTTTTCGAAAATATTTGAAATGTTTTGAAAACATTTGAAATTTAAAATAAATATTTGAAATTTTAAAAAATATTTGAAATTTAAAAATATATTTAATTTTTTTTAAATATTTGAAATTTTTGGAAAATATTTGAAGTTTTTTGAAAGCATTCAAAATTTTGAAGCTTTTCTATTTTTCCTGCGCTGCTTCAGGGAATAACTTTAACACTCCACAGCCTGGCAGCTGCTGCTCTCCAGTTTTATTCAGACACAACAATTCCTCTCTAGGGCTGTAACTCAAGGGCACCCGACAAGCTCAGCCCTGAAAAATGTCAACAAAAATTAATTGGGAAAGGAGCAAACTGGGGGTAAATTACTTCATTTCCCGAAGCTGTAATCGGAGGATTAACCCCCGATATGTAAATGGATCAAATTTATAATTGTGTGAAAAATTGAAAAATTTGTGATCATTTTGGGTGTAGCGCTTTGAGAAAACTTTATATGCCGTTAATGTATTTCCATTTTTTAATCTTAATTCTTTCCGACTTCTGGTTTAAAACATGAAAAGGCATCACCAGCACTGTTAAAACCAGCTGTTAAAACCAGCTGGGGCAATCATCTTAATCTTTCCATAGCCCATCCTCCCTCCAGGAGATATCTCCTGTTAATGGGCCAGGTGTTAAACCAAGTGAGACAGTGATTCTTATCTATGTGGGGATATCTCTTGTTAATGGGTCATATGTACAAAACCAGCTGGGGCAATCATCTTTATCTTTCCCACAGCCCATCCTCCCTCCAGGAGATATCTCCTGTTCATGGCCATTGAGTCCCAGTGCATGACTGATAAAATTACATCATCCCACTGGGAGATGCTCCAGCCAGGGGGAGGAGCCAGACATTTCCTACCCAGATAAAAACTGAGATTTGGAACACCAGAGCAGCCTTTTCCACTGGATTCCAGAGGAAAACCAGACCTTTGCACATCATCCCTGGAGCTTCAGAGGAAACTGCACCTTCTACAGGAGCACTGCTCCAGCTGAACCACACCTGCCACTGCAGGAGGATGCAGCCACCATTGAATGGGACTGCTGCCAACACCCTGCCTGACTGACGGGTGTCAGCTTGGATTCGGACTCTGGCAGTGCTTTGGGATTGTTCTTTGTAATACTGCATTTCTATTTTAATTTTTCTGGGGGGCTACACTGGAGGGGGTCACCCATGGGGCAGAGGGGGAGTCCTGCAGCGCCAGGGGTCACTCACACGCCGACGGGGGGGTCCCGCCGTTGGTGGCTTCTGTCTTCTCACTGAAACAAAAGAGAGCAGGGGGAGTGAGTGTGGGCCAGGCACGGTGGGAAGGGGGACAGACCCCCCCACCAGGAGGAACATCCCAGCCCCCAGGGTCGCCCCTCACCTGGGGGTCTCGGCCTCGGAGCCGCGGAGCAGCGCGCTCTGCACCAGCCCCGTCAGGCTGGCGATTTGCTTCTCCATGGCCTCCATCCGCTCCCTGCGCAGGGACAGCGTAAGGGTCAATCCAAAATTTCCCTGATCTGCCTCATGCCATCATCAGAGACTGAGACCCAGGACCCCACCTCTGCTCTGGACCTGAGTTCTAGCCTGGCCCAGGTGGATGCTTGCCCAGGACTGTCTGTGCCTGTGCTGGTGCTGCCCAGGACTGTCTGAGCTGTGCCTGGTGCTGCCCAGAGCTGTCTGTGGCTGTTCTGGTGCTGCCCAGGACTGTCTGTGCCTGTGCTGGTGCTGCCCAGGACTGTCTGTGGCTGTTCTGGTGCTGCCCAGGACTGTCTGTGCCTATTCTGCTGCTGCCCAGGACTGTCTGTGGCTGTTCTGGTGCTGCCCAGGGCTGTCTGTGGCTGTGCTGGTGCTGCCCAGGACTGTCTGTGCCTGTTCTGGTGCTGCCCAGGACTGTCTGTGGCTGTGCCTGGTGCTGCCATGGTGCTGCTCTCAGGGTGCTGCTCACAGCGCCCTGTTCCAGCACCTGCTTCATGGAGTGACAATCTCCACATACAACAGTCCATAAATCTCCCACCTTTTGGCCAGAGGCCACTGGCTTTGGAAAAGGACAATAAAAAGTGACTTTCCTAAAGAGACTCTGAGATCTCTTTCTCCCCAATGTCCTTTCTGTTGGTAGCTATATCCCCATCCTCTCTTTCTCTCTCTATCACAAAACCAAACTGTTGGCACGCAATAAACTGCATTGCTGCTTTCTGCTGAACAAAACCTGAGTGTCTCGCTTTTGTCTTTTGCACCCTGGGGTCAAACGAACCATCACGACTCCCGCTGGGGTTGAGTGGATCGTGACAGACAGGGACGTGCCACCAGCTGGATTTGTCCCCACGGGCACCCCCTGGCCATGCTCACACCCTGTCCGTGCCACCCCGGCTGTTGGGGACACTGCTGTCACCAGCTGCACTAGTTCCCTCTCTGCGCGCCCTCACCTGATTCCTCAATCCCATCCCCACGGTGAGGAGCCTTCCTCTGCTCCTCCTCCTCCCCCTCCAGCTCACACAAACCCACCACGACCTTCCCCCGTTGTCAAAATCAATGTCAGGGGTCTCTCTGAATTCGTCAGAGAGAAATCAGAGTGCCGGGATTGAATTAAAGCCTTTGGAAGGATTGCAGTACATGAAGGCACTCCCACATAGAGTAGACGTTTAAGTAGAACTAAGTAAGTTTTAGGGTGAGTTCTAATGCTTTTAGTAAGTGAAAGGTTTAAATACTAAAGTTGCAGCGTTAATAAACTAGAATTCTAATAGGTTAAGGAGTGGTGGTCTGAGCTTCTGTCTTAGCTTGTTGGGGAAATCCTATATAAGAGTTTGTATTGGGGAGAGTTGGGGCTTTTTTTCCATTTTTTAGCCATTTGCTTATTCCCACTGCCTCTTGTTATTTGTTTTTGTTTTTGCCATTGCTTTCCTGCTTGCCTTTTGAGACTGGTGTGCTTTGTAATGTTGGTTTTGTGTTGGTTTTGTATAGAAGTTATTTAAGAGGAGGGAGGAGTACAGACATATAAACAAGTTTTGTTTTTTTTAAATCTTATTCCAAATTTCCTATTTTCTCTGTTATTAATAAATTTCTTATTTATACTCTTTTACGTTTTAAGCCTGCCTTATTTTTACTCCTAAATCCTATCTCAGAGAAAAACTAAGCATATTAAAATTAGCAAACCTAAATTAAACCACAACAGCTTTGTAATAAATAGCATTTTTAGCAACTATTACCTGCTTTGCTTATTTAAGATAACCTGATGAATTTTGTGCCAAGAGCACTGGAGTCATAACCTCACACCCTGTGTTGGATTGATGTGGCCAGAAAATGTGAATTTTGTCACCATCTGTTGAAACCGGGTGGGGCAGTGATTCCTTATCTGCGTGGCACATATTATCTGCTAATGGGCCATCTTTAAACCAGCTGGGGCAATCATCTTTATCTTTCCCACAGCCCATCCTCCCTCTAGGAGATATCTCCTGTTCATGGCCATTGAGTCCCAGTGCATGACTGATAAAATTACATCATCCCACTGGGAGATGCTCCACCCAGGGGGAGGAGCCAAACATTTCCTACCCAGATAAAAACTGAGATTTGGAACAGCAAGTTTCATCTTTCCACTGGATTCCAGGGGAAAACCAGACCTTTGCACATCATCCCTGGAGCTTCAGAGGAAAACTGCACCTTCTAGAGGAGCACTGCTCCAGCTGAACCACATCTGCCACTGCAGGAGGATGCAGCCACCATTGAATGGGACTGCTGCCAACACCCTGCCTGACTGACGGGTGTCAGCTTGGATTCTGACTCTGGCAGTGCTTTGGGACTGTTCTTTGTAATATTATACTTCTATTTTAATTTTAACTGTTATTCCTAATTCCCATATCTTTGTCTGAGAGCCCCTTAATTTCAAAATTATAATAATAATTTGGAGGGAGGGGGTTTACATTCTCCATTTCAAACAGAAGCTTCTGCCTTTATTGGCAGACACCTGTCTTTCAGACCAGGACAGACCCCATCCCTCTCCTCTCACCTGGTCTCCGTGTCCTTGGCCGGACCGGGCGAACCGAACCCCGAGAGCGGCCGCTCTTGGCCAGGACCGGGGAACAGCTCGGGGGGCCCAGACGAGCTGGGATTGCGCGTTTTGCCCACGGGGCCGTCCATGAAGACGGAAGAGCAGGAATCCTTGCGGAAGGACTGCCGGACAGGCGAGGAGCGGCTGGGCGGCCCCGAGTAGGGGCTGTGCGGGCTCTGCCCGGGCTCCACCATCTTCTGCGGGGACGAGGGCGGCATTCGGAAGCCCAAGCCGGGCCCGTACGTGTCGCTGTAGATGGGCGCGTTGGGTTTGTACAAACCGTCCTCCAGCTCCGTCTGCAGCGCCGCCGCCGAGTAGGTGCTGAGCGACCTCACCGAGCCCCTCTTGTAGAGCCCCCCCGAGTATCCAAACGGGTCGCCCCCCATGCCCGCCAGCGACTGCGTGGAGGTGATGCTCAGCCGCCCTTCGTGCACCATCCCGTAGGGATCGGCGTACAGCCCCTCGTTCTTCACCAGCACCACGTTCTTGCCCGCCAGGTCCTCGTCCGGTTTTACATCGCGGCGCTCCAGGATGGCGCTGGGGCTCGGCGACACGCCCGGCGCCGGCGGGAGGCTGGACAGGCGCTCGCCGTGGTGCACGGGGCTGCCGGCGTACGAGGGAGGGCGAGCGCCGCTGTAGGACATGCGGGAGCGGGAGGGCGACGAGGACTGGAGCACGGGAGGAGGGGAGCCCGAGGCCAGGTGGGAGGCTGGGGAGATGTTGTTGAGGCGGCGCGTGGGAGAGGATTCCCGGGATGTGTAGACCATGTCCCGCTGTGGGAATGGGGCACAGGAGAGGGGGGGATCAGCATGGAGGGAGCCCTGCCCTGTTCTGCCCCTCTGTGGATGATCCAGATACTCCTTCAGGAAAATTATCCCTTAGATATGAAATCCTTCCTGAGAGTGCTAGAGAAACATTCCTGTGATCTCTGTGATCTCTGTGATCTCTGTGATCTCTGTGATCTCTGTGATTCTGTGATTCTGTGATTTCTGTGATTCTACGATTGTGTGCTTCCATGATTTCTGTGATTTCTGTGATTTCTGTGGTCTCTGTGATTCTGTGATTACTTTGATTTCTGTGATTTCTGTGATTTCTGTGATTTCTGTGATTGTGTGATTCTGTGTGTGATTTCTGTGGTTTCTGTGACTTCTGTGATTCTGTGATTTCTTTGATTTCTGTGATTTCTGTGATTGTGCAATTCTGTGTGTGATTTCTGTGGTTCTGTGATTCCTGCGATTTCTGTTATTTGTGTGTGTGTGATTATTGTGATTTCTGTGATTCTGTGATTCTACAATTGTGTGTTTCCATGATTTCTGTGATTTCTGTGATTCTCTGATTCCCAGCCAGCAACTGGGCGATTTATCCTGATAATTTATACTAATCATTCATCCTAACCATTTATCCTGATAATCTATCCCAACAATTCATGCTGCTGATTAACCCTGATGATTTAATTCTCTAAACCCTGTGTTTCTGACCCCACAGCCCCCCTGCACCGCTGGAATCAGGCAGGGCCAATCCCAGTTCCACCCTCTCTGCCTCTTTCTGGGTGCCCCAGGCTGTCCCCACGTCCCCTCTCACCCTCAGGTTGCCGTTGCTGATGTGTGAGGCTGGGAACGAGGCGTAGAGGGATGTGATTTCTGTGGGATTGTAGGACTGTGTGATTTCTGCGATTATATGATTTCTGGGATTGTGTGATTCCTGTGATTGCTGTGATTCTGTGATTTCTGTGATTTCTGTGATTCCTCTGATCCCTGTAATTTTGTAATTCTGTGATTTCTGTGATTTCTGTGATTTCTGTGATTTCTGTGATTTCTGTGATTTCTCAGATTTCTGTGATTTCTCCGATTTCTCTGATTTTGTGATTCTGTGATTTCTCTGATTTCTCTGATTTCTGTGATTACTGTGATTTCGTAATTCTGTGATTTCTGTGATTCTGCGATTCCCAGCCAGCAACAGGGTGATTTATCCTGATGATCTATCCTGATCATTTATCCTGATGATAACAATGATGATAATTCCCAACCCCACACAATTCCCTCTCTGCTTCTTTCTCCCCTCCCTGCTCCCACCCCACCAGCTCCTGCCACCCCTTGGGCTGTCCCCACATCCCCTCTCACCCTCAGGTCACCGTTGCTGATGTGTGAGGCTGGGAACGAGGCATAGAGCGGCTCTTTCCGGTAGATTTTAATGATGCTTCTATCCTGGATATCTCTGGAAGCAAAAAAACAGAGCCTGAACACCCCCAGAACCTCATCACCACCCAATTTTTCCTCCATCCCTCACATCCCTGGATTTAAAAACCACCCTGGGGGTGGGATTGGAGCCCTCCCTTGTTGGGGAGGTAATATCAAAATCTTATAAGTGCCTAGCAAGTAGTTCTGGATCAATAGATGAAATAGAGATGTTGGCAGTGTTTGACATAGACACTGAAAATAATTATGTTAAGGTTTGAGGCCTCTTCCTTTGTTCAGATGATACCAAATGCCACAAATACCAAAGAACCAACAGACATCCTGTCCCAAGCCTGGCAAGAAAGATCTAAAGATAAGGGTTACAGATAAGAAAGACATAAAACATGGTAATTTAGTAGTTTTTATAGGTAGCATGCAAATATTAGGAAATTAGTATATTGTATTAGATTGGTTATTGGAAATTGGAATATTCATCATCGAAAAATACTTGTTGGATTGTAAATGAAAAATTGCTTTCTTGTCTCTCTTGACTCTTGCCTTCTATTACCTCTGATCTCTAACCTCTCTCTCTAAGCTCTCTCTTATCACAGTGGGAGCCCAGAGTATTCCTCTGGCTTCTCTGGAAGGTTTAAGACCCCCCTGGCGGGGTCCCCAAAGACCCTCGAATGAGACCCAGGTGTCTCAGGGGCTGGATTCAGCTCCTTGGAACAATTTACCAACATTGAGAGAAGAAATGCAAGCTGCAAAAATAAATAGAGTGTAAATTAGACTGCTAGAATGTAGAATAAGCAGATTTCTAGAATGTTTATATTAAGGGGTTTGTGGCCAAGATGGAGAATTTGGGGTGTGGATACCTCTTCCTCCTTCTTCTCCGTGCCATCCATGCTGGGTGACATGCTGGCACTTTCAGATTGGATGTGAACAAAGCTGGACCATGTTATAAGAGTGAATTGTATTGGAAAATAATTGTAAATACCTAGTGTGTAATTTAGACTATAAAAGATCAGTCCTGCCTGTGCCAGGCAGATTCTGCCTAGCGAGCAGAGCTGTGAGCTGGACAGAGCAATCCTGAGATAAGGAAGAATAAACAACCATGAAAACCTCTAAGAACAGCCTCATGCAGTCTCTCATGGAAAGAGCTGGGCTCCAAACCACCTGCATGTCCCCCAGAGGTGATCTCAGGGCTGAGGAGACACCTCAGGCTGTGACAATCACCTCCCTCTCACACCCACAGCCCTATAATAAAACACTAACCTGAAGAACAGAACACACTGAGCTCCTGAGTGTGCCCTGCGACCGCCCAACAGCCCAACCCACACTCCCCGCTCACCGGACGTCCTCCAGCTCGTAGAAGACGTTGCGGGACTCGTCCTTGATGAGGATGGCGGTGTTGGGGGATTTGAGCATGCCCATGGTGAGCTTCTGCGGGAACATGTGCACGATGAGGGCGTGCAGGGTGTCCATGCTGCTGATCTCGTGCGTGATGTGCACCCGCCGCGTCTCGTCCCCGAACTGCAGGAACAGCACCCCTGGGGGCACGGGGAGCACGCGCCCAGTCAGCTGCACTCGTCACACAGGGGGCGGGGTGCACCCCAAAAAAAAGGGGTGGGGGATGTCTGGACACCCAACCTTGTCATGGTGAGGGGAGGTGTTCCTAGAGCACCCAAAAAAAGGGGGTGGGGGAGATCTGGACACCCAACTTTGTCATGGAGATGGTGTAAGGTTTTGGGTACTCCAAAAATGAGTTGGGGGATGATCAGGACACCCAAACGTCACCCTGGGGATGGTGGAAGGCTCTGAGGTACCCCAAAAAATAGGGTGGGGGAGCTCTGGACACTCAACCTTGTGCTGGTGAGGGAGGTGTTCCTAGAGCACCCCAAAAAATGGGGTGGGGGGAGATCTGGACACCCAACCTTGTCATGGTGATGGTGGAAGGCCTCTGGAGGGTACCCCAAAAAAGGGGTGGGGGAGCTCTGGACACCCAACCTTGTGCTGGTGAGGGGGAGGTGTTCCAGAGCACCCAAAAAAGGGGTGGGGGAGATCTGGACACCCAACCTTGTCATGGTGAGGGGAGGTGTTCCTAGAGCACCCAAAAAAGGGGGTGGGGAGATCTGGGCACCCAACTTCACCCTGGTGATGGTGGAAGGTTTTTGGGTAGCCCAAAAAAAGGGGATAGAGGAGCTCTGGACACCCAACCTTGTCATGGTGAGGGGAGGTGTTCCTAGAGCACCCAAAAAAAGGGGGTGGGAGAACTTCTAGACACGCAGCTTCACCCTGGGGATGGTGGAAGGTTCTGGGATACTCCCAAAAAGATTTGAGGGAGCTCTGGACACCCAGCTTTGCTCTGGTGATGGTGGAAGGTTTTTGGGTACCCAAAAAAAAGAGTTGGGGATGTCTGGACACCCACCCTTGTGCTGGTGAGGGGAGGTGTTCCTAGAGGACCCAAAAAAAGGGGGTGGGAGAACTTCTAGACACCCAGCTTCACCCTGGGGATGGTGGAAGATTCTGGGATACTCCCAAAAAGAAGATTTGAGGGAGCTCTGGACACCCAGCTTTGTCCTGGGGATGGTGGAAGGTTTTTGGGTACCCAAAAAAAAAGAGTTGGGGATGTCTGGACACCCAACCTTGTCATGGTGAGGGGAGGTGTTCCTAGAGCACCCAAAAAAAGAGGGTGGGAGAAATTCTAGACACCCAGCTTCACCCTGGGGATGGTGGAAGATTCTGGGATACTCCCAAAAAGAAGATTTGAGGGATCTTTGGACACCCAGCTTTGTCCTGGTGATGGTGGGAGACTCTGGGGTATCATGGGGTACTCCAAAAAGAGCTGGGGAATATCTGGACACCAAATTTTACCTTGGTGATGGTGGAAGGTTTTTGGGTATCCAAAGAAAAAGAGTTGGGGATGTCTGGACACCCAACCTTGTCATGGTGATGGTGGAAGGCTCTGGGGTACCCCAAAAAGAAGATTTGAGGGATGTTTTGGACATCCAGCTTTGTTCTGGTGATGGTGGAAGGTTTTTGGGTACCCAAAAAAAAAAGAGTTGGGGATGTCTGGACACCCAACCTTGTCATGGTGAGGGGAGGTGTTCCTAGAGCACCCAAAAAAAGGGGTGGGGGAGCTCTGGACACCCAACTTTGTCATGGAGATGGTGTAAGGTTTTGGGTACTCCAAAAATGAGTTGGGGGATGTCAGGACACCAAACGTCACCCTGGGGATGGTGGAAGGCGCTGGGGCACCCCAAAAAAAATAGGCTGGGGGATGTCTGGCCAGCCAACCGTGCCCTGGTGCAGGTGGATGAGTTGGGGACACCCAAAAAGAGGAGTTGGAGGATCTGTGGCCACCCAACCTCACCCTGGTGATGGTGGAAGGTTTTGGGGCCTCCCCAAAAAAATGAGTTGAGGGGTCTTGGGCCACCCAACCTCACCGTGGTGAAGTTGGAATGTTTTGGGGCACCTAAAAAAAGAGTTGGGGAACTTCTGAGCACCCAAGCTTTCCCTCCTGAAGACCACTCCTCCCCTGGGCCGCTCCCCCCGCTCTTTTGGGGTATTTTGAGGGCCGGGGGTACCTGGGGAGCGCAGCTTGGTCTGGCTGGATGGATGGCCAGCTGCAGGCTCTGGCAGGAACCGGTTCATCCTGCTGAAGCCCAGCGGCAGTCTCACCTCCGACATGGTCTCCAGGGACTCGGCCGAGGCGAAGGAGAGCTTGGCTTGGTCAGCCAGGCCAGGCTGGGAGCCCCTGGGAGTGCCGGGAGCCAAGTGGTCTGCCACGGGAGAGGGACAGGTCAGGGGACACCATGGGGGACAGGGATGGGGACAGGGAGGGGGGACAAGGGTGGGGGACAGGGATGGGGGACAGGGATGGGGACAGGGATGGGGGACAGGGATGGGGGGACAGGGATGGGGACAGGGATGGGGGACAGGGATGGGGGACAGGGATGGGGGACAGGGAGGGGGACAAGCGATGGGGGACAGGGAGGGGGACAGGGAGGGGGACAGGAGGGGGCAGGACAGGGTCAGGGGACAAGGGTGGGGGACAGGGATGGGGGACAGGGATGGGGGACAGGGATGGGGACACGATTGGAGCAGAGATGGGGGGACAGGGAGAGGACAGGTCAGGGGGACAGGGATGGGGACAGGGTGGGGGACAGGGATGTGGGACAGGGAGGGGGAAAGGACAAGAATGGGGGACAGGGATGGGGGGACAAGTCAGGATGGGGGACAAGAATGGGGGACAGGGATGGGGCAGGACAGGTCAGAGGGACAGGGGGATAGGGATGGGGACAGGGATGGGGACAGGGATGGGGGACAGGGATGGGGGACAGGGATGGGGGACAGGGAGGGGGACAGGGAAGGGGACAGGGAAGGGGACAGGGTTCTATCCCATATCCAGGGCGGCTCCATCCTCATCCAGGGGGGCTTCATCACATCCATGGGGTGCTCTATCCCATATCCAGAGATCCTCCATCCCTCATCCCGGGTTCAGCCACATCCAGGCATGCTCCATCCCCATCCCAGAAATGCTCCATCCCACATCCAGGCATGCTCCATCCTCATCCCAGAAATGCTCCATCCCATATCCAGGAAATCTCCATCCCCATCCCAGAAATGCTCCATCCCACATCCAAGGATGCTCCATCCCCATCCCAGAAATGCTCCATCCCGTATCCAGGAAAGCTCCATCCTCATCCCAGAAATGCTCTATCCTATATCCAGGGATGCTTCTTCCCCATCCTAGAATTCTCTATCCGATATCCAGGGATGCTCCATCACTCATCCCAAGTTCAGCCATATCCCAGAAATGCTCCATCCCATATCCAGGAATGCTCCATCCTGTACCCAGGAACGTTCCATTCCATATCCAGGTATGCTCCATCCCCATCCCAGGTTCAACCACATCCAGGAATGCTCCATCCCCATCCCAGAAATGCTCAATTTCATATCCAGGGATGCTCCATCCCAGGTTCAGCCTCATCCAGGGATGCTCTATCCCATATCCAGGGGGTTTCTACCCACATCCCATCCTCATCCAGGGGGCTCCATCACATCTGAGGATGCTCCATCCCCATCCCAGAAATGCTCCATCCCATACCCAAGGACGCTCCATCCTCATCCAGAGATCCTCCATCCCTCATCCCGGGTTCAGCCACATCCAGGAATGCTCCATCCCCATCCCAGAAATGCTCCATTTCATATCCAAGGGTGCTCCATCCTCATCCAGGGGTGCTCCATCCCATATCCAAGGACGCTCCATCCTCATACAGGGATCCTCCATCCCTCATCCCAGATTCAGCCTCACCCAAACATGTTCCATCCTCATCCAAGGACAGTCCATTCCCATCCCAGAAAAATCTCCATCCCATATCCAGGGGTCCTCCATCCCATATCCAAGGATGCTCCATCCTCACCCTGGGTTCAGCCACATCCAGGGATTCTCCGACCCATGTCCAGGGGGGCTCCATCACATTCCAGGATGCTCCATCCCCGTCCCAGGATCCTCCATCCCATATCCAAGCACTCTCCATCCCACACTGCCAGCCGAGCTCAGGATCTGACATGTCCCCCCCATCCCCCATGCCAGCTCCAGACTCCCCCACCCCCCTCTCCCAGCACAGCCCCCGTTCCCAACCCCACCCCTGTCCAGCATGAACCTTCCCAGCACCCGGAGCTCCCACAGGGGCAAACCCCGAAAACAGAACCAGGAGCCAATGGGGCAGAGCTCTGGAATAACCTTGGCAATTCCCGGAGCTCCCCACGTTGGGCTGATGTGGCCAGAAATGTGGATTCTGTCACCAGCTGTTAAACCGGGTGGGGCAGAGACCCTGATTTCCTGGCACATATTATCTGTTAATGGGTGTCTTTAAACCAGCTGGGGCAATCATCTTTGTCTTTCCCGTGATCCACCCTCCCTCCAGGAGATATCTCCTGTTAATGGGCCAGGTGTTAAACCAGGTGAGGCAGTGACCCTTATCTCTGTGGGGATATCTCCTGTTAATGGGCCAGGTGTTAAACCAGGTGAGACAGAGATCCTTATCTCTGTGGGATATCTCCTGTTAATGGGCCATCTTTAAACCAGCTGGGCAATCATCTTTATCTTTCCCATGATCCACCCTTCCTCCAGGAGATATCTCCTGTTAATGGGTCAGGTGTTAAACCAGGTGAGACAGTGATTCTTATATCTGTGGGGATATCTCCTGTTAATGGGCCAGGTGTTAAACCAGCTGGGGCAATCATCCTTATCTTTCCCACAGCCCATCCTCCCTCCAGGAGATATCTCCTGTTCATGGCCATTGAGTCCCAGTGCATGACTGATAAAATTACATCATCCCACTGGGAGATTCTCCACCCAGGGGGAGGAGCCAAACATTTCCTACCCAGATAAAAACTGAGATTTTGGACGGCAAGTTTCATCTTTCCACTGGATTCCAGAGGAAAACCAGACCTTTCCACATCATCCCTGGAGCTTCAGAGGAAAACTGCACCTTCTACAGGAGCACTGCTCCAGCTGAACCACATCTGCCACTGCAGGAGGATGCAGCCACCATGGAATGGGACTGCTGCCAACACCCTGACTGACTGACGGGTGTCAGCTTGGATTCTGACTCTGGCAGTGTTTTGGGATTGTTCTCTGTAATACTGCATTTCTATTTTAATTTTAACTGTTATTCCTAATTCCCATATCTTTGTTTGAGAGCTCCTTAATTTCAAAATTATAATTTGGAGGGAGGGGGTTTACATTCTGCATTTCAAAGAGGAGCTCCTGCCTTTATTGGCAGACACCTGTCCTCCAAACCAGGACAGTCACACATTCATTATTCCCCACCCTAAATCCTAAACACCTGGCTCATTTTGGAATCAAAGCAGCGAGAAGTTTTATGGCTCTGATGCCTTCGGCTCTGGAGCAGGCAGAATTTAATTTTCCAGCAGAAACACGCTTCTGGAAAACCTAAAAAATTTAAAAAATTCCTCTCGCTGCCAGAGGGCATGGAAAATGTGAATTTTGGGCACAAATACCCCCAAACTCATGGCTATCACCATCTCTGCTGCCTGTTGATAACCCCCAAAAATCCAAGGCTGGATTTTTCAGACACTTGTTGAAGGTTGGCAAATCCAGCAGAGGGAACAAAGAGCTCCCGAGCGTGGAAAAGGCGGCGCTGGAAAGGGACAGCA
This sequence comes from Luscinia megarhynchos, assembly GCA_034336665.1. Classification (NCBI taxonomy): domain Eukaryota; kingdom Metazoa; phylum Chordata; class Aves; order Passeriformes; family Muscicapidae; genus Luscinia; species Luscinia megarhynchos. The sequence goes on along the minus strand of CM067589.1, from coordinate 451,477 downwards.
GCTCTATTTTGAGATGAGGAAAAAAAGGAAAAAAAAAAAAGAATGAAATCAATATGAAATGATAACAGCCATCATCACCACTTAAATGAGACATTAATTGGAAGATTTAATTAATCCTGCGAGGCGGGGTTTGGGAGGAACTTGAAATGTTCTCGCCGTTGTTAATTGCTGGAAAATTGACTGCTGGGCCTGGTTGTTGTTGTTGGAGCACAAAGAGCCCTGGCAGAGCCTCAGACCCAGCGAGGATGGACCCAAAATTTCCCAGTTCCCATCCCGGGGGCTGGGGGGCGCAGCTCTGGCCCCTCGTGGAGGGGATTTTGGGGCGCACAAGGCGGGTTTGGGGGCACAAAATGCGGATTTTGGGGTGCAGAAGGTGGATTTTGGGGCACAAAAGGTGGATTTTGGGGTGCAGAAGCTGAATTTTGGGGTGCATAACGTGAATTTTGGGGTGCACTAGGTGGATTTTGGGGTGTAGAAGGTGAATTTTGGGGTGCACAAGGTGGGGTTTGGGGTTGCACAGGGTGGATTTTGGGGTGCAGAAGGTGGATTTTGGGGTTAAGAAGGTGGATTTTGGGGGGCACAAAATGTGGATTTTGGGGTGAAGAAGATGAATTTTGGGGTGCAGAAGGTAAATTTTGGGTTGCATAAGGTGGATTTTGGGGTGCACAAGGTGGATTTTGGGTGCAGATGGTGGATTTTGGGGTGCACAAGATGTGAATTTTGGAGTGCACAAGGTGGATTTTGAGGCACACAAAATGGGTTTTGGGGTGCACAAGATGTGAATTTTGGGTGCAGATGGTGGATTTTGGGGTGCACAAATGTGGATTTTTGGGGTGCACAAAAGGTGGGGTTTGGGGTGCACAAGGTGGGGTTTGGGGTGCACAAGGTGGATTTTGGGGTGCACAAGGTGGGGTTTGGGGTGCACAAGGTGGATTTTGGGGCTCCCCGCCCCCGAGGCTGTGGTTTCTGGGTGTCCTGCTGGGGTTTGGGGTGATGCCGACCCAGGTCCCACCCCAAATCCCCCCAGTCCCCACACCCTGGGGGTGTCCCTGTCCTGTCCCAAAACCCCCCCTGTCCCTGCCTGTCCCTGTTCTTTGGGATCTCAGCCTGTCCTAAATCCATCCCTGCATCCATCCCTGCATCCATCCCTGAATTCCTGCATCCATCCCTGAATTCCTGCATCCATCCCTGCAACTATCCCTGCATTCATTCCTGCATCCATTCCTGAATTCCTGCATCCATCCCTCCCTCCATCCCTGTATCCCTTCCACTCCCCACCCCAAATCCCCCCAGTGTCACCCCCAGGGTGACAGGGACACCTGCCCAGTCCCAAATGAGCCCAGCCCCGCGTCCCTGCCCTGTTCCCATTCTCTGGGATCTCATCCTGTCCTAAATCCATCCATCCATCCATCCCTGCATCCATCCCTGCATCCATCCCTGCCTCCATCCCTTCCACTCCCCACCCCAAATTCCCCCCAATGCCCAAAATCCCCCCAATGTCACCCCAGTCACACCTGTCCTGTCCCAAATGAGCCCAGCCCCCCTGTCCCTGCCCTGTTCCCATTCTCTGGGATCTCCCCTGCCCTAAATCCATTCCTGCATCCATCCCTGCATCCATTCCCTCCCTCACCCCAAATCCCCCCAATCCCCACCCCCTGGGGGTGTCCCTGCCCTGTCCCAAAACCCCCCCTGTCCCTGCCTGTCCCTGTTCTTTGGGATCACAGCCTGTCCTAAATCCATCCCTGCCTCCATCCCTGCATCCATTCCTGAATTCCTGCATCCATCCATGAATTCCTGCATCCATCCCTGCCACTCCCCACCCCAAATCCCCCCCAGTGTCACCCCAGGGGTGACAGGGACACCTGTCCTGTCCCAAATGAGCCCAGCCCCCTGTCCCTGCCCTGTTCCCATTCTCTGGGATCTCCCCCTGCCCTAAATCCGTCTCTGCCTCCATCCCTGAATTCATCCCTGCATCCATCCCTTCCACTCCCCCACCCCAAATTCCCCCAATGCCCAAAATCCCCCCAATGTCACCCCAGGGGTGACAGGGACACCTGTCCTGTCCCAAATGAGTCCAGCCCCGCGTCCCTGCCCTGTTCCCATTCTCTGGGATCTCAGCCTGTCCTAAATCCATTCCTGTATCCATCCCTGCATCCATTCCTGTATCCATCCCTGCATCCATTCCTGTATCCATTCCTGCATTCATTCCTGAATTCCTGCATCCATCCCTGCATCCATCCCTGCCTCCATCCCTGCCTCCATCCCTGCCACTCCCCACCCCAAATCCCCCCAATGTCACCCCAGGGGTGACACCTGCCCTGTCCCAGGTGGTCCCAGCCCCCCCTGCCCTGCAGCTGCCCCCCAGAACCGAAGCTCACCCGCTGTGGATAATTCATGCAATCAGTCAAACCATGGAAAAAAAAACAAAAACAAAACAACAAAACAACAAGAGGAAAAAAAAATAAAAACCCGAAGGAGACAGGATGGGAGTTAATGGATTTTTAGCCCGGGAGGGACCGTTCTGCCCTGATGCTCTCACAATGTGCTGTCCCCAACCCCCAGAAATGTCACCAGAACAGGGACAGAGCCCCCCCAGCCCCCCCTTCCCTAAAACCAGAGATGGGCACAGGACCCCTAGATGGGCACAGGACCCCCAAAGATGGGCACAGGACCCCCAAAGATGGGCACAGGGACCCCCCAGATGGGCACAGGACCCCCTAAAAATGGGCACAGAACCCCCTAAAAATCGACACAGGATCCACCAGATGGGCACAGAACCCCTCAAATGGGCACAGAATCCCCAAAGATGGGCACATGACCCCCTCAAATAGCCATAGAACACCCTCAGATGGGCACAGAACCCCCCAAAGTTGAGCACAGAGCTCCCACATATCCCAGACCTGCGTGGTAGGGACAGAATTCTCAGTTTTATGGGAATTCCAATGCCAATTCCATGGACGTTGCAGGGATGGGAATTGAGATGTCTGGGGAGGGGACAAAAAACCTGATCAGGGAGGGGAAAAAACCTGATCAGGGAGGGGAAAAAACCTGATCAGGGAGGGGACAAAATCTGCTCAGGGAGGGGAAAAAACCTGCTCAGGGAGGGGACAAAACTGCTCAGGGAGGGGGAAAAAACCTGATCAGGGAGGGGACAAAATCTGCTCAGGGAGGGGAAAAAACCTGATCAGGGAGGGGAAAAAACCTGATCAGGGAGGGGGGGAAAAACCTGATCATGGAGGGGACAAAATCTGCTCAGGGAGGGAAAAACCTGATCAGGGAGGGTGACAAAACCTGATCAGGGAGGGGAAAAAAACCTGATCATGGAGGGGACAAAAACTGCTCAGGGAGGGGAAAAAAACCTGATCAGGGAGGGGAAAAAAACCTGATCATGGAGGGGACAAAAACTGCTCAGGGAGGGGAAAAAAACCTGATCAATTAATGGGGAAATAATGGGGGAAAATGGGAAAAATGGGGAAAATGGGAAAAATGGGAAAATGGGATGTGATGGAATGGGGAAATGGAAAAATAATGGGAAAATAACGGGAAAATAACGGGAAAATGGGGAAAAAAGGGAAATAATGGGAAAATAATGGGAAAATTATAAAAACCGGGAAAATGGGAAAATGGAAAAATGGGGGAAATGGGATGGGATAATGGGATGAGATCGATGGGATGGGAAAATGATGGGGAAATAATGGGAAAATAACGGGGAAAATGGGAAAATGAGGAAAATGGGAAGGATGGGATGGGATGGGATTTATGGGATTTATGGGATTTATGGGATCTATCTGAGCAATGTCCCCTCCCCAGCCTGCCCAGCTCCCTCTCTGCTGCTCATTCATCCCTCCCCTCGTCCATCCCTCCCCTCGTCCATCCCTCCCCTCGTTCATCCCTCCCCTCGTTCATTCCCGCTCGGCTCTTCCTGAATTATGGGTGTTCCTGAATCCGTTATTCCCAGCTGGAATAGAATATCCCTGACCAAAAACAACATTTCTGACCAGGACCTATCACCCCTGAGGAGAACGCAGCATTCCCAAAGGAAATGGAACATTTCTGACAAAAAAACTCCAGCATTCCTGACCAGAACCCAACATTCCCAACTGGAACACATCATCCCTGAGCAGAACCCAGCATTCCCAAAAAAAATAGAACATCCCTGACCAAAGAACTCCAGCATTCCTGACCAGATCCAGCATTCCCAGCTGGAACAGAACATGCCTGACCACAAGCCCAACATTCCCAAAGGAAATTGAACATCCCTGACCAAAACCAGCATTCACGACCAGAATCCATCATTCCCAGCTGGAATAGAACATCCCTAAAAAAGCCAAACATTCCTGACCAGAAATCAGCATTCCCAGCTGGAACAGAACATCCCTGAGCAGTAATCATCATTCCCAAAGGAAAGAGAACATCTCTGACCAAAAACCAGCATTTCTGACCAGGATCCATCATTCCCAGCTGGAACACACCATCCCTCAACAAAATTCAGCATTCCCAAAGGAAAGAGAACATCTCTGACCAAAAACCAGCATTCCTGACCAGAATCCATCATTTCCAGCTGGAATAGAACATCCCTAAAATAAGCCAACATTCCTGACCAGAAATCAGCATTCCCAGCTGGAACACATCATCCCTGAGCAGTAATCATCATTCCCAAAAGAAATAGAACATCCCTGACAAAAAAACTCCAGCATTCCTGACCAGATCCAGCATTCCCAGCTGGAACAGAACATCCCTGACCACAACCCAGCATTCTCAACTGGAATGGAACATCCCTGAACAAAATCCATTATTCCTGACCAGGATCCATCATTCCCAACTGAAATAGAACATCCCTGACCACAGCCCAGCATTCCCAAGTGAAATTGAACATCCCTGAAACAAAAACCAGCATTCATGACCAGAATCCATCATTCCCAGCTGGAATAGAACATCCCTAAAATAAGCAAACATTCCTGACCAGAAATCAGCATTCGCAGCTGGAACACACCATCCCTGACCAAAATCCAACATTCCCAGCTGGAACAGAACATCCCTGACCAAAATCCAACATTCCCAGCTGGAACACATTATCCCTCAATAAAATTCAGCATTCCCAAAGGAAATAGAACATCCCTGACAAAAACCATCATTTCTGACCAAAATCCAGCATTCCCAGCTGGAACACACCACCCCTGAGCAGAACCCAGCATTCCCAAAGGAAATAGAACATCCCTGAACAAAAAAACTCCAGCATTCCTGACCAGATCCAGCATTCCCAGCTGGAACAGAACATCCCTGACCACAACCCAGCATTCCCAACCAGAATGGAACATCCCTGACCAAAAACCAGCATTCCTGACCAGAATCCATCATTCCCAGCTGAAATAGAACGTCCCTAAAAAAAGCCAACATTCCTGACCAGAAATCAGCATTCCCAGCTGGAACACACCATTCCTGACCAAAACTCAACATTCCCAGCTGGAACAGAACATCCCTGACCAAAATCCAGCATTCCCAGCTGGAACACATCATCCCTCAACAAAATTCAGCATTCCCAAAGGAAATAGAACATCCCTGACAATAACCATAATTTCTGACCAAAACCCAGCATTCCCAACTGGAACTCACCATCCCTGAGCAGAACCCAGCATTCCCAAAGGAAATAGAACATCCCTGACCAAAAACCATCATCCCTGAGCAGATCCCAGCATTCCCAGCTGGAACACACCATCCCCGCGCCCAGCATTCCCAGCTGGAATCCAGCATCCCCCGCGCCCAGGCGTCGCCTCCCGCGCCTGGGAATCTCCCCCGGGTTCCAGTTACATCCCAGCGCCGCCCATTCCCTGCCCGGACATCTGATCCCGGTGAAACCCAACCCCTCTGCTCCGAGTTTTCCCTCAACTCCATCACTAATTCCATGCGGGAAGAAATTCCACCACCCTGGCTCCTGCCTCTTCCCGGCTGGGACGAAATTGAGAGAAAACCCGGAGGTAATTTGGGCAGAAGTGGAAGAAATGAGGGAGCCAAGATGCTCCGAGCAGCATCCAAAGGGTTTTTCCAGGAGTTTCCCCCCTCCAAGTTGTTGTGGCCTCTCCGTGAGCCCCCTCCCCTCTCCCCCCACCCCCGTCTCGCCGCCAAATTAAAATCGTTCCCTCTGCCGGCAGCAATAACTCATCCGCCGTCTAATGCTCAACATTTTGCCAGGATTATCCCGATTAACCCAGAATTAATCCCGATCCCAATGTTAACAGGATTAAGCGTTCAAATCGGATTAGGGCTTTTTTTTTAAAAACCGGACCCCTTGACTAAAGGAAGGGGCCGCCCCCCTCCAGATGTGCGCGGGGCTCTCTGCCTCGCCATGGGATGGGCTCCGCGATTATTCCCAAATCCTCATCCCCATCCCAGTTTTGGTGCCCCCAAACCGAAGCCACGCGCGGAGGGGACACCGGGGGCTGCTCGTCCCCTCTCCCCCGATTTTCCCGCTGCCAGCGAGAGGCTCCGGGTTCCTGATGAATATTTATTTAAATATTTATTTGAATATTAACGCTGCTGCTCGCCCCACACCTTCCCCAAATCCCCAAATCGGGGCCGGCATTTCCTCGGGAGATCTGATGGATCACAGCCCAGCCAGGCTGAGTTGGGGGTTCAGCCCTAAAAATTCTCGTTTTGTCCCCAAAAAAGTGAGTGGGGAGGAGTTCCCGCTGGAAAAGCCAATCCCGTCCGTTCCCGCTGTGCCTCAGTTTCCCCATTCCGACGCTGAGGAATGCAGAATTCCTGAATTTCCTGAATTTCCTGTATTTCCTGAGTTTGCCGTATTTACAGAATTTCTTGTGTTTCCTGAATTTCCTGTATTCCTAAATTTCCCGTGTTTCCTGAATTCCTGTATTCCTAAATTTCTTGTATTTCCTGTATTCCTGTATTTCCTGAATTTCTTGAATTTCCTGAATTTGCTACATTTCCTACATTTTTTGTATTTCCTAAATTTCCTGACTTTTCTGAATTTCCTGAATTTCCTGAATTCCTGTATTTCCTGAATTTCCTACATTTCCTGTATTTCGTAAATTTCCTGAATTTTCTGAATTTCCTGAATTTCTTGTATTCTATGTATTCCTGTATTCCTGAATTTCTTGTATTCCTGAATTCCCGAATTTCCTGTATTCCTGTGTTTCCTGAATTTCTTGGATTTCCAGTATTCCCTGCATCCCTGAGTTTCTCCCACCCGTGGCAGAGGGTTGGGATCAGGAGACCTTTAACCGCTTTTCCGAACCAAAACCATCCCAAAATACCCACAACGTTCCGGGATCGATGGTCGACAACAGAGAGCCGAAATAAAAACAGCCAGGACCCCAAAATCACAGCCAGGACCCCAAAACCTCAGCGAGCACCCCAAAACCACGGCGAGCACCCCAAAACCGCGGCGAGCACCCCAAAATCACAGCGAGCACCCCAAAATCACAGCCAGGACCCCAAAATCACAGCGAGCACCCCAAGATCACAGCGAGCACCCCAAAACCACAGCGAGCACCCCAAAACCACAGCCAGAGACCCCAAAACCACAGCGAGCACCCCAAAATCACAGCGAGCACCCCAAAACCACAGCCAGGACCCCAAAATCACAGCCAGGACCCCAAAATCACAGCGAGCACCCCAAAACCACAGCCAGGACCCCAAAATCACAGCCAGGACCTCAAAATCTCAGCGAGCACCCCAAAACCACAGCGAGCACCCCAGAATCAAAGCCAGCACCCCAAAATCACAGCGACCACCCCAAAACCACAGCGAGTACCCCAAAACCACAGCCAGGACCTCAAAGCCATAGCGAGCACCCCAAAATCACAGCGAGCACCCCAAAACCACAGCCAGGACCTCAAAGTCTCAGCGAGCACCCTGAAACCACAGCGAGCACCCCAAAACCACAGCCAGCACCCCAAAATCCCAGGCAGGAGGTCGGAGCAGCCTCTCCCCCTCTCTGCCCCCCAATCCCCTTCCCGCGGGGAGGAACCCGCCCGGGTCGCTCGGGCACGGCTGGAGAGGCTGGGGCGGGAGCAGCGGGAGCCCCGAACCCCGAAACCCGAAAGCCGAACCTTGAACCCCGAAACCCTGAACCCCGAAACCCGAACCTTGAACCCCGAACCCCGAACCTTGAACCCCGAACCCCGAACCCCGAAACCGAACCTTGAACCCCGGAAACCCTGAACCCCGAAACCCGAACCTTGAACCCCGAACCTTGAACCCTGGACCCCGAACCTTGAACCCCTGAACCCCGAGCCCCAGTCCAAACCTTGAACCCCGAAACCCCGAACCTTGAAACCCCCAGAGCCAGACCTTGAACCCCGAACCTTGAACCCTGAACCCCGAACCTTGAACCCCGAACCCTGAACCCCAAAACCCGAACCCTGAAACTCGAACCTTGAACCCCGAACCCCGAAATCCTGAACCCCGAAACCAGACCCCGAAACTTGAACCCCCGAAACCCTTAACCCCGAAACCCAAACCTTGAACCCCGAGCCAGACCTTGAACCCCGAAACCGGAACCTTGAACCCCAGACCTTGAACCCTGAACCCCGAACCTTGAACCCCAGACCCCGAACCTTGAACCCCGAACCCCGAACCCCGAAACCCGAACCTTGAACCCCGAACCCCGAACCTTGAACCCCGAACCCCGAACCCCGAAACTCGAACCTTGAACCCCGAACCCCGAACCTTGAACCCCAACCCGAACCCCGAAACTCAGACCTTGAACCCCGAACCCCCGAACCCCGAAACTCAACCTTGAACCCTGGACCCCGAACCTTGAACCCCGAACCCCGAGCCCCGAAACCCCGAACCTTGAACCTCGAACCCCGAACCTTGAACCCGAACCCCCGAACCTTGAACCCCGAACTCCGAACCCCCGGAAACTCGAACCTTGAACCCCGGAACCCCGAACCTTGAACCCCGAACTCGAACCCCTTGAAACTCGAACCTTGAACCCCGAACCCCGAACCTTGAACCCTGAACTGAACCTTGAACCCCGGGCGAAACCCGAACCTTGAACCCTGGACTCGAACCTTGAACCCCGAACCCCGAGCCCCGAAACCCGAACCTTGAACCTCGAACCCCGAACCTTGAACCCCGAACCCCGAACCCCGAACCCCGAACCCCGAACCCCGAACCCCGAACCCCGAACCCCGAACCCCGAACCCCGAACCCCGAACCTCAAACTCGAACCTTGAACCCCGAACCTTGAACCCTGAACCCCGAACCTTGAACCCCGAACCCCGAGCCCGAAACCAACCTTGAACCCCGAACCCCGAACCCCTGAACTCGAACCTTGAACCCCGAACCCCGAACCCCCGAAACTCGGAACCTTGAACCCTGAACCTTGAACCCTGAACTCGACCTTGAACCCCGAGCCCCGAAACCCGAACCTTGAACCCTTGAACCCCGAACCTTGAACCCCCAAACCCCGAACCTTGAACCCCGAACCCCGAATCCCGAAACCCGAACCTTGAACCCCGAACCCCGAAACCCGAACCTTAAACCCCGAGCTCCGAACCCCGAATCCCGAGCTCCGAACCTCGAACTCCGAACCTCGAACTCCGAACTCCGAACCTCGAGCCCTGAACCCCGAGCCTTGAGCTCCGAACCCCGATCCTCAAACTCCGAGCCCCAAGCCTGAACCTCGAACGTCGAACCCCAAATCCCGAGCTCCGAGCCCCGAAACCCGAGCCCCAAACCCCAAAATTTCAACCCCGAAACCCGAGCCCCGAGTTTCAAGCCCCGAGCTCCAAACCCCGAATCCTGAGCTCCAAACCTCGAATCCTGAGCTCCGAACCCCGAATCCTGAGCTCCAAACCCCGAATCCTGAGCTCGAGCCCCGAGCTCCAAACCCCAATTCCCGATCCTCGAATCCCGAGCCCCAAACCCCAAGCCCCCAGGGTCTGAACCCCGAACCTTGAACCCCAAATCTCGAACCTCGAGCTCGGAGCCCGAACGCCAAACTCCCAACCCCGAGCCCCAAACTCCGACCCCCAAGCCTGAACCCCCCAACCTCGAACCCCCAAATCCCGAACCCTAAGCTCCGAGCCCAAACCCCGAGCTCCGAGTCTTGAACCCCGAACCCTGAATCCCGAACCTCGAGCTCTGAGCCCTGAACCCCGAACCCCCAAATCCCGAACCCTAAGCTCCGAGCCCGAACCCCGAACACCAAACCTCGAATTCTGAGTTCCGAGCCCTGAACTCTGAACCCCGAACCCCGAGCCCCAAACCTGAACCCCGAACCTTGAACCCCAAATCTCGAACCTCGAGCTCTGAGCCCGAACCCCCAACCCCGAGCCCCAAACTCCGACCCCTGAGCTCCGCACCCCGAGCCCCAAATCCCGAACCCCGAGCTCCGAGCCCTGAACTCCGAGCCCGGAGCAGCCCGTGTGGATGAAACCGCTCCAGATATTTATTTTAAACCCAAAACGTGTCCTGTCTCCGCAGTTTTTCCCCTTCTGGATCTTTTTCCTGGCTGTTTTTGATGTTCCTTTCAAGTCCCGGCTCCAAAGGAGCTTTTTGGATCTTCCCGTTCCTGCCGCACCCCCGACATCAGCACAGCGGGGACCCCAGACCTCGCACAGAAATTCCCCGAGGGAATTTCCCTCCCTTGGATGTGAACCTGGATGTCCCAAATAAATTCTGCTGGTGCCCGGGATTTCCGGCTGGGATGCAGGGGATGGAAAAGCGTGTCCTGGATCCGGGACTCGGGAATCCGCCTGGGGACTCGGGGCTGGCACAGCGTGACGGGGGCGCGGAGGTGGCGATCGATGGCTGGGAGAGAGTGACGCCCCGGGGGAAGGGACAGGGACAGGGACAGGGACGGGGACAGGGACAGGGAGAGGGACAGGGAAAGGGACGGGGACGGGGACGGGGACGGGGACGGGGACGGGGACGGGAAAGGGACGGGGACAGGGAAGGGACAGGGAAAGGGGCAGGACAGGGACAGGGACAGGGACAGGGACAGGACAGGGACAGGGACAGGACAGGGACAGGGACAGGGAAGGGACAGGGAAAAGGGGCAGGACAGGGACAGGGACAGGGACAGGGACAGGGACAGGGACAGGGAATGGGACAGGGACAGGGACAGGGACAGGGACAGGACAGGACAGGGACGGGGGACGGGGACGGGATGAGGACGGGGACAGGGACGGGGACAGGGACGGGGACAGGGACGGGGACAGGGGACAGGACAGGGACAGGGACACAGGGAGAAGGACAGGGACAGGGACGGGGACGGGGACAGGGACAGGACAGGGACGGGGACAGGGACAGGATGAGGACGGGGACAGGGACAGGGACAGGGACAGGGACGGGGACAGGGACAGGGACGGGGACGGGGACACAGGGAGAAGGACAGGAACAGGACAGGGACAGGGACAGGGACACAGGGACAAGGACAGGGACGGGGACAGGGACGGGACACAGTGACACCCTGGAGCCCCTGTGCAGTGACAGAAGTGCCACCAACACCCCCCAGATCGGCCTGGGGACACAGTGACGTCCTGGGTCACTCTCTGCAGTGACAGCAACACCCTGAGACCCTCCCGGGGACAAGGTGACACCCCCAGATCAGCCTGGGGACAGGGTGACACCCCTGGGGACAGGGTGACACCCTGGGCTCCCTGTGCAGTGACAGAAGCGCCACCAACACCCCCAAATCCACCTGGGGACAGACAGGGTGACACCAACACCCTCAGATCTGTGACAACCTCAGCAATGCAGGGATCCCCTTCCCCAAATTCCAAATCCAGTCGGAAAAAATCAGGAGAAAAAAAAAAAATTAAAAATCTCGATTTTGTGCTTTCCCTCCCCTGGCAGCGCCGGGAATGTCCTAAAGCCCAGCCCTCTTTTATTTCCTAGTCATAAAAAATTGGGAAAAAAAATTTTCAAAGTGAGGATTTTGCGCCTTCCCTGCCGCGGTTCCACTCCCGGTGCTCGCCGCAAAAAAAAATCCGAGAATGAAACCTCGGGACAAATTTCCAGGCGGAGATTCCTCGCTTTGTAGTTTTGTTTTTGGTTTTTTTTTAATCGCGGGAAGAGCGAACCCAGCGGGGACAACGCGCCAAGGTCACCCGGCGAGGCGAGCGACCTTGAGGCGCTGCCGGGGGGAGGAGGAGGAGGAGGAGGAGGAGGAGGAGGAGGTGGAGGAGGAGCAGGAGGAGGAGGAGGAGGAGCAGGAGGAGGAGGAGGAAGAGTGAGGGGTGGGGACAGGGATAAAATTCCTTCCCCTGCTGGACACCTCCAGAAAACAACTTTGTTTTCTGGCCACGGGGATTCCCTCAGCACCGAATTCCAGCTTGGGAATCCAGATCCTCTTCCCTCTGAGCCAGAAATCTGTCACCAAATTCCAATTTAGAAATCCAAATCCTTTTCCTTCTGAATAAAGAATCTCCCAACACCAAATTTCAGTTTGGGAATTCCATTCCTCTTCCCTTTGATTCAGAAATCTGACACCAAATTCCACCTTGGGGATTCCATTCCTTTTCCCTCTGATTCAAGAATCTCCCAACACCAAATTCCAGGTTGGGAATCCAAATTCTCTTCACTCTGATTTAGGAATCTCCCAACACCAAATTCCAACTTGGGAATCCTGAACCTCTTTCCTCTGAACCAGGAATCTCCCAACACCAAATTCCAGGTTGGGAATCCAAATTCTCTTCACTCTGATTTAGGAATCTCCCAACACCAAATTCCAACTTGGGAATCCTGAACCTCTTTCCCCTGAACCAGGAATCCCCCAACACCAAATTCCAGGTTGGGAACCCAAATCCTCTTCCCTCTGGTCTAAAAATCTCCTGACACCAAATTCCACCTTAGAAATACCACTTCTGGTCACTCTGAATCAGAAATCTCCCAACACCAAATTCCAGTTTGGGAATCCAAATCCTCTTCACTCAGGTCTTAAAATCTCCCAACACCAAATTCCAGGTTGGGAATCCAAATCCTCTTCCCCCTGACTCAGAAATCTGACACCAAATTCCAGGTTGGGAATTACAAACCTCTTCCTTCTGGTTTAAAAATCTCCCAACCAAATTCCAGTTTGAGAATCCCACTCCTCTTCCCTCTGAATCAGAAATCTCCCAACACCAAATTCCAGCTTGGGAATCCAAATCCTCTTCCCTCTGGTTTAAAAATCTCCTGACACCAAATTCCACCTTGGGAATCCCATTCCTGGTCACTCTGATTCAGAAATCTCCCAACCCCAAATTCCAACTTGGGAATCCAAATCATCTTCACTCTGGTCTTAAAATCTCCCAACACCAAATTCCAGTTTTGGAATCCAAATCTCCTTCCCCCTGATCCAGAATTCTGACACCAAATTCCAGGTTGGGAATCCAAATCCTCTTCCCCCTGATTCAGAAATCTGACACCAAATTCCAACATGGGAATCCCATTCCTGGTCTCTCTGATTCAGAAATCCCCCAACCTCACAGCACAACTCACAGCTCACCCCAAACCCAAAAATTCCCTTCAGCTGAGCCCAGACCAAACCACTTCAGCTGATTAATTCTCATTAAAAAAACCCCCACCCAAACCCCACCCCACTCCAGAGGGGCCAAGCACATGCATTTCAAAGAGAAAGCAGGAAAAATCCAAAATACTGACCTTAAAGCTCCAGTAGTTGGGTTGCTAACGACAGAAAAAAAGATAAAACAACAGGAGAAAACACACACACACACACAAAAACAAAAAAACACCATTAAGATTCTTGGTTTGACTTTTTGTTTTCCCTTTGAGAATCGCTGAGCTCGGATTTAAACCTGCTGTGGTTCCTGCCCCTCCCTAAAGGCTGCTGGAATTTTGGGGGGTGGGGATTGAGGGAAATTGGGGTGAAACAGGAGGGAAAGGGGTGTGTGTGTGCCCAGCCCGTCCTGGCGCTGCTGCAGCGCTGGAAGTCACAACAATGTTCATTTTCCGTGGGATTTTTCCCTCGCCCTCCCTCCGCGGGGCTGTCACCGCTGTCACAGCCGTGTGGCACCGCCGGTGACGGGAGCTGGCAGCGCTCCCAGCCCCGGAGCTGCCCCTTCCCGAGGGATCCGGGAGTCGCTGAGGATCCTCCGGCACAGCCGGGGCTGGAGCACAGCGAGCCGCGGGTGTGGAGCTGTGGGATGGAGCGCGAGGGAAGGGATTTTAAACTCGTTTGTTGTCCCGGTGGGGTCGCACTGTGCCAGGGTGGTGCCAGCCCCGTCCAGCCCCAGCAGGAGGGACAAGGATCCAGGGACAAGGTTCCAGGGACAAGGGATGGATCCGGGGACAAGGATCCAGGGACAAGGGATGGATTCAGGGACAAGGGATGGATTCAGGGACAAGGGTTGGAATCCAGGGACAAGGACAGGGATCCAGGGACAAGGATCCAGGGACAAGGGATGGATCCGGGGACAAGGATCCAGGGACAAGGGATGGATTCAGGGACAAGGGATGGATTCAGGGACAAGGGTTGGAATCCAGGGACAAGGACACGGATCCAGGGACAAGGATCCAGGGACAAGGGACAAGGGATGGATTCAGGGACAAGGATCCAGGGACAAGGAATGGATTCAGGAACAAGGGTTGGATCCAGGGACAAGGGATGGATTCAGGGACAAGGGATGGAATCCAGGGACAAGGACAGGGATCCAGGGACAAGGGTTGGATCCAGGGACAAGGATCCAGGGAAAAGGGATGGATTCAGAGACAAGGATTGGAATCCAGGAACATGGGATAGATCCAGGGACAAGAATTGGGATCCAGGGACAAGGACAGGGATCCAGGGAAAAGGATTTGAGCCAGGGAAAAAGATCCAGGGACAAGGGATGGATTCAGGAACAAGGGTTGGGTCCAGGGACAAGGATCCAGGGACAAGGACAGGGATCCAGGGAAAAGGATTGGATCCGGGGAAAAGGATCCAGGGACAAGGGATGGATTCAGAGACAAGGACAGGGATCTAGAGAAAAGAATCCAGGGTCAAGGAATCAGGAACAAGGGCTGGAATCCATGGAAAAGGATCCAGGGACAAGGGATGGGATCTGGGGACAAGAATTGGGATCCAGGGACAAGGATTGGATCCAGGGAAAGGATCCAGGGACAAGGGATGGATTCAGGGACAAGGACTGGGATCCAGGGACAAGAACTGGGATCCAGGGAGAAGGATCCAGGAACAAGGATTGGGGTCCAGGGATAAGGATCTGGGGACATGGGATGGGATCCAGGGACAAGGATTGGGATCTCTGTACAAGGATTGGGATCTCTGTACAAGGATTGGGATCTCTGCACAAGGACTGGGATCCAGGAACAAGGATTAGGATCCAGGGACAAGGATCCAGGGACATGGGATGGGATCCAGGGACAAGGTTTAGAATCCAGGGACAAGGATTGAGATCTCTGTACAAGGATTGAGATCTCTGTACCAGGTTTGGGATCTCTGTACCAGGTTTGGGATCTCTGCACAAGGATTGAGCTCTCTGTACCAGGTTTGGGATCCAGGGACAAGGATTGGGATCTCGGTACAAGGATTGGGATCTCTGTACCAGGTTTGGGATCTCTGTACAAGGTTTGGGATCCAGGGACAAGGTTTGGGATCTCTGTACCAGGTTTGGGATCTCTGTACCAGGTTTGGGATCCAGGAACCAGCGCTGGGATCCGCCCGGCCGGCAGCAGAACGGGCGAGGTGCGAGAGCCGGGCACAAAGCGCTTCTGTCCCGAGGGATTTTATCGCCATCAAAGTTCTCCTCCCTCTCGCACCCCGCCCGTCCTCCCTATTCCCCACCAGACCCCGTGCCTGCAAACCCGCGCTGCTGCTTAGAAAAGGCATTTTTAAAATTATTATTTAAAATCCAAACCGGGCTCCCGGTGCCTCCCAGTCCCGGGAATTCTCTGCCAAGAAATGCCGGGAGAAGCAGCAAAAATCTTGGAATCTCAGGGAATTTTTTCTCCCAGGAATTCCCCCGATCCATGGGAAGATTTGCTGCTCCCTTCCCTTCACTTCCCGCTG
This sequence comes from Luscinia megarhynchos, assembly GCA_034336665.1. Classification (NCBI taxonomy): domain Eukaryota; kingdom Metazoa; phylum Chordata; class Aves; order Passeriformes; family Muscicapidae; genus Luscinia; species Luscinia megarhynchos. The sequence continues at coordinate 435,498 of CM067589.1, read as the reverse complement.
GTTTCCCCCTCCAGAGCACGAACACAAATCCCAAAATTCACCTTATTCCAGCTCACATCAGCATTCCACACAACGCCAGGAGTTTCCAACCCCAGCTCAGCCTCGACCAACTCCCTCCCCCAAAAGATAAAATAAAACAACACAAAACAAAGTGAAAAAATAATGGAATGGAATGGAATGGAATGGAATGGAATGGAATGGAATAGAATAGAATGGAATGGAATGGAATGGAATGGAATGGAATGGAATGGAATGGAATGGAATGGAATAAAATAAAATAAAATAAAATAAAATAAAATAAAATAAAATAAAATAAAATAAAATAAAATAAAATAAAAAAATTTAAAAAGCGTTTTAGAAGCTCTTTGAGTCAAAGCGCGCCGAGGTTTTTTTCCTGCTGAAGAGCCTGGAGGCACAAAGGGCTTTTCCAAGGGCACGCCTGGCTCCGAGGCAGCCGAGGGAGCAGCAATTCCCAGATAATGGCGAGCAGGAGCCCAGCCGGGATTGCCCGGATGGGGATAATGGCGAGCAGGAGCCCAGCTCGCCCCGGGCACGCCCCGAAACATTCCCTGGGAAAGGAGGAGCCGCCTCAGGTCGGGTTTGGGGGAATCGAACGGAGCCACGGGCAGGGTCTGGGAAAGGGAGCTGGGGACTGGGCGAGTGATGCTGGGTGCAGGGCAAGTGATTCTGGAGGTCGGAAAGTGATTCTGGGTGCTGGGCGAGTGGTGCTGGACATAAGGCAAGTGATGCTGGGCACAGAGAAAGGGATGTGGACACAGGGCAAGTGATTCTGGAGGTCGGAAAGTGATTCTGGGTGCTGGGCGAGTGGTGCTGGACTCAGGGCAAGTGATTCTGGGTGCAGGGAAAATGATGCTGGGTGCTGGGCAAGTGATTCTGGACACGGGCAAGTGATTCTGGAAGTGATGCTGGGCTCAGGACAAGCGATTCTGGAAGTGAGCAAGTGATTCTGGGTGCAGGGCAAGTGATTCTGGAGGTGGGCAAGTGATTCTGAGAGTGTCCCCAGGGTGGCACAGTGTCCCTACGATGGCACAGCGTCCCCAGGGTTTCACAGTGTCCCCAGGGTGGCAGTGTCCCCAGGGTGGCACAGTGTCCCTACGATGGCACAGTGTCCCCAGGGTTTCACAGTGTCCCCATCCCGGCAGTGTCCCCAGGGTGGCACAGCATCCCCAGGGTGGCAGTGTCCCCATCCCTGGCGCCGCCCTGGGGACAGGGACACGCCCCGTGTCCCCTGCGGGGCGCCGGGAGCAGCCCCAGCGATGACAATCTGCTGCCGCTTGTCGTGGCCAGCAGCACGCGGCGCTTTTGTCACCTCCATCTGTCCCCGCTGGCGCTGCTGCCACTCCCGGAGCCACCCCAAAAGTCCCCAAAGCACCCCCGGGTGTGGATCAGGGATGGATCAGGCACTGCCACATCCCTGCAGCACCCCAAAATCGGGGGACAAAGCGGGGACACCCCCAGGTCCAGGTCCCTCCCAGCCCCTTCCCGGCTGGATTTATCCCAAGAGGGAGGGGCGAGCGGAGCGCCCGCGGTGGAATTAACATTTCGCTGGCTCTTCAAAAGCATCAAAGGGAGATAATGGGCCGGGGGAGGATTGGAAGCGACAGCCTCGTTCCGGCTCCGTGCAGCAGCGAGGTGCGGGGAGCCACAGGGGCTGCGATTTCCGATTACAACCCGAGTCATGCCCGTGGTGCCGCCGAACGAGGGGATAACGAGGGGCTGGGGGTCCCCAAAGCGCGAGGGGGGAAAAGCGGGGATGGGGTGGAGATGCTGCCGCGGAAACCCGGAGGGATGGACACGCACACGGAGGCCGGAGTGATGCAATCGCGAATATTTCGGGAGTTAAGTTTGGGGGAAAAAAAAGAAGGAAATAAATGGAACGGTGGTTGTGGTTGTCCCAGGAGATGACGGGAGGTAAATGAAATGAAATCCAAGTGAGTCAGCGCCTTGACCGAGGGGGGCTTCCCCCGGCTGGCAATTAAATCACAAATCCGCTGGTGATTAACGAGGCACGGCCGTGTCCCTGCTCCGCACTCCGAGGGAGGACAGAGGCAGCGGCTTCATCGGCTTTTTAATTAACTCATTTCCAGGACTTCCAGCTTCCGATCGAGTCCCCCACCCGCGGGCGCCGCGTCTTGACAAACAAAAATCTCCTTGAAAAATAACAGCCAAGTGAATGTAATCTGTTTCTCCTTATTAAAGTTCTTTGGGGTTTTTTGTTTTGGTGTTTGTCATTTTTTTAAAAATCTTTTCAGCGCCAGTGAAAGTGAATTAAAGTGGAGATAAGCAGCGTGACAAGACAGGGAGAGGAATGCAAACAGTGACCAGACGCCGGAGCCTGCGGGTTTTTGTCACCTGAGGTCTCGCAGTTATTGGAGGCGCCTCCCGAACGTGACCAGGGGAGGGGACAGCGGGGACAGGATGTGCTGCGGGGGGGCTGGGGCTCATTTTCACCCCACCCAGAGCTCTCCACGAGGTTTTGCTGCTTCTCTTTCGGGCTCTGCTGCCCCTCCACCCTCAGAGGTGACATCAGAGATGCCACAGCCGCCTGTCACTGCCGCTCAACGTCGGGCTTCTCCTACAGACCCCCCAGCACAACCACGCGGCTCCAACTTTCCCCTCCAGGCCCCTCCTCATCCTCCTCCTCCTCTCCAAATGCCCACAGCGCTAATGATGGGTCCCTGGGGACAGCGCAGGTGACACCAGAGCCCCGCTGGCCGCCAGCCCGGCCGCGCTGGCCCCGGCTCCGGCCGCCTCCTCTCCCGGTGCCAGGCGGATCCGCAGCGCCTGCTCGCAGCGGCGAATGCATCAGGACGTGCTCTGGCGAGGAGCAGCCATGCTGGGGCTCCAAAATCTCCTTTCTGCAGCAGCCCCGGCCAAGGTCGGGCTCTCCTCCTCGGGGACCGCGCTTTGTGCTCAGCGTGCTCATGAGCCCAGGGAGGGGCTCGGATTTGTGAGATCAGCGCCCCCAAAAAAAACCCCGCACGGGGCGGGTGGGGGTCAAGGTGTCCCCTCGGTGGCTCCGGAGGTTTTGGGGCAGGGCAGGGGAAGCTGGCAGGAGTTGGGCAGATCAGATGGCACGGTGGCCATGGCAACGGCACGGCGTAGGTGGACCGAGCACAACAGGGGACGGGCAAGGTACAAAACCGGCAGCGAGCAGCGCTGCGCTCCCCGCTGGGCACAAATCCGGGGTTATCCCCCAGCCCGATCCAGCCGGCACCCCCAAACCCTCAAAAATGGATAAATCCTTCAGAAAAGCACAGGATAAGGGTTGGGGTCCCCTCGGGGGGCGGGTCACAGCAGGTGGGACACAGCAGGGGACCCTGGGGGGGTCGTGGCGCCGTGGGGGGATGGTGCACCCCGGTTCCTGGCAGAGATGGGGGTGAGGAAGACTCCGGCACGCGCTGCCCTTCCTCTGTCCCCTCCTGAGCCGCGGGGACAGCGGAGCCGCCGCTCCGGCTGCTGCGGGGCTTTGGTGTCCCCTCCCCTAAAAGCCACCCTGGCCACGGCGGGGGATCGGCTCGCCACGAGCGCAGAGGTCACGGCGAGCGGGGAGAGAAATTTGGGTTGGAACAGCGGGAAAGTTCGGGGCAGGGAGAGAGGGAGGGAGGGATGGATGGATGGATGGATGGATGGATGGATGGATGGATGGATGGATGGATGGATGGATGGATGGATGGATGGATGGATGGATGGATGGATGGATGGATGGATGGATGGATGGACGGACAGACGCATCCACCTTGCCCGTGTGTGCCAGGGAGAGCAGGAATGCCCACAGCCCTTCCAGGGCCCGACTGCGCCGAGGGAAACATCCCACCTCCAATTCCCGGCGGGCATCTCCCACAAACTCACCCCCGCGGCTGTCACCGCTGTCCCCAGCCTGCTTTTTACCCACTTGGGGACTTCAAGACGCACTTCCATAAAAAAAAACACAAGCGAGGAGAAGTGGGGCGAGCCACGGAGTTCCCGAGCCCCCATTCCCAGCCAGGTCTGCTGGAACGAGGCAGGAATCGCTGGCGGTGAGGGGGGGGATGAGGGAATCGATCGGGCCGGCTCCGGCTGCAGTCCCAGGGACGCGCACACAGCGCTCGTGTTACCCGCGGCAGCCACGCTCCACCATTTCAGCGCTTCCCTCCCGTCACTCTCCACCTCTGGAGACCAAGATGACACCGCCGGAAAAGCCCCGAGGGACCCCGCGTCCCCTCTGGCACCGCCCGTGTGGCCTCACCGCCCCCAGAAACGCCCAGGTACCCCCAGAAACAGCCAGGTACCCCCAGAAACGCCCAGGTACCCCCAGAAACGCCCAGGTACCCCCAGACCTGCGCTCCCAGCCCAAGCGGGCACCCCGGCGGTGCCAAGGCCGTGTGCCACCTCTCGCGGGGGGGTTGGAGGGGAGGTCAAACCTCTCCTGACACCGCTTTGGGGGCACCCCCGGGGGTCCCCGCGGGAAGGACGCTGGGCCAGGTGAGCTGCAGGTGGCAGAAGCGCCAGCAGGGCACAGGGACGCTGCGTGGCCAGGTCACCATCTGCCCCTCTCTGCTGCCCGGGGGGAGGGGCAGAGAGGATCGGTGTCCCCTGTCTGACACGGGTGACAACGCGGAGCTGCCCTGGGACAATGTGGGGGTGGCACTGGCACCGCCAGGGCTTTGCACGACCCCCTGTGGGGACAAGGTGAGCCCCCTCCCCCAAGCCGGCTGCAGCAGAGGGCAGCGCAGGGGATGATGGCACCCACAAAGTGCCACCCCCCTCCCTGTCGCGACACTGGGGACGGGGGGAGACCTCGGAGAAGGGGGAGAGGCTGAAGGGAAAGGGGGCTGGGGAAAAGGGGGGGATAAAGGAAAGGGGAGATGGTAAAGAAAGGGGGGAAGATGGTAAAGAAACCCCCGGGTGCTGATGGGGGTGTGAGATGGGAACGGGGGCCTCAGGGTGGGAATTTTGGGGAGGGGGATGCTGAGGTGAGTAGGAGCCACGCCAGGACAGCTGGGGAAGGGGAGATCGGCGGGGCAACTGCGGCAGCGGGGGGCGGACACCGGCTCCGGAACCGCCCGGAGGGATGCGCCCCGTGGGCACCGGCCCCGGAACCGCCCGGAGGGATGCGCCCCATGGGCACCGGCCCCGGAACCGCCCGGAGGGATGCGCCCCTCTCCATCCCGGTCCATCCCGGTCCATCCCGCGCCATCCCGCGCCATCCCGCTCCATCCCGGTCCATCCCGCGCCATCCCGCACGTTCCCGCCCGGTACCTGCGGCAGGTGAGCGCTGCGCCTCGGGATCCGCAGCGCCGCTCGGCCCCGCTCGGCCGCGCTCGGCCCCGCGCTCGGCCCCGCTCGGCCGCGCTCGGCCCCGCTCGGCTCCGATCGCCGCCTCCCGCCGCCGGGCCCGCCCCGCCCCGCCCCGCCCGCGGCGCCGTCACCATGGCAACGGCGGGTCGGCCCCGCCCACCCCCGCGCGCTGCCGGTAGGGGGCGCTGAGAGCGCGGGATGGGGGCGGGGCTTGTGGGGGGAGGGGCGGGCAACAGGTGAGGGGGAAAACGGGGAAAAAACAGCGGGAATACCGGGAATACCGAGATTACACCGGGATATACAGGGAATGCACCGGGATATACCGGGAATACAGGGAAATACAGGGAAATACAGGGAAATACAGGGATTAAAGGGGAAAATAAAGGGATAACACGGGGATTGCACCCGGATATACAGGGAATACAGAGAATATACCGGGATGTACCGGGAATACAGGGAATACACGGGGATATACCGGGAAATACAGGGAATACAGGGAATACACCGGGATATACCGGGAAATACAGGGAATACAGGGAAATACAGGGAATACAGGGAAATACAGGGATTACACGGGGAAATAGAGGGAATACAGGGATTACACCGGGATATACTGGGAAATGCAGGTAAATACAGGGATATGGGCATGGATAATACAGGGAATACAGGGAATACAGGGAATACAGGGATTACACTGGGATGTACAGGGAATACAGGGAAATACAGGGATATACTGGGAATACAGGGATATACAGGGAATACAGGGAATACAGAGATTACACAGGGATATACTGGGAATACAGGGATATACTGGGAATACAGGGATAACACAGGGATATGGGCATGGAAATACAGGAATATGGACATGAATAACAGCGGGATATACAGGGAATAGAGGGATGTGGGAATACAGGGAATACAGGGATATGGACATGGAAATACAGGGAATACAGGGAATACAGGGAATACAGGGAATACAGGGATAACACAGGGATACAGAGATAGAGGGATAACACAGGGATATGGGCATGGAAATACAGGGATATGGACATGGATAACAGCGGGATATACAGGGAATAGAGGGATGTGGGAATACAGAGAATACAGGGATATGGGCATGGAAATACAGGGAATACAGGGAATACAAGGATTAAACAGGAGCAGGGACATGGAAATACAGGGAATACAGGAATTCATAGGGATATGGAAATACAGGGATATGGACATGGATATACAGGGAATACAGGGATTGCACAGGGATGTGGGAATACAGGGATAACACAGGGATATGGGCATGGAAATACAGGAATATACAGGGATAACACAGGGATATGGGCATGGAAATACAGGAATATACAGGGATAACACAGGGATATGGACATGGAAATACAGGGAATACAGGGAATACAAGGATTAAACAGGAGCAGGGACATGGAAATACAGAGATTACAGGGAATTCATAGGGATATGGAAATACAGGGATATGGACATGGATATACAGGGATATACAGGGATTGCACAGGGATGTGGGAATACAGGGATAACACAGGGATATGGGCATGGAAATACAGGAATATACAGGGATAACACAGGGATATGGACATGGATAACACAGGGATATGTATGGAATACAGGGATATGGAAATACAGGGAATACAGGGATAACACAGGGATATGGGCATGGATAACACAGGGATATGTATGGAATACAGGGATATGGAAATACAGGACATACAGGGATAACACAGGGATATGGGCATGGAAATACAGGGAATACAGGGATAACAGGGATATGGAAATACAGGGATAACACAGGTATATGGGCATGGAAATACAGGAATATACAGGGAATAGAGGGATGTGGGAATACAGGGAATACAGGGATAAGGGCATGGAAATACAGGCAATATATAGGGATATGGAAATACAGGGATATGGACATGGATAACACGGATATACAGGGAATACAGGGATATGGAAATACAGAGATAACACAGGGATATGGAAATACAGGGATAACACAGGGATATGGGCATGGAAATACAGGGAATACAGGGAATACAAGGATTAAACAGGAGCAGGGACATGGAAATACAGGAATTACAGGAATTCATAGGGATATGGAAATACAGGGATATAGGCATGGATATACAGGGATATACAGGGAATACAGGGATTGCACAGGGATGTGGAAATACAGGGATAACACAGGGATATGGGCATGGAAATACAGGAATATACAGGGATAACACAGGAATATGGACATGGATAACACAGGGATATGTATGGAATACAGGGATATGGAAATACAGGACATACAGAGAATACAGGGATATGGACATGGAAATACAGGGATATTGGCATGGATATGGGCATGGAAATACAGGGAATACAGGGATAACACAGGGATATGGAAATACAGGGATAACACAGGGATATGGGCATGGAAATACAGGGAATACAGGGATAACACAGGGATATGGGCATGGAAATACAGGGAATACAGGGATAACACAGGGATATGGGCATGGAAATACAGGAATATACAGGGAATAGAGGGATGTGGGAATACACGGAATACAGGAATAAGGGCATGGAAATACAGGGAATATATAGGGATATGGAAATACAGAAATATGGGCATGGATAACACGGATATACAGGGAATACAGGGAATAAAGGGATATGGAAATACAGGGATAACACAGGGATATGGGCATGGAAATACAGGGAATACAGGGAATACAAGGATTAAACAGGAGCAGGGACATGGAAATACAGGGATTACAGGGAATTCATAGGGATATGGAAATACAGGGATATGGGCATGCATAACATGGATATACAGGGATACACAGGGAATAAAGGGATATGGAAATACAGGGATAACACAGGGATATGGGCATGGAAATACAGGGAATACAGGGATAACAGGGATATGGGCATGGAAATACAGGGAATACAGGGATAACACAGGGATATGGAAATACAGGGATAACACAGGTATATGGGCATGGAAATACAGGAATATACAGGGAATAGAGGGATGTGGGAATACAGGGAATACAGGGATAAGGGCATGGAAATACAGGCAATATATAGGGATATGGAAATACAGGGATATGGACATGGATAACACAGATATACAGGGAATACAGGGAATACAGGGATATGGAAATACAGGGATAACACAGGGATATGGGCATGGAAATACAGGGATATGGGCATGGATAACAGGGGGATATACAGGGAATAGAGGGATGTGGGAATACAGGACATACAGAGAATACAGGGATATGGGCATGGAAATACAGGGAATACACGGAATACAAGGATTAAACAGGAGCAGGGACATGGAAATACAGGAATTACAGGAATTCTTAGGGATATGGAAATACAGGGATATAGGCAGGGATATACAGGGAATACAGGGATATGGAAATACAGGAAATACAGGGATATGGGCATGGATAACACAGGAATATACAGGAATTGCACAGGGATATGGAAATATAGGAATTACACAGGGATATACAGGGAATACAGGGATATGGAAATACCATAAACCCCAAAATTCATCCCTTCCTGAACCCCAAAATTCATCCCAACCTGCATTCCCCCTGTCCCTCTGTCCCTCTGTCCCCCTGTCCCTCTGTCCCTGTGGGTACCAAACACCCCCCCCCCCCGCTGCCACTGATTTATTCCCGAACCGGATTTATCCCAGGCAGCTGCAAATCTGCAGCTGTCAGGCACAGAACACTCAGCTCCAGCCTCTTCCTGCTTTTTTTTTTTCCTTTCTGCAGAACAAAACAAAATCCAAAATTTTGGACACTTCATTTTTTTTTTTTTTTGAATCCTCAACTCCACAAGGCAAAGCCAGGAGAGGAAGGGGTTAAACCACAACGCAACTTTTCCCTGGTTATGGGTGAGAAATGGGTCCATAATCCTTTTTTTTTTTTTCCCCTAGGATTTATGGTCCATCTGCATTAAACCTCACTTTCCTGGCCCATCCGAAACCAGGGATTAAACCACAAAATTATTTCCCTCAATTTTCCTTTTATTCCAAACTATTCCCTATTTTTCCAGCTATTCCTCGTTTTCCTGACTGTTCCCAAATTCCATGTCCTCAACATCAGGCTCCATCCCAATCCCATTCCCAGAGCATCGGCCACGAACCACAGAATTTGTGAAATCACGGAACAATTCGGGTTGGAAAGCAGCTTAAAACTCATCTCCTGGTGGATTTTCCCCTCCCAGCACAGGATTTATCCCCAAATCCTACAGCAAACATTTCCAGCGGCATCTCATCCCATTTCCATTTCCATTTCCATTTCCCTTTCCATTTCCATTTCCATTTCCATTTCCATTTCCATTCCCATTCCCATTCCAATTCCCATTCTCATTTCCATTCCCCATTCCCATTCCCAGTCCTGTTTCTATTCCCAGTCCCATTTCCATTTCCCATTCTTCATTCCCATTCCCAATTCCATTCTTAATCCCATTCCTGTTCCTGTTCCTGTTCCTGTTCCTGTTCCTGTTCCTGTTCCTGATCCCATTCCCATTCCTATTCTTTTTCCTGTCCCAAATTCTATTCCTATTCCTATTCCTATTCCTATTCCCATTCCCATTCCCTATTCCCATTCCCATTCCTATTCCTATTCCTATTCCTATTCCCATTCCTATTCCTGTTCCCAATCCCATTTCCTTATTCCCTTTTCCAATCCCATTCCCTATTCCTAATCCTATTCCCATTCCTATTCCTGTTCCCATTCCTGGTCCTGTTTCTATTCCTATTTCCATTCCTGATCCCATTCCCATTCCCATTTCCATTCCCCATTCCTATTATTTTTCCTGTTCCCAATCCTATTCCTATTCCTATTCCTATTCCTATTCCTATTCCTATTCCTATTCCTATTCCTATTCCTATTCCTATTCCTATTCCTATTCCTATTCCTATTCCTATTCCTGTTCTTGTTCCTGTTCCTGTTCCTGATCCCATTCCCATTCCCATTCCCATTCCCATTCCCATTCCTATTCCTATTCCTATTTCCATTCCTGTTCCCATTCCCAACCCCATTTCCATTCCCATTCCTATTCTTTTTCCTGTTCCCAATCCTATTCCTATTCCTATTCCTATTCCTATTCCTATTCCTGTTCCTGTTCCTGTTCCTGTTCCTGTTCCTGTTCCTGTTCCTGATCCCATTCCCATTCCTATTCCCATTCCTATTCCCATTCCTATTCCTATTCCCATTCCTATTCCCATTCCTATTCCTATTTCCATTCCTGTTCCCGTTCCCAAACCCATTCCCATTCCCATTCCCATTCCCATTCCCATTCCTATTCCTATTCCCATTCCTATTCCCATTCCTATTCCTATTCCTATTCCTATTCCTATTCCTATTCCTATTCCTATTCCTATTCCTGTTCCCATTCCCATTCCCATTCCCATTCTTATTCCTATTCCCAATCCTATTCCTATTCCTATTCCTGTTCCTATTCCTATTCCTATTCCTGTTTCTGTTCCTGATCCCATTCCCATTTCCCATTCCCATCCCCATCCCATTCCCATTCCCATTCCCATCCCATTCCCAATCCTCAACATTCCCATTTAACACCTTCTCCCATCTGGATTTTAAATCATCCCTGCAGATTTCCCACCATTTCCCCCCGGATATTTCCCTCCCTGCTCTGCCTGTGATTAAATTGAACCTTTCCCTCCCTTTCCCATTCCCATGCTCAAAAATCCAACGGATTTTTCCCAGACTGGAAGAGATGCTGACTTTTATGGAAAGCTCCTTTTCACATCTGATATTCCAAACTCCCTCAGATTTCCTTTTTTTTAAAATAAATCCCAATAAAACAGCAAAGCCTGGGATTCTGAAATCCCTTCCAGGCTCCTCTGGAATATCAAAGTGAGTTTCAAACATTCCAGGCAGAGATGGATCCCAAAGTCATTTAAAGGTTGGCACCCAGGATTTCTGGATTCCTCTTTTTATTTATTGCCCAAGGAGAAAAGAAAGGGGGGAAAAAAGGTGGAAAAAGAAAAAACAAAATTAAGATTTTGTAGGATTTTGGGATGTTTTGGTGGGGAGTGAGCTGCGACCAAGCCCAAAAATCCAAGCAGGAGCCAAGAAATTCCCAGACACCCCCCGCGTTCCCATTTTTTTGGGAATAAAGGAAATAATTCCCAAATCCAGATCATCTTTTCTTCACCTATAAAAATCCTCAGCAGCTTATCAGACCTGAGCCAAACCGAGCTGGATTTCTTTTCTTTTCTTATTTTTTTTTTAAGAGCTGCTGCTTATTTGAAAAAAGGAAATTCTTTAAATCCCTGTAATAATAGGAAATAAAAATCCTATTTCTTTACCAGGAAGCAACGCTCCTGCTCCATTCCCAAAAATGGATTGTGACAGCAAAGCCACCATCAATTATTGTCCCCTCGCCAAAATTTGGGGGTTTGGGGGCAATCTGGGGGGAGGGCAGCTGGTTTTCCTGGTAAATCTGGATTTCCTTCCACTACAGCTCTGAGAATTGTCACCTTTGTCCTCTGTGGATTTTTGGGGTGATCTGAGATTTCAGCCACGCCCTTGGGATGCTCCAGGTTTGGGGTCCCCAGGGGGAGGTGGACACGGCTCTGACCCCACCTGGAGAATTCTCCTCACACCTGGAGGATTCTCCTCTTCACACCTGGAGAATTCTCCTCCTCACACCTGAAGAATTCTCCTCACACCTGGAGAATTCTCCTCCTCACACCTGAGGGATTCTCCTCCTCACACCTGGAGGATTCTCCTCACACCTGGAGAATTCTCCTCACACCTGAGGGATTCTCCTCCTCACACCTGAGGGATTCTCCTCCTCACACCTGAGGGATTTTCCTCCTCACACCTGAGGGATTCTCCCCCTCACACCTGGAGAATTCTCCTCCTCACACCTGAGGAATTCTCCTCCTCACACCTGGAGAATTCTCCTCCTCACATCTGAGGAATTCTCCTCCTCACACCTGGAGGATTCTCTCCTCACACCTGAGGGATTCTCCTCCTCACACCTGGAGAATTCTCTACATACCTGGAGAATTCTCCTCACACCTGGAGAACTCTCCTCCTCACACCTGGAGGATTCTCCTCCTCACACCTGAGGAATTCTCCTCCTCACACCTGAGGAATTCTCTCCTCACACCTGAGGGATTCTCCTCCTCACACCTGGAGGATTCTCCTCCTCACACCTGAGGAATTCTCCTCCTCACACCTGAGGAATTCTCTCCTCACACCTGAGGGATTCTCCTCCTCACACCTGAGGAATTCTCCTCCTCACACCTGAGGGATTCTCTCCTCACACCTGAGGGATTCTCTCCTCACACCTGAGGAATTCTCCTCCTCACACCTGAGGGATTCTCTCACACCCGAGGGATTCTCTCCTCACACCTGGGAGAATTCTCCTCTCACACCTGGAGGATTCTCCTCCCTCACACCTGGGGGATTCTCTCCTCACACCTGAGGGATTCTCCTCCCTCACACCTGGAGAATTCTCTTCATACCTGGAGAATTCTCCTCACACCTGAGGGATTCTCCTCCTCACACCTGAGGGATTCTCCTCCTCACACCTGGAGGATTCTCCTCCTCACACCTGAGGGATTCTCCTCCTCACACCTGGAGAATTCTCCTCCTCACACCTGAGGGATTCTCCTCCTCACACCTGGAGGATTCTCTCCTCGCACATGGAGGATTCTCCTCCTCACACCTGAGGGATTCTCCTCCTCACACCTGGAGGATTCTCCTCCTCACACCTGAGGGATTCTCCTCCTCACACCTGGAGGGATTCTCTCGCACATGGAGGATTCTCCTCCTCACACCTGAGGGATTCTCCTCCTCACACCTGGAGGATTCTCTCCTCACACCTGAGGGATTCTCCTCCTCACACCTGGAGAATTCTCCTCCTCACACCTGAGGGATTCTCCTCCTCACACCTGGAGGATTCTCCTCACACCTGGAGAATTCTCCTCCTCACACCTGGAGGATTCTCCCCCTCACACCTGGAGAATTCTCCTCTCACACCTGGAGTGAATTCTCCCCTCACACCTGGAGAATTCTCCTCCTCACACCTGGGGGATTCTCCTCCTCACACCTGAGGGATTCCTCCTCACACCTGAGGGATTCTCCCCTCACACCTGGAGAATTCTCCTCCTCACACCTGAGGAATTCTCCTCCTCACACCTGGAGGATTCTCTCCTCACACCTGAGGGATTCTCCTCCTCACACCTGGAGAATTCTCTTCATACCTGGAGAATTCTCCTCACACCTGGAGAACTCTCCTCCTCACACCTGGAGGATTCTCCTCCTCACACCTGAGGGATTCTCCTCCTCACACCTGGAGGATTCTCCTCCTCACACCTGGAGGATTCTCCTCCTCACACCTGGAGGATTCTCCTCCTCACACCTGGAGGATTCTCCTCCTCACACCTGAGGGATTCTCCTCCTCACACCTGAGGGATTCTCCTCACACCTGAGGATTCTCTCCTCACACCTGGAGGATTCTCCTCCTCACACCTGGAGAATTCTCCTCCTCACACCTGAGGGATTCTCCTCCTCACACCTGGAGAATTCTCTTCATACCTGGAGAATTCTCCTCCTCACACCTGGAGAATTCTCCTCCTCACACCTGAGGGATTCTCCTCCTCACACCTGGAAGATTCTCCTCACACCTGGAGAATTCTCCTCCTCACACCTGGAGAATTCTCCTCCTCACACCTGAGGGATTCTCCTCCTCACACCAAGAATATTCCCTTCCTCACCCCTGCAAGATTTCCCTTCCTGACCGGTGGAAGATTCCCTTCCTCACCTCCAGAGAATCCTCTTCCTCACCTCTGGAGAATTCTCTTTCTCACCCTCGGAGAATTCTCTTTCTCATATCTGGAAGATTTTCTTTCTCACCCCCAAGAGAATTCTTTTCCTCACCCCCAGAGAATTCTCTTCCTCACCTCTGGAAGATTCCCTTCCTCACACCTGTGAGATTTTCTTCTTCACATCTGGAGAATCCTCTTCCTCATCTCTGGACAACTCTGTTCCTCACCCCCAAAGAATTCACTTTCTCACCTCTGGAGGACTTTCTTCCTCAGCCCTGGATAATTTTTCTCACCCCTGGATAATTTTTCTCACCCCTGGATAATGTTCCTCAGCCCTGGATAATTTTTCTCACCCCTGGATAATTTCCCTCACCCCTGCAGGGCGCTCCCCCACCTCTGCCGCACCCACCCCCCTCATTCCCACACATCCAGCACCCCCTTACTCCTCCTCCAGCCATCCCCACCTGTGGATGGTACAACTGTCCCTGAAAAGGGCCCCTGGGATTTCATACCCTGAGACAACAAAACTTTTTCATGAGAAATATTCCCCCCATACCGAAACCCCTGTTATCATTTAGGATTTCTATTGTTCTAGATGATTTGTCTTTTCTCACCTAAAATCTTAAAGTAATTGGGTAGTTCTCAATTTATAATTTCACTGGTTGGAATCCCAATCCCCCTAAACACAATAAAAACCCCTGGCTGTGCTGTGTATCCGGATTTTTGCTGGAAGAAATAAAGCTGCCTTCGGAACCTCTACACCAACCCCCGAAGTCTCACTGCTGGCTAGCAGAGAAGCTGAATTCTGCCTCGGGGGCTCCTGGAGCTCTCCGAACCCCGCAGCAGCCCGAGGCCAGAACCACCCCAGCCCAGGCAGCCGCACCCGCCCATCCAGCGGCGCTGCAATCCCGGGACATCGCTCCTCACCTGGTCCCGCAGGCGCTCCTGCTGCCCGCGCAGCGCCAGGGCGTGCTGCGGGTATTTGCTCTTGAGGTGATCCATGAACGCGTCCCTCTTGCGCTCCATCTCCGTCTTCTGGAGGCCGGTGAGCGCCTCCAGGCTCTGGGCGGCGATCACGGTGTGCCGGCGCTCCGAGGTGTGCACCAGCCCCACGTTGGAGAAGCGCCGGGTGCCGTTGCCCAGGGTGCGGTACTCGCGCGGGTACTCGGCATCGTCCGCGGAGATCATGTGCGAGCTCGTCCTGTCGGGATCTGCGCGGGCAGCGGGAGAGCGGAGCGGGTCAGGGCACGGTGCCCGCACGGGGGGCAGAGTCCCCGGTCATGGGGCAGGGATTGGGGACAGTCCCTGGGCATGGGGCAGAGAGTGGGGACAGTCTCCTGACAGTCCCCGGGCATGGGGCAGGGATGAATTCTCGTCCTGTCGGGATCTCCGGCGGGCAGCGGGAGAGCGGAGCGGGTCAGGGCACGGTGCCCGCACGGGGGGCAGAGTCCCCGGTCATGGGGCAGGGATTGGGGACAGTCCCTTGCATGGGGCAGGGATTGGGGACAGTCCCCGGGCATGGGGCAGGGATTGGGGACAGTCCCCTGACAGTCCCCGGGCATGGGGCAGGGATGAATTCTCGTCCTGTCGGGATCTCCGCGGGCAGCGGGAGAGCGGAGCGGGTCAGGGCACGGTGCCCGCACGGGGGGCAGAGTCCCCGATCATGGGACAGGGATTGGGGACAGTCCCGGGCATGGGGCAGGGATGAATTCTCGTCCTGTCGGGATCTGCGCGGGCAGCGGGAGAGCAGAGCGGGGTCAGGGCACGGTCCCCGCACGGGGGGCAGAGAGGGGACAGTCCCCTGCAGGGGGCAGAGAGTGGGGACAGCGCCCTGACAGTCCCCGGGCATGGGGCAGGGATGGGCTCTCGTCCTGTCGGGATCTGCGCGGGCAGCGGGAGAGCGGAGCGGGTCAGGGCACGGTGCCCGCACGGGGGGCAGAGTCCCCGATCATGGGGCAGGGATTGGGGACAGTCCCCGGGCATGGGGCAGGGACTGGGGACAGTCCCCGATCATGGGGCAGGGATTGGGGACAGTGCCCTGACAGTCCCCGGGCAGAGGTTGAGGGCTCGGATTTGGGGCTGGGATTTGGGGATTTCAGTAAGGAGCGATGGCAGAGCCTTGCTGGGAGTGGGATCATCCCTCAGTGGGTGACACGGGTGGGATCATCCCTCAGTGGGTGACACAGGAATGGGATCACCTCTCAGTGGGTGACAGGAGTGGGATCACCCCTCAGTGGGTGACACGGGTGGGATCAGCCCTCAGTGGGTGACAGGGGTGGGATCATCCCTCAGTGGGTGACACGAGCGGGATCAGCCCTCAGTGGGTGACAGGGGTGGGATCAGCCCTCAGTGGGTGACACGGGTGGGATCAGCCCTCAGTGGGTGACAGGAATGGGATCACCCCTCAGTGGGTGACAGGAGTGGGATCACCCCTCAGTGGGTGACACGGGTGGGATCATCCCCTCAGTGGGTGCCCAGGGAAGGCGGTGCCCGCCCCGTTCACCCCCCTGAGGTGACAGCGCTGTCCCCGCTCCCGGACACGCGGCAGGAGACGAGGGGACAGCGGGGATGGAGGGGGAGGGGCGCAGGGGCTGCGATCCCACCAAACCCGCGATGACCGGAGCGAAACGGGAACAAAACAGCGCTGGGTGACTGAAAACAGCACGGACGAGACACGGGGGGCACGGGGGCACGGGGGCACGGGGACACGGGGGACACGGGGGGCACGGGGACACAGGGGACACGGGGGGCACGGGGGACACGGGGACACGGACACAGAGAGAAAAGAAAATGAAATCAGGCCGGGTGGGAGGAGGGTCGTGTGCTCGGGCACTGTGCTGGGGGAGGGGGGATGGGACAGGTCCCCCATGTCCTGTCAGAGACCCCGGGGGGGCTCAGCCCCCCAGAGACCCCGGGGGGGCTCAGCCCCCATCCCGCAGCCATTGCTCACAGGGCCAGCCCAGCCCGGGGCGCCAAATCCGGGATCTCCGGGATGCTCTGCCCCATCCCAGCCCTTCCCGGTGCCCGGGGGCACCAAACTCGAAATCTTCGGGATTTTCAGCCCCATCCCAGCCCTTCCCGGTGCCCTCGGGTACCAAATCCGGGATCTTCGGGATGCTCAGCCCCATCCCAGCCCTTCCCGGTGCCCTCGGGTACCAAACCCGGGATCCCTGGGATGTTCTGCCCCATCCAAATCTCCTCCCGGAGCTCAGCCCAGCCCCGGGACACCAAACCCGAAATCTCCGGGATGCTCTGCCCTATTCCAGCCCTTCCCGAGCTCAGCCCAGCCCCGGGACACCGAACCCGAGATGCTCTCGCTTATCCCAGCCCCTTCCCGGCGCCCTCGGACACCAACCTCGGGATCTCCGGCATGTTCTGCCTCATCCCAGCCCTTCCCGGTGCCCTCGGGTACCAAACCCGGAATCCCCGGGATGCTCTGCCCTATTCCAGCCCTTCCTGGAGCTCCAGCCCCGGGATCTCCGGCATGTTCTGCCTCATTCCAGCCCTTCCCGGTGCCCTCGGGTACCAAACCCGGGATCGCGGGGATGTTCTGCCCCATCCCAGCCCTTTTCCCGGTGCCCTTTGGCACCAAATTCGGCATCTCTGGGAAGCTGTCCCTTATCCCAACTCTTCCCGGAGCTGAGACTAGCCCCGGGGCACCAAACCCGGGATGCTCTCCCTTATACCAGCCCCTTTCCAGTGCCCGAGGGCGCCAAATTCGGGATCCCCGGGATGTTCTGCCCCATCCCAGCCCTTTTCCCGGTGCACGAGGGCACCAAATTCGGGATCTCCGGGATGCTCTGCATCATCCCAGCCCTTCCCGGTGCCCTGGGGCGCCAAATTCGGGATCTCCGGGATGCTCTGCCTCATTCCAGCCCTTCCCGGTGCCCTCGGGTACCAAACCCGGGATCCCTGGGATGTTCTGCCCCATCCAAATCTCCTCCCGGAGCTCAGCCCAGCCCCGGGACACCAAACCCGAAATCTCCGGGATGCTCTGCCCTATTCCAGCCCTTCCCGAGCTCAGCCCAGCCCCGGGACACCGAACCCGGGATGCTCAGCCCCGTCCCAGCCCCGTCCCAGCCCGGGCAGGCAGGGGAGGGGACAGGAGGACAGACAAAGAGGTGACAGGGACTTGTCCTTCCGCTCCTAACCCACCCAGCTCACGCTGGGATTTGATTTCCAGGGAAGCTGCAGCAGCCCAGGGATGCCTGGAAGTCGCTGCACGCTGCCAGCGCCTGGCACGAGGCCACCAAAAAGCCATTTTTGGGGGGGGTCTCAGCCATCGGAGCCGCTGTCCCTCGTCCTCGGGCTGGTGCCAGCCTGGCCCGTGCCCACGGGGCTGGTTTTGCCACCGCTGATGAATTTTCCATCAGATTTTCCCCCCTCCCGCTCCATTTTTAACCTTGATCCATAATTCACCCCCCGCTTCCCCCCGCCGCGTCCTCTCTCCCAAAATCCCGTTAAACAAATCACGGCGAGGATTTTTATTTTTTTTTCTCCTTTTTTCCCCTCAATTATTTATCAGCCCAGCAGATCAGTTTGATATCAAACCGATAGAAAACGTTATCGGGGAGGGACACGGGAGCGATTCCTCCGCTCAAGGTCGCACGAGCCCAGCGGGGACATCACGGGACAGCGCCACGGGGACATCCCAGCGCTTCCCTCCTCCCAAAATCCACCGGGGCGGCTCCCGGCCCCCACAGCTCCGTGACCTTGGCCGGGTTGTCACCCTCTTTTCCCAAAAAACGGAGCTGGAATGTGGGGGGAGGTGAAACCCCGTCCCTCCCTCGCTCTGCCGGGGCACGGTGGCACCGGGGAGGTGGCGGTGGCACCACGAGGGTCACAGTGGCACCACGAGGGTCACAGGGGCACTAGGGGGGTCATGGTGGCATTAGGGGGGTCATGGTGGCACCGTGGAGAAAACAGTGGCACCGGGAGGGTCGCAGTGGCACCACGAGGGTCATGGTGGCACTAGGAGGGTCACAGGGGCACTAGGGGGGTCATGGTGGCATTAGAGGGGGTCATGGTGGCACCGGGGAGGAAACAGTGGCACCGGGAGGGTCACAGTGGCACCACGAGGGTCACAGTGGCACCACGAGGGTCATGGTGGCACCACGAGGGTCACAGTGGCACTAGGGGGGTCACAGTGGCACTAGGGGGGCCATGGTGGCACCGGGGAGGTGGCAGTGGCACTGGGAGGGTCACAGTGGCAGCAGGAGGGTCACAGAGGCACTAGGGGGGTCATGGTGGCACTAGGGGGGCATCACGGTGGCACTAGGGGGGTCACAGTGGCACCACGAGAGTCACCGTGGCACTGGGAGGGTCACGGTGGCATCGAGGAGGTGGCAGTGGAACTAGGGGGGTCACAGGGGCACTAGGCGGGTCACGGTGGCACTAGAGGGGTCATGGTGGCACCGGGGAGGTGGCAGTGGCACTGGGAGGGTCACAGTGGCACCAGGAGGGTCACAGTGGCACTGGGGAGGAAACAGCGGCACCTCCACTGTGCCAAAATTCCCCCGGAGGGAGCGGGAGGCGCCCGAGGGGACGCTGGTGGCAGAGGGGACACGGCGGGAGCGTCGCCCCGGGGTCCCCGCGGTCCCGAATTGCCGCCCCGGTGGGAAATCCTCTCGGTCCGACCCCCGGGAGCCCCGGGAGCCGCCACCCCCCGTGCCAGCCCCACAGCGCTCGCTCCTCGCCGGGACGAGCAGATCCGAGGAGGAAAATCCTTCCCCGCCTTGCCCCAGCACCGGCTCCAGGAGCCCGGAGCAGGAATTTGGGCACGCAGCAAACCCCAAACACCCAGCCCCAGCCGGGGGCCCGCTGGGAAATCCCGGGAGCAGCTTCGGGAGCTGCTCGGGGCGCGGGGATCGGACTCTGAGCCCGCCCCGGGGCGCTCCGAGCCCACCGAAACCGACCCCGAGCGCCGCAGAATTCCCGGATTTCCCGGAATTCCCGGAATTCCCGGATTTCCCGGATTTTTTCCCGGATTTCCCGGGTCCGGCGCGGGGCTGGCACCGAGGAGCTGCAGCTCCTCTCCCTCCTCCAGCCGGAGGAGGCTGCGAGGACGCGGATTTTTGGGGTGAGAGGGGGGTTTGATCCCTGCCGCCGCCTCACCGGGGAAGTCACGGCGGCACCGGGAGGGTTGTGGTGACACTGGGGAGGTGATGGTGGCACTGGGCAGGTCACGGTGGCACCGGGAGGGTCGTGGTGGCACTTGGGACGTGATGGTGGCACTGGGGAGCTGATGGTGGCACTGGGAAGGTGACGGTGGCACTGGGGAGCTGATGGTGGCACTGGGAGGGTCACGGCGGCACTGGGAGGGTCATGGTGGCACTGGGAGAGTCACGGTGGCACTGGGCAGGTCATGGTGGCACCAGGGAGGTCACAGTAGCACCAGAGAGGTCGTGGTGGCACTGGGAGGGTCACGGTGGCACTGGGAAGGTCATGGTGGCACTGGGGAAGGTTAGTGGCACTGGGGAGGTCATGGTGGCACTGGGGAGGTCACAGTGGCACCGCCACCGTGCCAACCATTACCCTCCCAGTGCCACCGTGATCTCCCCAGTGCCACCATCACCTTCCCGGTGCCACCATCACCTTCCCAGTGCCATTGTCACCTTCCCAGTGCCACCACGACGCCCCCCGCACCACCGTGACTCTCCTGGTGCCACCGTGACTTTCCCAGTGCCACCATCACCTCTCCAGTGCCACCATGAACATCCCGGTGCCACCATCACCTCCCCAGTGCCATTGTCACCTCCCCAGTGCCACCATAACTCTTCTGGTGCCACCATTATCTCCTCAGTGCCACCGTGACCCTCCCAGTGCCACCACGATGCCCCCCGCGCCACCGTGACTCTCCTGGTGCCACCGTCACCTTCCCAGTGCTACCATCACCTCCCCAGCGCCACCATCACCTCCCCAGCGCCACCATCAGCTTCCCAGTGCCACCATCACCTCCCCAGCGCCACCATCACCTTCCCGGTGCCACCATGACCTTCCCAGTGCCACCATCACCTTCCCAGCGCCACCATCACCTTCCCAGTGCCACCGTGACCCTCCCAGTGCCACCATGATCTCCCTCAGTGCCACCATGACTTCTCCAGTGCCACCATGATCTCCTCCGTGCCACCGTGACTCTCCCAGTGCCACCATGATCTCCCCCAGTGCCACCATCACCTTCCCAGTGCCACCATCACCTTCCCAGTGCCACCATCACCTTCCCAGTGCCACCGTCACCTCTCCAGTGCCACCGTGACTCTCCCAGTGCCACCATGATCTCCCCAGTGCCACCATCACCTTCCCAGTGCCACCGTCACCTCTCCAGTGCCACCGTGACTTTCCCAGTGCCACCATCACCTTCCCAGTGCCACCATCACCTTCCCAGTGCCACCGTCACCTCTCCAGTGCCACCATGACTTTCCCAGTGCCACCATCACCTCCCCAGTGCCACCGTGACCCTCCCGGTGCCGCTCCAGCCCCGCTGCGGCAGCCCCGGGCCGAGGCCGCGTTTGCAGCTCCTCCCCGGCCGCTCCCCTCGCTGATTCCCCGCGCGGGCTCTGCGCTCTCCCGCTCCGGGGACGATCCCACCGGCGCCGGGGAGGAGCCGGATCCTCTCCGCGCCTCTTCCTCCCCACCCCCGGCTCCATCCCCGGCGAGGATGAGGCGGCCCCCACCCCAAAACATCGCGAATTTCGTGATCCCCTCGGAGGAGAGGGGAGGAACAGCCTCGTGGCATCACGTCAGCCACCGCTGCCCTCCAGAGGTGCCACCCGGGCAGGGCTGGATCTGCCAAAATCTGCAGGGTGCGGGATTTGGGGAAAATCCTTTGGGGAAAATCCTCGGGGGAAAATCCTCTGGGGAAAATCCTCTGGGGAAAGGGACCCGCAAACCCTCAGCAGGCTGAAGGAAAGTTAATCCTTCCCTCCCGGGGATGATTCCACCTCAAATCCCTCACAAAGTTTTTTGGTTTTGTTGTTTTTCCCCTCCGGCAGCTCAGCGGAACCCACAGCACATCCCTGGAAAGTGCAAAGTGCCTCCCGACGCTGTTCCAAGTAGGTCACTGGGGTGCCAGAGCCGCTGGCCGGAGCCTCCCAGCCCAGCCGCACATCTCTCCGAGCCGCGTCCCCCCAAATTCCCCCAAATTCCCCGTTTGGGGACCGTGCCCTGGCTTACCCGCGGGCGCAGCGCGGCTCCCACGGCGGCCGGGCAGCGGCTGGGGGGGCGCGCAGGGGGCAGCGCTCCGCTCTGCGGGGGCTGCCGGCGGCTCCTTGGGCGGGCGCAGGGCTCCCACCACGGCCAGGATGCCTCGGTAGATCCTGGCCAGCCCCTCTCCGAGCAGAGGGAGGTTGAGGGAACGCGGTTCTCGTTGCCGATTCATCCACCCATCGTCCCCACCGGGCAGCAGAGGAGTCACCCGTGCCGGGGCCGGAGCCCCGGGCTGCTTAGCAGGGCACGGCCATCGTGTCCTTGCCGGGAAAACTGCGGATTTAGCTGAAAATCTTCAGGAAGGGCTCTGGAGCTCCTGAGGAGCTCCAAAAAAAAAAACCTCCCGGGTTCTGCAGCGCGGGATCGGCTGCGGGATCGGCTGCGGGATCCGGCCGCGGGATCTGGCTGGGATCCCCCGCTTTGGCCAGCGGGCTCCGAGGGCTTTTCTCACCCCCAGGAGCCTCTCAAACACAGTTTATTACTGCAGTCCCATAAATCTTCATGAGGCAGCAAAAGCTCGCGCGGGTCGCGGGGAGCGCCGGGCGATCAGCGGAGCGTGGAAAATCGGCCGAGAAAGCGCTGGCACAGAAAGGGGCGAGAGGAGGAGGAGGGGAGGAGGGGAGTGCATTTGGGGAGAGCCGCAGCCGGCGGGGTGGAAGCCCCTCGGAGCGCTGCGGGTGCCATTAGCGCAGCGGAGGAGCGGGGATGCTCCCGCTGCCTCCCGGAGGCTGCAGTGCCGCACTGCCCGGCGCCCGGCGAGCGCTGCCCGGCTCCCAGCCAGCCCAGCCCGCCGCTAACCCCTTCCCTGCCGCGCTCCGGGGCGTGGGAGAAGGGGTGGGGAGAGCTGGGCGAGCGGCGGAGCCCGCGCGGTTTAACTCGTGCGGTGCTGGAGGAGGGAGAGCGCTGCGCCAGGGGGGTGTGGGGAGGGGGGTTTGGGGAGATCTGGAGGGGTCTGAGGTGGGGAAATGAGTCAGACGCAATCCCTGCCGTGAGCAGGGTGGTTCCAGCGCGCTCGGTGGCTCAGAGTCACAGCCCGTGGTCCCCATCTCCCGCCCTTTGCCACCTTTATCTCCACTTATTTTGGGATGCTCGAGCGCCTTCCAGGAGCTGCCCAGGCGCTCGAGTTCTCCAAGCAAACCCGCGCCTAGAGCAGGGACAAGGCAGGTGACACCGGGGTGTGACATCAGTGACACCAGTGTCCCCCAGTCCCGCCACCGCCGTGTCCCCCGTGGGTCCGAGCCTGGCCAGGTTTGGCGCTTAAAAGCCAATTCCCAAAAATTCCAGCCTTGCTTCGGGAGCTGCGGGGATGGCGGGACAGACCCAGGACGGGAATGTGGAACTGAGGGGACTTCAGGGTGTCCTTGTCCCCTCACAGCGACACAGGAGCCAAAGCTGGAGGCGACGGCGATGAAAATTCCCCAGCCTCCCTTTGCTCCCGCGGCCACCAAGCCCCTGGGAAAAGCCAGGTGCCACCAAGGCCACCCTCAGGGCGCCCAGCAAGGGACAAACCACCCCACGATGTCCCCTGGGATGTCGGAATTGCTCTCCCGCCTCATCCCTCCCTTCCCAAGCAAGCAGCGAGCTCCCCGCCGCGCTTTTCACTCCCGAATTCCAGCGGAACGGCGGAAACTCCAACACCCGCTGTTCCACCGGGAACTTCCCAGGCGGGACCCCGCGGCGCCAGGACCCCGCTTGGCTTTGGGGCGGGGGCATCGTGCCCGCTGGCCGTGGCAGTCCGGATGATTTCCGCGTGAATTCCTGGAATTCTGCCCGTTCCCAGCCTTTTCCCCGCCCGCATCCCGCTAATTCCCAGCCCGGAGCTCGCCCCAAAACCGCTCCTGGCTGCGCAGGAGGAGCTCAGCTGGCATCTCGCGGTGCCGCTGCCCTGCCAGGCGGCTCCTTCCCCAAATCCTGCCTGTCACTTGTCAGAACCCAGAGCGAGGAAGGGAGAAATCCCATCTGGCCGGGCCTGCAAAAAGCAGCCGCCACTTTTTTCTCACCTCGCCGGGTGTGAACGCGCCCACGCGCGCGCATGGAGACGGGAGACGGGTTCACCTCCCAAAAATCCCGCGGAGCCGGTGCCAAGGGAAGGGTCTGCACACCTGGATGCTCGCTTGGAGCCGGGAGGGGAGCAAAGCGAGGAAAAAATGAGGGGCAAAGGTGGGAAGGACAAATTCTAAATGGGAGAACCGGGAAAAAATTCCTGCTGCCCTCAGGAAGCGAAGGAGAAATGAAGAGCAGAGGGAATGAGGGAAGGACAAATTCCAGCTGGAATAAATCAGAAAAATCTTCCTGCTGCCCTCGGCAAGTGAAAGAAAAATGAGAGGAAGAGGTTGGGAAGGACAAATTCCAAATGGGAGAACGGGCTAAAAAATTCCCTGTGCTCTCAGCAAGTGAAGGAAAAATGAGAGGAAAAGGGTGGGAAGGACAAATTCCAACAGGGAAAACCTGGAAAATGTTCCCGCTGCCCCCTGCAAGCGAAGGAAAAATTAGGGGCACTGGGAATGAGGGAAGGACAAATTCCAACTGGGAAAATCAGAAAAAATTTCCTGCTGCCCTCGGCAGGTTAAGGAAAAATGAGGGGCAGAGGTTGGGAGGGACAAATTCCAAATGAGAGAACCGGGAAAAAATTCCCGGTGCTCTCAGCAAGTGAAGGAAAAATGAGAGGAAAATGGTGAGAAGGACAAATTCCAACTGGGAAAATCAGAAAAAATTTCCTGCTGCTCTCGGCAGATGAAGGAAAAATGAGGGGCAGAGAGAATGAGAAAACCACAAATTCCAGCTGGGATAACTGGGAAAATCTCCTTCCCAGCGCTCTCAGCAAGCCAAGGAAAACGAGGGGATGAGGGAAGGATAAATTCCACCGGGATAACCAGGAAAATCTTCCCGCTGCCCCCGGCTCCCTGTCCGGCTGGAGGCAGAGCCGGGAGCATTCCCAGCGCATGGAAAACATCCTGGGGAGGAGGAGGAGGAGGAAAAAGCGGCGGAAAAGGAGGAGGAGGAGGTCGGAGCCCTGCGTGCCCTGGCAGGGGTGGCATCCCCGGCTGGCGCAGCGGCTTGGGGACGTGCCAGCAGCTTGGGGACACGGGATAAAAATAAAGGAGCGAGGCTGGCCAGGGCTCCCACAGAAGCTGCTTTGTGGCCTCGCCCCTCACCCGCGCGGCACAGCCAGGTCCTGGCAGCTGCCATGGGAACAGCCCGAGCCCGGGAGGGAAACTGAGGCAGGGAAAAGAGGGGAGGGGGTCAAACCGGGGTGGGAATAGGGGAAAACACGGTCGGGATTGGGAAAAAGAAGGAGTTTTTCCAGGATTTTGGATGCTGGCAGCTCCAGGTGTGGATGTGAGGCCGTGACTCAGCCGTGGGGGAGCAGAGCCAAGTCTCCCCTGATCCCCCAGTCCTCATCCTGCCGGGAAAAACTTTTAGGATGAGCCCGAGGCAGCAGCAGGATGAGGATCCTGGAGCCTCCATCACCCCCTCAGCTCCATCCCCATTGCCCCGGGAGATTTTGGGGATTTGGAGAACCCACCCTGCCCTGAGAGGATTCCCAGCGCTGTCACCCCGCCCTGGGCATGGATGTCACCTCCCTCACCCCGAGCTCAGTCCCAATCCCAAATTCCTGGGAGGAGGAGGGAGTGGGATTGGGATCCTGCAGGGTCCGGGTGGGAGGAAAAAGCCTCAAAACAGCTCTGGAGGAATTGGAGAGCAGGGAAGTGGAGCAAAACATGAGGATGGATGGATGATGGATGGATGGATGGATGGATGGATGGATGGATGGATGGATGGATGGATGGATGGATGGATGATGGATGGATGATGGATGGATGGATGATGGATGGATGATGGATGGATGATGGATGGATGGATGATGGATGGATGGATGGATGGATGGATGATGGATGGATGATGGATGATGGATGGAGGGATGGATGGATGGATGATGCATGGATGGATGATGGATGGATGGATGGATGGATGGATGGATGGATGGATGGATGGATGGATGGATGGATGGATGGATGGATGGATGGATGGATGGATGGATAGGTGGACAAGGAAAGATCAGGAGGCTCCTGTTTCAGCCTTTTCTGGCTCCCAGGGTTTGCTGGAATGAACCAGGACCCATCACAGGTTCTGATCCCATCTCTGGACAGGCAGAGCAAAGGGCAGAGGCCCCGGAGCTGGACAGGACTGGGAGGAGGAAGAGGAGGAGGAGGATGAGGAAGGGGAGGAGGGGCTGGAGTGGACTCACATCAGGACAAAACCCCTTAATAAGATCCTGAGAAAGTTCCTAAACTCACCAAGGCCTCCTCAGCCACAGAATTCTGGAATGATTTGGGTGGGAAGGGACTTTAAACCCCCTCCAGTGCCACCCCCACCATGGCAGGGCCACCTCCCCCTGTCCCGGGCGGCTCCAGCCCGGCCTGGGGCACTGCCAGGGATGGAGCAGCCACAGCTGCTCCGGGAATCCCATCCCAAAATCCCGTCCCAACCCCGCAGAGAGAACTGTGACCCTCCAGCAGCTGCCAGGGCAAAGCCCAGAGCCGGGCACGGAGCCCTTGGCACCCCAAATCTCTCCCTGAGGGATGAATCCTCGAGGGGGGAGGATCCAAACCGAACCCACGGCGTCTCCAACCCTTTGCCCAGCGAGGCTGGAGTCTCCAAAGGGCTCAATTCCACGCGGGGTCCCTCGGGAAGGGAATTTTTTCTGTCTCTGAGGGTTTGGGATCGCAGCAATCCCCCAGCCACGCTCAGCCCAGCCCCATCCTTGGCACGGGAGACCCAACCCGCCCAAATTTTGGCTCTGCCGCCCCCACCACGGGCTGGGAGCCCACCCTGGACGCGATATCGTATAATTCGCGTGAAGCTGCACAATAACGTAGAAAAAAGCAATGTTTGCATGAATAAAATAATAAAGAAAACTCAGAAACAAACAAATAAAAAGGAATAGAGAGGAAAAAGGCACAGATTGCTTCATCTCATCGTTGTAACATCCAACAAAAGCAGGGCAGCCCAAATTAACAATTAAATAGACGCGGCTTTGTCCAGGGAACACCCAAACAATCACCCACGATTAAGATAACCAGAGAAAAAAAATCCATCTGAATGCCCGTTTCCAGCAAACCAAGTTACATCTCAATTCCATCTCCGGAAAACCAGAACCTGCTTTCATCAGAATTCATCATCTCCCAGAATACGGTTTTGTCCAGCCCAACGCTTTAAAAAGAAAACCACACGAAAAAAAGATAAAGATCTCCGCTCCGGGCTAAAAAATCTGTATAAAAACTGGGCTGGCCAAGGTGGTTTTGTGAATATTGGAGGATCTGATGTGATAGAGATCAGATTTTTTGATTGTCCCTTTTTGATTGTGGCTATCGAGGACCGTATTTCAGTCGCAAAATAAATATCGCTTATTTTAATTTTATTTAATTCGGCTCAATCTCGTTTTTATTTGTAACACTCAGCAGCCCCAATCAGGCAGGATTTTGGGTGGCACCGCTTGTTTGGGTGACTCCTGCTGGGAGCTGGGCCCTGCCAAGCGTGGGGAAAGCTGGGTGGGTGTCCCGGGGGGGGTTCGGGAGGCTGGGAGTGCTCCCGGCGGGGGCGTGGAGAACAACCCAAATTTCTGAGCACGCAGGTGCCACGTCGGCGCTTGGTCACCGCCTGCCGTGCCAGCCCGGTTAGTCACAGCTCGTTAAAAATCAGAAAACTGGGGGGAAAAAAATTTAAAAATTAAAAAATATCTCAGAGGCCTCCGAGATGCAGAAAAACGTGTTGAGGGGTGGAAAACACGGGGTGAGGCGCTGCCAGGATCCGCTGTCAGCCTGAGCAGCCACGGGACGGGGACGCTGCGGGGACATGTGACACTTGTTAGGGACACCGAGCGGGAGCCGCGGGCTTGGGGCTCATCCCACCCGAGACGTGGGGGCGCGGGGACGAGCGGCAGCGGGTTGGTGGCACCCCTTGTCCCCCTGCTGTCCCCCTGCTGTCCCCTGCTGTCCCCTCCTGGCCCGCCACGTGCTGCCACCAGCGCAGTCAGAAGCTGTCCAGGCAGCGGGGTTTAGTCAAGCAAAAGGAGGGCAGCAGCAGCTGCCTGCAGCCCTGAGCATCCTCCTCCTCCTCCTCCTCCTCCTCCTCCTCCTCCTCCAGAGCCGGGCACAGCACAGCTCACGCCATCTGTGCCCACCTGTGAGGGGCAGGGACCATCCCCAGGTGAGCCCAGAGGTCACCTGTGAGGGGCAGGGATCCTCAGGCCACCCCACATGTCACCTGTGAGGGACAGGAATCCTAAGGCCACCCCAGAGGTCACCTGTGAGGGACAGGAATCCTAAGGCCACCCCAGAGGTCACCTGTGAGGGACAGGGATCATCCCCAGGCTGGGTTTTCTGTCCCCTTTTGAGGCAGAACCCACCTGTGAGGGACAGAGACCATACCCAGGCCATTCCAGAGGTCACCTGTGAGGGACAGGAATCCTCAGGACACCCCAGAGGTCACCTGTGAGGGACAGGGACCATCCCCAGGCCACCCCACATGTCACCTGTGAGGGACAGGGATCTTCAGGCCACCCCACATGTCACCTGTGAGGGACAGAGACCATCCCCAGGACACCCCACATGTCACCTGTGAGGGACAGAGATCATCCCCAGGCTGGGTTTTCTGTCCCCTTTTGGGGCAGAACCCACCTGCGAGGGGCTGGGATCACCCTGAGGCCACTGCAGAGTCCCCTCTGACATGCTGAGACTACCCTGAGCCCCCAGTTCAGGGCTGGGACCACCTCAGGCCACCCCAGAGGTCACCTGTGAGGGACAGGGACCGTCCCCAGGCTGGGCTTTCTGTCCCTTCCTGGGGCAGAACCCCCGTGTGAGGGGCTGGGACCCCCCATCCATCACTGCCCAGGGCAGTGTCCACCTGTGAGGGGCTGGGACCACCCCCAGGCCACTCCAGAGCCCCCAGTACGGGGCTGGGACCACCCCCAGGCCACCCCGAGCCCCCAGTTTGGGACTGGGACCACCCCCAGGTCACTCCAGAGCCCCCAGTTTGGGGTTGGGACCACCCTGAGGTCACTCCAGTGTCCCCTCTGACACGCTGGGACCACCCTGAGCCCCCAGTTCAGGGCTGGGACCACCCCCAGGCCACTCCAGATCCCCCAGTTTGGGGCTGGGACCACCTCAGGCCACTCCAGAGCCCCCAGTATGGGGATGGGGCCACCCTGAGGTCACTCCAGAGCCCCCCAGTTCGGGACTGGGATCACCCCCAGGCCACTCCAGAGCTCCCTAGACCAGGACTAGGACCACCCCCAGGCCACTCCAGAGCCCCCAGTTTGGGGCTGGGACCACCCTGAGGTCACTCTCGAGCCCCCAGTTCAGGGCTGGGATCACCCCCAGGCCACTCCAGAGCCCCCCCAGTTCAGGACTGGGATCACCCCCAGGTCATTCCAGACCCCCCAGTTCGGGACTGTGACCACCCTGAGATCACTCCAGACCCCCCAGTCCAGGACTGGGATCACCCCCAGGCCACTCCAGAGCCCCCTAGTTTGGGCCTGTGACCACTCTGACGTCACCCCCGAGCCCCCAGCTCGGAGCTGGCACCCCCCCCGCCCCACCCCCCCATTCCCAGGCCAGATCTCCCCCCCGTCACCCGCACCCCCTCCGCACCCCCTCCCGCCCGTCCCCGCTCCGTACCCGCCAGCAGCGCTCTCGGCCGGCGCTCCCCGGGCTCGCCGGCTCTGCGCGGCTCCCGCAGCCCCGCCGCGGCTCGGGGGGAAGCCCAGCGCGGCTGCATCGCGACAGCGACAGCGACGGCGACGGCGACAGCGGCAGCGGCAGCGACAGCGGCAGCGGCGGCGGCGGCGGCGGGGGATGCGGCCGGGAGCTGCGCGACAGGCGCACGCAGCGCATCGCACCCGCCTAAGCCGGGCCTGGCGCGGGCGCAGCGACCGCTCTCGGCACTGCGGGGCCCTTAGGCCGGACTGAGCCGCGGGCGGGGCGGGCGCGGGTGGGCGCCGGGCGCGGGTGGGCACCGGGCGCGGGGGGCGCCGGGCGGGTGGGCACCGAGCGCGGGTGGGCGCCGGGCGCGGGTGGGCACCGGGCGGGCAGGGCACGAGCGGGCAGGCGCGGGGCCGTGCGGGGCTGTCACCGCACAGAGTGTCACTGTCACCGCACAGTGTGCCAGTGTCACCTAAAAACCAGTCCTGACACCGCCACCTCACAGCTGGTGTGTCACTGTCACCGCACAGTGTGTCACTGTCACCGCACAGTGTGCCACTGTCACCTAAAAACCAGCCCTGACACTGTCACCTCACAGCCAGTGTGTCACTGTCACCTCACAGTGTGCCACTGTCACCTCACAGCCAGTGTGCCACTGTCACTGTCACCTCACAGTGTGCCGCTGTCACCTCACAGGCAGTGTGTCACTGTCACCTCACAGCCAGTGTGTCACTGTCACCTCACAGTGTGCCACTGTCACCTCAGCCAGTGTGCCACTGTCACTGTCACCTCACAGTGTGCCGCTGTCACCTCACAGGCAGTGTGTCACTGTCACCTCACAGGCAGTGTGTCACTGTCACCGCACAGTGTGTCACTGTCACCGCACAGTGTGTCACTGTCACTGTCACCGCACAGTGTGCCACTGTAACCTCACAGCCAGTGTGCCAGTGTCACCTAAAAACCAGCCCTGTCACTGTCACCTCACAGGCAGTGTGCCACTGTCACCGCACAGCGTGTCACTGTCACTGTCACCTCAAAACCAGTGTGCCACTCTCACTGTCACCTCACAGCCAGTGTGCCACTGTCACTGTCACCTCACAGTGTGCCGCTGTCACCTCACAGTGTCACTGTAACCTCACAGCCAGTGTGCCAGTGTCACCTAACACCAGCCCTGACACTGTCACCTCACAGGCAGTGTGTCACTGTCACTGTCACCTCACAGCCAGTGTGTCACTGTCACCTCACAGTGTGTCACTGTCACCTCACAGCCAATGTGCCACTGTCACCTAAAAACCACCCCCGACACTGTCACCTCAAAACCAGCGCCAACACTGTCACCTCACAGCCAGTGCTGCCGCTGTCACCTCACAGTGTGCCGCTGTCACTGTCACCTCACAGTGTGCCACTCTCACTGTCACCTCAAAACTAGTGTGCCACTGTCACTGTCACTGCACAGTGTGCCGCTGTCACCTCACAGCTGCGCTGTCACTGTCACCTCACAGCCAGTGTGCCACTGTCACTGTCACCTCACAGTGTGCCACTGTCACCTCACAGCGTGCCGTTGTCACTGTCACCTCACAGCCAGTGTGCCACTGTCACTGTCACCTCACAGTGTGCCACTGTCACCTCACAATGTGCCAGTGTCACCTCACAGCGTGCCGCTGTCACTGTCACCTCACAGCGTGCCACTGTCACTGTCACCCCACAGCCAGGGTGCCGCTGTCACCCCAAAACCAGGACGGCACTGGCCATTCCCGAATGTCCCCGTTTGAGGAGCTCGTCCCGCCGGAAGGACGAGCGGGCGCTGAGCTCCTGAGCTGCTCCTCCTGCTCCTCCCTGACTGATCAAACCCCCCTGCCCCCCATTTCGGGGGGCTCCAGCCCCACCTTGGGCGCCAATTGTTTAATTTTTTTTTTTGGTTTAGGGTAAATATGGGAGAAAATTTTTAAATTTTTTTTTAGGCTATAGATTTATATTAAATTGACTTTGGGAAAATATTTTTCTGAGAAAAATGGAAAAAAATGTATTTATTTCACAGGTAAAGTATTTTTAGTATAAAAATGAATAATATTAAACAGTAATTTTTTGTTGTTTTGAAGAGATGATAAATTTAGAAAACGTCTTTTTGTGAGATGTGATTTGATTTATTTAGTTTTTGTTGGGGTTTTTTTTGGTGTTGGGAAATGTCGTGGTTTAGGTTGGTTTTAGCGGGTTATGGGTGTAAGTTTTTTGTGGGATTTTTGGGTTTTTAGCTTAGAGTAGGTTTGAATAATTTGGATAAACAGCACGATGCCAGCCCAAAGGGACCCCAAACCCAACTGGGCTGTGACCCCCCAGTGTCAGGGGATTCCTCCAGTCCCAACCCTGAGGCACTCCAACTCCAATTCCAACTCCAACTCCAACTCCAATTGCAATTCCAATTCCAGTTCCAATTCCAACTCCAACTCCAACTCCAACTCCAATTCCAACTCCAATTCCAATTCCAGTTCCAATTCCAATTCCATCTCCAACTCCAACTCCAACTCCAACTCCGATTTCAACTCCGATTTCAACTCCAATTTCAATTCCACTTCCAACTCCAATTCCACCTCCAATTTCAATTCCAATTTCAATTCCACTTCCAACTCCAATTCCACTTCCAATTCTAATTCCAACTCCAGCTCCAACTCCAATTCTAATTCCAATTCCAATTCCAATTCCAATTTCAATTCCACTTCCTCTTCCAACTCCAATTCCAACTCCACTCCAATTCCAACTCCACTTCCACTTCCACCTCCAATTCCAATTCCAACTCCACTCCAATTCCAATTTCAATTCCAACTCCAATTCCAACTCCATCTCCAACTCCAACTCCAACTCCAATTCCACTTCCAATTCCAATTCCAATTCCAACTCCATCTCCAATTCCAATTCCACTTCCAATTCCAATTTCAATTCCACTTCCTCTTCCAACTCCAATTCCAATTCCAATTCCAACTCCACTTCCACTTCCACCTCCAATTCCAACTCCACTCCAATTCCAATTCCAACTCCAACTCCAATTCCAACTCCAATTCCAACTCCAATTCCAACTCCAATTCCAACTCCAATTCCAATTGGAATTTTGGGATCAACAAGGCTGAAAAAACCCCCCAAAAATTCCACCAGCCCCCACGTGCCACCACCAACCCCCCAAGTGTCCCCACGTGCCACTTGCAGGTGAGGGGTGGGCACTCCACACCTCCCCCGGGACAGCTCTGCCCATCTCCATGAAGAAATTCTCCCTAATATCCAATTTAATCTTCCAATTTAATACCCAAAATCCTATTTAAACCCCCCCTGGCACTTTTCCTTCCACCCCAAATCCACGGGGACACTCGTGCTGTGCCGTCACTCTGTCACCACCTCGGCACTTCCAACCTTTCCCACTTTCCCTCATTTTCCCAGAAGATTTCAGAACATTCCCGCTTTTTCTGCCGCCCCAAAATTTCTCCCTGAGCCAGGTGGGAAAAGCTGGGAATTCAGGGATGCTCACGCCGGGTTGGATTTTCTCTATTTTTGGATTCTGGGGAAACTGAGGCACGGATGGAGCAGGGCAAGAGGGAGAAATTCCAGAGCCTCGAGCTCCTGCCTGGAGCTTTTCCAGGCTCCCCAGCAGCCGCAGCCGTGAGTCACAGCTGGCACAGGCGACACTCACGACATGAGGAACATTCCCAAAAAATCCCTTCTCCTCCCAGCTGAGCCCTCCCGGAGCTGCTTCCTGCACCCCACACGCACCACGGGGGATTTTTCATTTTTTTTCCCCCCCTTCTATCCTTCATTTTGGGGCTGAGGGAATAATTT
Organism: Luscinia megarhynchos; assembly: GCA_034336665.1. Taxonomy (NCBI): domain Eukaryota; kingdom Metazoa; phylum Chordata; class Aves; order Passeriformes; family Muscicapidae; genus Luscinia; species Luscinia megarhynchos. The sequence continues at coordinate 401,628 of CM067589.1, read as the reverse complement.
TCTGCATGTTTATGTCCTGTTAATATCGAGTATTATTCATGTGAGATTGATATCGGCGTGGAGGAGAGGTGGGAATTGCTTAAAAAAAAACTAGAAAAACAAAAAAGAAAAAGAAAAGAAAAGAAAAGAAAAAGAAAAAGAAAAAGAAAAGAAAAAGAAAAAAGAAAAAGAAAAAGAAAAAGAAAAAGAAAAAGAAAAAAGAAAAAGAAAAAAGAAAAAGAAAAAAATAAAAGAAGGGGAAAAATAGAGCAAAAAAAAGGGGGGGGGACAGGGAAAAAGGGGGGCAGGAAAGGAAAAAAGGGTAAAAAAAAAAAAAAAGAAAGGGGAAAAGGAAGGAAAAAACAAAAAGAGGAAAAAAAAGGAAAAAAAGAAAAAAGGGGAAAAAAGGAAGAAAAAAAGAAAAAATGGAAAAGGAAGAAAAAAAAGAAAAAAATAAAAAAGGAAAAAAAGGATTAAAAAAGAGAGAAAAAAGAAAAAAAGAGAAAAAAAGAAAAAAATAAGAAAAAAAAGAAAGAAGAAAAAAAAAGGTAAAAATAAGGAAAAAAAAAAAAAAAAGGAGGGAAACAACTGGATTTAAATCCAAATATTGGGTTTTTTTCCCCACTTTGGGTTGTCCCGAGGCGGTGACAACCCCTGGCAGGGTGGTGACAAAGGCGTCACCTCACCGCTGGTGGCACCGCGGCGTGTCCGGGAGGCAATTCCCAGGAAAAAGCCGCGAAAAGCAGCTCAAGGTGAGACATCTGCATTCACACCTGGGATCGCAGACACGATTTTGGTCTCAGCAGCTCCTGGGGAACCGCGAGCAGCGGGGGGAGGATGTTCCGTTTATTCCCAGCTGCATTCCCGCTCCATTCCTGTTCCATTCCCGCTCCATTCCTGTTCCATTCCCGCTCCATTCCTGTTCCATTTCCTGTTCCATTCCCTGTTCCATTCCCTGTTCCATTCCCTGTTCCATTCCCGCTCCATTCCTGTTCCATTCCTGCTCCATTCCCACTCTATTCTTGCTCCATTCCCTGTTCCATTCCTGCTCCACTCCCTGTTCCATTCCCGCTCCATTCCCTGTTCCATTCCTGCTCCATTCCCTGTTCCATTCCTGTTCCATTCCCTGTTCCATTCTTGTTCCATTCCTGTTCCATTCCCTGTTCCATTCCCTGTTCCATTCTTGTTCCATTCCTGTTCCATTCCCTGTTCCATTCCCGCTCCATTCCCTGTTCCATTCCCTGTTCCATTCCCTGTTCCATTCCCGCTCCATTCCCTGTTCCATTCCCTGTTCCATTCTTGTTCCATTCCTGTTCCATTCCCTGCTCCATTCCCGCTCCATTCCCTGTTCCATTCCCTGTTCCATTCCCTGTTCCATTCCCTGTTCCATTCTTGTTCCATTCCCTGTCCCATTTCCTGCTCCATTCCTTTTCCATTATTTTTCCATTCCTTTTCCATTCCCGCTCCATTCCTTTTCCATTCTTTTTCCATTCCTTTTCTATTAGTTTTCCATTCCTTTTCCATTCCCGCTCCATTCCTTTTCCATTCTTTTTCCATTCCTTTTCTATTAGTTTTCCATTCCTTTTCCATTCCCGCTCCATTCCTTTTCCATTCTTTTTCCATTCCTTCCCCATTCCTTTTCCATTCCTTCCCCATTCCCGCTCCATTCCTTCCCCATTCCTTTCCCATTCCTTTCCCATTCCCTGCTCCGTCCCTTCTCCCGGCTCCCTCCTCCCCACCCCACCCCATCCCATCCCCCTGCGGTTCCCGGAGCAGCACAATGGGAACAGTGGGACACTCACGGGCCGGGAATGCGGGTCAGACAGCGGCGCTTTGTGCCCGCCGTGCCCGAGTCTATCGCGCAATATTCGCAATGCGGCGCCCTCGCCCCGGGGCACAGAGGGGCCTTTGTGTCCCCAGAGCTCGGGGACAAACGGAGCGCGGCGTCCCGGGGATGTGCCAGGCCGGGGATGCTCCGGAGCGACAGGGCGGGGAGCCAGGAGGGGATGGAGCTGGAAATAAACTCGGCCGTGGATGGATCAGCCCGTGCCCAGCACGGCTTAGGGTGGGGTGGTGCCAGGGGGCGATGGATGTGCCCATTCCCAGATTTTTGTGGAGGTGAAGATGGATGTGCCCATTCCCAGGTGGAGCAGGTGGGGATGGATGTGCCCATTCCCAGATTTTGTGCCAGGTGAGGATGGATGTGCCCATTCCCAGATTTTGTGCCAGGTGGGGATGGATGTTGCCCATTCCCAGATTTTTGTGCCAGGTGGGGATGGATGTGCCCACTCCCAGATTTTAGTGCCAGGGGGGGATGGATGTGCCCATTCCCAGATTTTGTGCCAGGTGAGGATGAATTTGCCTATTCCCAGATTTTTGTGCCGGGGGGGATGGATGTGCCCATTCCCAGGTGGAGCAGGTGGGGATGGTTGTGCCCATTCCCAGATTTTTGTGCCAGGTAGGGATTGATGTGCCCACTCCCAGATTTGGGGATGTAGGGATGTTGGGGAGTTTTTGTGGGAGAGGGAAGCAGGAAATGAGGATTTGGGGATTTAGGGGAGTTTTTGTGGGAGAGGGAAGCAGGAAATGAAGGATTGGGGGATTTAGGGTTTTTGTGGCTTTGTGTAAGAATTTCGCGCTGATAAAAAGAAAAATTTGGGTTGTTTGGAGAGCGGACAAGAAAAAATCTCTTCCGCTCGGAGGCTGCGAGCGCCTGCACGAAAGGAACCGAGCGAAGCGGCGGAAAACAAAACTCCTCAAAGACCTTTTGGCACCGCGCGATCCGAGCCCTCCCCAGCCGGAGGAACTGCGGATCCCGATCAAACCCGGCCAAGTTCTTAAATCATACACACAAAAATAAAAACCCAAAAAACTCCTCAAAGCCGGAGCAGCAGAAGCCGGAGGTGTCTCGGCTCAGCCTGCTCACATCTGCCGAGCCTGGCATCGCCCTCGGCGCTGGCACAGCCAAGCGCTGCCAGGTGGAGCCGAGGCAATTTTGGCACCTTCCTGTCCCCTCCAGCCTCCCACGGCCCCTCTCGCATCCCAAGCTGTTCCCGCGGCCGCCCCGGCACCCTCTGGATGGATCTTTGCATTCGGGGTTTCGCTTCCCCAGCTGGTGTCGGAACCCAAACCCTCCTGGAGAAGCGGGAAGCGAGAATTTGTTCCCCGGAGCCGAGCGGAGCCTGGCACAGCCTCCCGGGGCTGCGGCGACACCTCCGGGGCCGCGGCTGGCACCCGGCGCCCACCCGGTGCCCTGGCACGGCCCCAAATCCCGCTGCTCCAAACCCCTTTTCCCTTCTTTGCTCACTTTGCCCAGCGCGGAGGCGAAGGATCGGCCTCAGGATGGGGAGACGCGCCCGGTTCTGCTTTAAAATAACCCAAAATCCACCCGCGGGGAGGGAGAAGCGCCAGGAGCAGCTGCGGCAGCGCTGGATGCAGGGAGGAGATTCCGGTTTTGGAGAGAGGAAAAGGCTCGGAGAGGGCAGCGCTGGGATTTGGGGGGAAAAAATTCTCTGCTCGCGGAGATTTGGGGTCACTGGAAGGATCCCGGGAGGGTTTGGGGTGGAGGGGTTCGAATAATTCCCCCCCCCCGGCATAATCAGGGACATTTCTGCTCTCCCAGCCCGGCCTTGGACTTTCCAGGGATGAGGCAGCCGCAGATTTTCTTTCTTTTTAGGGCAGGAAGATCCCAAAAATGCCACAGGAAGCCTCAAACCTCCTGATGGTGCCACTGCCAGGCTGTCGCTGTCCCCTCCAGGTGACAACCTGCAGGATGGGATAAATCCCTGGCAGCTGCTCTCGTGCTGCTGGACAGCCAAACCTCACCTGACTTTAAAAATTCCATTTATTCCCTCCGGATTTAACCATTTTTAGAGCCTTTTAAAAAGCCCCAGCGGTTTTCCGGGCGTTTTGGCCGCTCCCAGCTCCATCCCCCGGGGACCCCCAGCAGGTCCCACCTCACCTGGGGACCTCTGCTCTTCCTCCAAAAACAGCGCTGTGATTTCAAACAAAACCCGGAGCTGCTCCCGGCGCCAAAACCGGCGGTAAAATGACATTTCCCGACCTCTCCGTTTATATCCCAGCTCTCTTTTCCCGTTTGGAAACTGCAGGAGGGAGCGATTTAAAGGCATCCGAGAGCAATTCTTAAATTAACGATTTACAAATGGCTTAATTGAGGTCCTGGTCCGGCGCTTCGCAGCGGAGAGGTTCTGAATCATCGCTGTTTGTTGGGTTTTATTGTGAATTTCAGGCCCTGGGCTCCGATAAAAGCTTTAAAATCTCGCCTAGGGCGGGGAGTTGTGGTTTAAACTGGGCGCGGTGGATGGGGTGAGGAAAAGGGAACTGGGGAAAAATGGGAGAGGGAAGCAGGAAATGAGGATTTGGGGAGGTTTTGTGGGTTTCTATAAGGATTTTGCGCTGATAAAAATAAAATTTGAGGGTTTGGAGGGTGGGGAAGCTGAAGCCTGTGGTTCGGGGTGAGGGATTTGGGGTTTTTGGGTCCCTTCCGAGCCAAATACTTTTGGGATTCCAGAATTTGGGATGAGCTTTGGGGTCCCAAATCCTTCTGGGATTCCAGAATTTGGGATGAGCTTTGGGGTCCAAAATTCTTTTAGGATTCCAGAACTTGGGATGAGATTTGGGGTCCCAAATCCTTCTGGGATTCCAGAATTTGGGATGAGCTTTGAGGTCCCAAATCCTCGTGGGATTCCAGAATTTGGGATGAGCTTTGGGGTCCCAAATCCTTCTGGGATTCCAGAATTTGGGATGAGCTTTGGGGTCCCAAATCCTTCTGGGATTCCAGAACTTGGAATGAGCTTTGGGGTCCCAAATAGTTCTGGGATTCCAGAATTTGGGATGCGCTTTGGGGTCCCAAATCCTTCTGGGATTCCAGAATTTGGGATGAGCTTTGGGGTCCCAAATTCTTTCACTGATGGAGAAATGGACTCTGAGGGGATTTGGGGAGTAAATCCCTCCCTTTGAGGGTCGGGAGGGGCTGGGATGGAATTCCCAGATTTGCTGTGGATCCCTGGAAGGGTCCCAGGCCAGGCTGGATGGGATTTGGAGGGAGGGATCCCTGCCCTGATGGGATTCGGGATTTTGGGATTTCCATCCCAAACCATTCCCCGATCCCACAAGGAGCCCATTCCCCACCAACCCCACAGATCCCGTTGTTCTCCCTGCTTTCCCAAAAATCCATCTCCCAGCAGGACAGGGGGGATGGAGGGAACTGGGATGGGATGGGATGGGATGGGATGGGATGGGATGGGATGGGATGGGATGGGATGGGATGGGATGGGAGAGACCAGCAGGGGCTGGAAGGAACCGAGAATATCTGGAATGCTCCGGGGATGTCTGGAAAGAATCGGGAATGACTGGAATGCTCTGGGAATGGCGGGAAGGCTCCGGGGATGGCTGGAAGGCTCCGGGAATGTCTGGAAGTTTCTGGGAGGGGATAGAAAGAACCAGGAATGACTGGAACGCTCTGGGAATGTCTGAATGCTCTGGGAAGGGCTGGGATGCTCCGGGAAAGGCTGGAAGGTTCTGGGAGTTGATGAAAGGAACTGGGAATGTCTGGAAGGAACTGGGAAGGGCTGGAATGTTCTGGGAGGGGATAGAAAGAACCAGGAATGTCTGGAATGCACCGGGAGCGGCTGGAAGGTTCTGGGAATGTCTGGAAAGTTCCGGGAGGGGCTGGAAGGTTCTCGGAATGGCTGGAAGGAACTGGGAATGGCTGGAAGGAACTGGGAGGGAATGGAAGGCTCCAGGGGTTTATGGAATGCACCGGGAATGGCTGTAAGGAACTGGGACGGGCTGGAATGCTCCAAGAAGGGCTGGAAGGTTCTGGGAGGGGATAGAAAGAACCAGGAATGTCTGGAATGCTCCGGGAGCGGCTGGAAGGTTCTGAGAGGGGATAGAAAAAATCGGGAATGTCTGAGATGCTCCGGGAAGGGCTGGGATGCTCCGGGGAGGGCTGGAAGGTTCTGGGAGTTGATGAAAGGAACTGGGAATGTCTGGAAGGAACTGGGAAGGGCTGGAATGTTCTGGGAGGGGATAGAAAGAACCAGGAATGGCTGGAAGGCACCGGGAATGGCTGGAAAGAATCGGGAATGACTGGAATGCTCCGGGAAGGTCTGGAAGGTTCTGGTACGGGATAGAAAGAATCGGGAATGTCTGGAATGCTCTGGGAATGTTTGAATGCACCAGGAATGTCTGAGATGCTCCGGGAATTGCTGGGATGCTCCGGGAATTGCTGGAATGCTCCGGGAATTGCTGGAATTCTCCGGGAATGTCTGAATGCTCCGGGAATTGCTGGAATTCTCCGGGAAGGGCTGGGATGCTCCGGGAGTGTCTGGGATGCTCCGGGAAGGGCTGGGATGCTCCGGGAATTGCTGGAATTCTCCGGGAATTGCTGGATGTCTCGAGGGGATAGCTGGAATTCTCGGGAATGCTGGAATTCTCTGGGAATGTCTGAATGCCCCGGGAATGGCTGATGCTCCGGGAATGGCTGGGATGCTCCGGGGAATTGCTGGGATGCTCCGGGAATTGCTGGGATGCTCCGGGAAGGGCTGGAATTCTCCGGGAAGGGCTGGAATTCTCCGGGAAGGGCTGGAATGCTCCGGGAATTGCTGGAATTCTCTGGGAATGGCTGGAATGCTCCGGGAATTGCTGGGATGCTCCGGGAATTGCTGGGATGCTCCGGGAATTGCTGGGATGCTCCGGGAATTGCTGGGATGCTCCGGGAATTGCTGGAATTCTCCGGGAATTGCTGGAATTCTCCGGGAATTGCTGGAATGCTCCGGGAATTGCTGGGATGCTCCGGGAATTGCTGGGATGCTCCGGGAAGGGCTGGAATTCTCCGGGAAGGGCTGGAATGCTCCGGGAATGTCTGAATGCTCCGGGAATTGCTGGAATTCTCCGGGAATTGCTGGGAGCTCTCTCGGGCAGCCGAGGCCGCTCCCGCCCGCTCCAGCCCCTGCGCCGGCGCTGCGGCTGCGGCTCATCAGGCGGTGATTACGGGAGCGGTGATTGATTATCGGCGCCGTGATTGATTATCGGCGCGGTGATTGATTATCGGCGCGGTGATTGATTATCGGCTCGGTGATTGATTATCGGCCCCGTGTGATTGATTATCGGCCGTGATTGATTATCGAGCGGTGATTGATTATCGGCCCGTGATTGATTATCGGAGCGTGATTGATTGATTATCGGCCGTGATTGATTATCGGCCCGGTGATTGATTATCGGCGCCGTGATTGATTGACTATCGGCGCGGTGATTGATTATCGGCGCGGTGATTGATTATCGGCGCGGTGATTGATTATCGGCGCGGTGATTGATTATCGGAGCGGTGATTGATTGATTATCGAGCGGTGATTGATTATCGGCGCCGTGATTGATTATCGGCTCGGTGATTGATTAGCTCGGTGATTATTATCGGTGATGTAGTGATTGATTATCGGCGCCGTGATTGATTATCGGCGCCGGTGATTGATTATCGGCCGGTGATTACGGGAGCGTGATTGATTATCGGCCCCGTGATTGATTATCGGCTCGGTGATTGATTATCGGCTCGCGATTGATTGATTATCGGGCGCGGTGATTGATTATCGGCGCCGGTGATTGATTATCGGCGCGGTGATTGATTATCGGCCCCGTGATTGATTATCGGCGCGGTGATTGATTATCGGCGCGGTGATTGATTATCGGCGCGGTGATTGATTATCGGCGCGGTGATTGATTATCGGATTGATTATCGGCCGGTGATTATTGATCATCGAGCGGTGATTGATTATCGGCGCGGTGATTGATTGATTATCGGGGCGGTGATTGATTGATTGATTATCGGCGCGGTGATTGATTATCGGCGCGGTGATTGATTATCGGCGCGGTGATTGATTATCGGAGTGAGGTGATTGGTGATTGATTATCGGCGCGGTGATTGATTATCGGCTCGGTGATTATCGGCGCGGTGATTGATTATCGGCGCGGCTCTGGCCGCTCTGGCAGGAGCTCCGGGCCCCGCGGGGGGCTGGGGCCGCATCCTCCCCCCGCGCCCGCCGCTATTTTGGGGATCTCAGCGCTGCCCCGGCCCCCGGACCCCCGCTCATCCCGCAGGGAGCACAGGCGGCTCCATCACCCTCGGCTTCCCGGGGCTCCAGGGGGAAATTCCACACGGGAATTATTCTTTTTTCCACACAGAAATTATTTTTTTTCCACCCAGAAATTATTCATTTTTCCACCCGGGTATTATTCTTTTTTCCACCCTGGTATTATTTTTTTTCCACCCAGAAATTATTTTTTTGTTCACCGGGGTATTATTTCTTTTTCCACCGGGTTATTATTTTGTTTCCATTCTGGTATTATTCTTTTTTCCACACGGGTATTATTCTTTTTTCCACCTGGGAATTATTTTTTCCCACCCGGGAATTTTTTACCCAGGAATTTCATTACTCTCCACGTGGATCACCTGTGGGATCACCCCGAAATTCCTGTCGGGAAGGGTTCGGGAGGGTCTGCTGCTCATCCCACAGGACGCAAAAGCGGCTCCATCACCCTCGGCTTCCCGGGCTCCAGGGGGAAATTCCACACGGGAATTTTTCTTTTTTCCACCAGAAATTATTTTTTTTTCCACCCAGAAATTATTTTTTTTTCCACCCAGAAATTATTTTTTTTTCCACCCAGAAATTATTTTTTTCCACCCAGAAATTATTTTTTTGTTCACCGGGGTATTATTTTTTTTCCACCGGGAATAATTTTTTTTCCACTCAGAAATTATTTTTTTTCCACGTTTGTATTACTATTTTTTCCACCCGGGTATTATTCTTTTCCACCCGGGAATTTTTTACCCAGGAATTTCATTACTCCCCGCATGGATCACCTGTAGCATCACCCCGAAATTCCTGTCAGGAAGGATTCGGGAGGGTCTGCTGCTCATCCCACAGGATGCAAAAGCGGCTCCATCACCCTCGGCTTCCCGGGGCTCCAGGGGGAATTTCCACGCGGGAATTATTATTTTTTCTACCCAGAAATTATTTTTTTTTCCACCCGAGTATTATTTTTTTTTTCCACCCGGGTGCTATTTTTTTTCCACACGGGTATTATTTTTTTTTCCACCCAGGAATTATTCTTTTTTCCACCCGGGTATTATTCTTTTCCACCCGGAAATTTTTTACCGGGGGAATTTCACTGCTCCCAGCCTGGATCACCTGTGGGATCACCCCAAAATTCCTGTCGGGAAGGGTTTTTTGGGAGGGTTTGCTGCCGTGGGTTTGGGTAAAACAGGACACCGGGATGGGGACATTCCCCTGCCCCTGTGAGCTGGGGACATTCCCTGTCCCACTGGAACAGGGACATTTTGTTATCCCAGTGGGATGGGGACAAAATTCCAGAGTCCTACAGGGTTGAGGACATTCCTTGTCCCACGGGATTGGGGACATTCCTTGTCCCGCTGGGATGGGGATATTCCTTGTCCCACCGGGATGGGGACATTCCCTTTCTCGATGGGATGGAGACATTCCCTTTTTTACCGGGATGGGGACATTCCTTGTCCCACAGGTTTGGGGACATTTCTCTGTCCCTAGGGTTGGGGACATTCCCTTGTCCCACGGGTTTGGGGACATTCCTTGTCCCACCAGGATGGGGACATTCCTTGTCCCACCGGGATGGGGACATTCCCTGTCTCTATGGGATAGGAACATTTCCTGTCCGTGTGGGGTTGGGGACATTCCTTGTCCCACCGGGATGGGGACATTTCTCTGTCCCTAGGGTTGGGGACATTTCCTTGTCCCACGGGTTTGGGGACATTCCTTGTCCCGCTGGGATGGGGACATTCCCTGTCTCTATGGGATGGGGACATTTCCTGTCCGTGTGGGATTGGGGACATTCCCTTTCTCGATGGGATGGAGACATTCCCTTTTTTACCGGGATGGGGACATTCCTTGTCCCAGTGGGATGGGGACATTCCCTTTCTCGATGGGATGGGGACATTCTCTTTTCCACCGGGATGGGGACATTCCTTGTCCCACAGGTTTGGGGACAATTCTCTGTCCCTAGGGTGGGGGACATTTCCTTGTCCCACAAGTTTGGGGACATTCCCTATCTCTGCGGGTTGGGGATATTCCCTTGTCCCAGTGGGATGGGGACATTTCCTTGTCCCACGGCTTTGGGGACACTCCCTGTCTCTATGGGATGGGGACATTCCTTGTCCCACAGGTTTGGGGACATTCCCTGTCTCTATGGGATGGGGACATCCCCTGTCCCACTGAGCTGGGGACATTCCCTGTCTCTATGGGATGGGGATATTCCTTGTCCCACAGATTTGGGGACATTCCTTGTCCCACCGGGATGGGGACATCCCCTGTCCTACAGGAACGGGGACATTCCTTGTCCCACAGGTTTGGGGACATTCCCCCGTCCCAGGGCACCCAGCGCCACCTGCGACACCCTGTCCCCCTCTCTGGCAGGGCCACCCCCCTTCCCCTGGGCAGCCACGACCATTCCCACGGAGAATTCCCGGCTCTCCCCATCCCGGACGTTTCCCTCCAACCCATCCCATCTCCTCCAGCAGGACTTTGGTGACAAAACCCGAGGACTTTTGGGGACAAACGCCACCTCCACCCCCGCCCTTGCTGCCTGCGCGGTTTTTCCGGGGATGAAAGCGGCGCCGGTTTCCTCCAGGTGTTCGCAAAGCTCGGGAAGGGTCAGGACCCGCTTTGGGGCAGGGAGACAAAACTCGTTAATGTCCCCATTAGCGGTGGCCTCGCTGTCGCTGTCACCTCCGCCAGGGCGCGGCGGCGCTTTCATCCCCCCAGACAGAGGCGGAGCGGACGCGAGGCAGCGAAAATGTTCCAAAGGGTCGGGAAAAGGGGTTTGTTTTCCGTCCTTCCCGCCCCTGGTCCCACAGAGCTGCCGCTGGGATGTCACCTTGGCACTCGTGACTCAGCAGGTGCCACCCGGGTTTGTGGTCCCTGGTTCGGAGTTGGGGGGGGAAAGGGTCGGGAGGGGTTTTGCTGGTTGGAAAAGATTCCCCGAATCTCGCAGATCTTACAAATCCCACGCTCAGCCCTCTGCCGAGCTCCCTGTGCGGGGCTGGGCAGGTCCAGGAGCTGCAGGACCCGTTCAGCCGGATCCTGGAGGGTCAGCAGCGCTGAATCCCAAAAATCACTGCCAGTGAATCCCAAATAATCACCACTGAATTCTAAAAAATCAGCACTGAATCCCAAAAACATCGTCAATGAATCCCAAAAATCACTGCCAGTGAATCCCAAAAAACATTGCCAGTGAATCCCAAAAAACACTGCCACTGAATCCCAAATAATCACCACTGAATTCCAAAAAATCACCACTGAATGCCAAATAATCACCATGGAATCCCAAAAACACTGTCAATGAATCCCAAAAATCACTGCCAGTGAATCCCAAAAAACATTGCCACTGAATCCCAAAGAATCACCACTGAATCCCAAATAATCACCACGGAATCCCAAAAACATTGTCAATGAATACCAAAAACCATCACCACTGAATCCCTAATAATCACCACTGAATTCTAAATAATCATCACTGAATTCCAAATAATCACCACTGAATCCCAAAAAAACATTGTCAATGAATCCCAAAAACCATCAAAACTGAATTCCAAAACCATCAAAACTGAATTCCAAAACCATCACCACTGAATCCCAAAGAATCACCAGTGAATGCCCCCAAAAATCACCACTGAATCCCAAACCCATCACCATTGAATCCCAAATAATCACCATTGAATCCCAAAAACATTGTCAATGAATCCCAAAACCATCAAAATTGAATTTCAAAACCATCACCTGTGAATTCCAAATAATCACCACTGAATCCCAAAGAATCACCACTGGATCCCAAAGAATCACCACTGAATCCCAAATAATCATCACTGAATCCCAAAAACCATCACCACTGAAATCCAAATAATCACCACTGAAATCTAAATAATCACCACTGAATCCCAAATAATCACCACTGAATCCCAAAAACCATCATCACTGAATCCCAAATAATCGTCACTGAATCCCAAAAAACATTGTCAATGAATCCCAAAAACCATCAAAATTGAATTCCAAAAACCATCACCTGTGAATTCTAAAGAATCACCACTGAATCCCAAATAATTACCACTGAATTCCAAATAATCATCATTGAATCCCAAATAATCACCCCTGAATCCCAAAGAATCACCATTAAATCCCAAAAATAGTCACCATTAAATCCCCGACTCATTGCCACTGAATCCCCAAAAAAGTCACCACTGAATCCCAAAGCATCATCTTTGAATCCCAAGAAACCATCACCACTGAATTCCTAAAAAACATCACTGCTGGATCCCAAATAATCACCACTGAATCCCAAATAATCAAAACTGAATCCCAAAAAAGTCACCACTGAATCCCAAATAATCATCACTGAATTCCAAATAATCACCACTGAATCCCAAAAAAGTCACCACTGAATCCCAAAAAAGTCACCACTGAATCCCAAAGAATCACCATTAAATCCCAAAAATAGTCACCATTAAATCCCCAAGACCCATTGCTACTGAATCCCAAAAAAGTCACCACTGGATCCCAAAAAATCATCATTGAATTCCCAAAAACGTCACCACTGGATCCCAAAACCATCACCATTAAATCCCAAAACCCATGGCCAGAGAATCCCAAATAATCACCATTAAATCCCAAATAATCACCATTAAATCCCAAATAATCACCATTAAATCCCAAAACCCATCGCCAGTGAATCCCAAGGAATCATCATTGAACCCCAAAAAGAATCACAGCTCGGTCATAAAAAGGGAGGAGCACCAAAAATTATTTTGGGAACTCCAGGAATTCTTTTTGGATCTCCAGGAATCCTTTTTGGAATTCCAAGAATCCTTTTTGGGATCCCAGGAATCAATTTTGGGACTCCAGGAATCCTTTTAGGAATTCCAGGAATACTTTTTGGAACTCCAGGAATCCTTTTTGGAACTCCAGGAATCCTTTTTGAGACTCCAGGAATCCTTTTTGGAATTCCAGGAATCCTTTTCGGAACTCCAGGAATCCTTTTAGAAACTCCAGGAATCCTTTTTGGGATTCCAGGAATCCTTTTTGGGACTCCAGGAATCCTTTTCGGAACTCCAGGAATCCTTTTTGGGATTCCAGGAATCCTTTTAGGAACTCCAGGAATACTTTTTGGGATTCCAGGAATCCTTTTTGGGATTCCAGGAATCCTTTTTGGAACTCCAGGAATCCTTTTTGGAATTCTAGGGACACTTTTTGGGAGTCCAGGAATCCTTTTTGGATCTCCAGGAATCCTTTTAGGAATTCCAGGAATACTTTTTGGGATTCCAGGAATATTTTTTTGAATTCCAGGAATCCTTTTTGGAACTCCAGGAATCCTTTTTGGATCTCCAGGAATCCTTTTTGGAATTCCAGGAATCCTTTTTGGGATTCCAGGAATCCTTTTAGGAATTCCAGGAATCCTTTTAGGAATTCCAGGAATACTTTTTGGGATTCCAGGAATACTTTTTGGGATTCCAGGAATACTTTTTGGGATTCCAGGAATCCTTTTTGGGATTCCAGGAATCCTTTTTGGAACTCCAGGAATCAATTTTTTGAATTCCAGGAATCCTTTTTGGATCTCCAGGAATCCTTTTAGGAATTCCAGGAATCCTTTTTGGGATTCCAGGAACCTTTTTGGATCTCCAGGAATCCTTTTTGGGATTCCAGGAATCCTTTTTGGAACTCCAGGAATCCTTTTTGGGATTCCAGGAATCCTTTTAGGAATTCCAGGAATACTTTTTGGGATTCCAGGAATCCTTTTTGGGATTCCAGGAATCCTTTTTGGAATTCTAGGAATCCTTTTTTGGAACTCCAAGAATCCTTTTTGGGAGTCCAGAAATCCTTTTTGGAATTCCAGGAATATTTTTTGGAATTCCAGGAATCCTTTTTGGAACTCCAGGAATCCTTTTTGGAACTCCAGGAATCCTTTTTGGAACTCCAGGAATCCTTTTTGGAACTCCAGGAATCCTTTTTGGAACTCCAGGAATCCTTTTAGAAACTCCAGGAATCCTTTTTGGGATTCCAGGAATCCTTTTTGGGACTCCGGGAATCCTCCAGGAACACAAAACTCCACAAATCCACCCCATCCTCCGCCAAAAGTTTGGGAATTGATGCCTCGACCATGGATGCCAACCAAAAATTGGGCAGGACTTTCCTAAAAAATCCCAAAATCGGGCAGGACCCTCCTAAAACCTCCTAAAATTGGGCTGGACCCTCCAAAATATCCCAAAAATTGGGCTGGACCCTCTTAAAACATCCCAAAAATCGGGCTGGAAACTTTAAAATATCCCAAAAATTGGGCAGGAACCTCCTAAAACATCCCAAAAATCGGGCTGGAAACTTCAAAATATCCCAAAAATTGGGCTGGAACCTCCTAAAACATCCCAAAAATCGGGCTGGAAACTTTAAAATATCCCAAAAATTAGGGAGCAACCTCCTAAAAACATCCTAAAATGGGGCAGAACCCTCCTAAAACATCCCAAAAACTGGACAGGACCCTCCAAAATATCCCAAAAATCGGGCTGGAATCTTTAAAACATCCCAAAATCGGGCAGGAACCTCCTAAAAACATCCCAAAATTGGGTTGGACCCTCCAAAATATCCCAAAAATGGGGCAAGAACCTCCTAAAACATCCCTAAAAATCTGGCTGGGACCTTTAAAATATCCCAAAAATTGGGCTGGAACCTCTTAAAACATCCCAAAAATCGGGCTGGAAACTTTAAAATATCCCAAAAATGGGGCAAGAACCTCCTAAAAGCATCCCAAAAATCGGGCAAGAACCTCTTAAAACATCCTAAAAATCTGGCTGGGACCTTTAAAATATCCCAAAAATCCGGCTGGAACCTTTAAAATATCCCAAAAATCGGGCGGGAACCTCCTAAAACATCCCAAAAATCGGGCAAGAACCTCTTAAAACATCCCAAAAATCGGGCTGGAACCTTTAAAACATCCCAAAATCGGGCGGGAACCTCTTAAAACATCCCAAAAATCGGGCGGGAACCTCTTAAAACATCCCAAAAATCGGGCGGGAACCTTTAAAACATCCCAAAAATCGGGCGGGAACCTCTTAAAACATCCCAAAAATCGGGCGGGAACGTTTAAAACATCCCAAAATCGGGCGGGAACCTCCTAAAACCTCCCAAAAATCGAGCTCCTCACCCACCTCGGGCCCGGCTCCCGGGAAAGGGGCGGGGAAAGAGCGAAAATCAGGGAATTGTGGAAATTCCAGGGAAAAGGGGAGGACGCTGCGGGCCCCCGGTACTGACCTGGAGACTTTAAACAAAGGGAACACAGTCCTGGCTTCTTCCCGCCCGCAATTCCATGGAGCCCTGGGTAGGGACAGGAAAGGAGGAGATTCATGAATGCCCGAGGGAAATTCCAGCCGGGAATTTTTATTATTGTTGGGATTTTTTAGAAAAAAAATAGAAATTTTTAATTTTTTAAAAATAATTATTGGGTTTTTAAAATTTTTAAAAATTTATTATTGGGGGTTTTGGTAAATTTTTGGTTTTTAATTTATTATTGCGGTTTGGTTTGGTTTGGTTTGGTTTGGTTTGGTTTTGGTTTTTTTTTGGGAATTTGGATGGGGGAAAGAAAAAAAATAATCAGAGCAAAAGAAACGCAGCGAAAAACCCAAAATGAAAGAAGGGATGGGAGCAGGACGTGGAGAGGGATGGGGAAAAGAGGGAAAATCCCACAAATCCCGTGGATTTGGGGCTGGGAACAGCATTCCCACATGTGGAAATTCGTGCCTGATGTAGGGTGGGGGATATCCCAAAATAGGGAGGGGAATATCCCAAAATAAGAAGAGGAATATCCCAAAATAGGGAGGGGAATATCCTTAACCAGGGAGAGAAACATCCCAAAACAGGGAAAAGAATATCCCAAAATAAGGAGAGGAAAATCCCAAAATAGGGACAGGAATATCCCAAAATTGGAAGAAGAATATCCCAAAATAGGGACAGGAATATTCTTAACCAGGGAGAGAAACATCCCAAAACAGGGAAAGGAAAATCCCAAAATAAGGAGAGGAAAATCCCAAAATAGGGAGAGGAAAATCCCAAAATAGAGAGAGGAATATCCTAAAACAGGGAGGGTATTATCCTAAAATAGGGAGGGGAATATCCCAAAATAGGGAGGGGAATATCCCAAAACAGGGAAGAGAATATCCCAAAATAAGAAGAGGAAAATCCCAAAATAAGAAGAGGAATATCCCAAAATAAGGAGAGGAATATCCCAAAATAAGAAGAGGAAAATCCCAAAATAAGAAGAGGAATATCCCAAAATAAGGAGAGGAAAATCCCAAAATAAGAAGAGGAAAATCCCAAAATAAGGAGAGGAATATCCCAAAATAAGGGAGAGGAAAATCCCAAAATAAGAAGAGGAATATCCTAAAAAAAGGAGAGGAATATCCTAAAAAAAGGAGAGGAACATCCCAATCCAGGGAAGGGAATTTCCCAAACCCGGCTCCAAGCCGACCCCAAAAATCCCACCCCACACCTGTGGGTTTTAGGGCTCAGCTCCAGGAGGGATTTTTTTGGGAAGAATTCAGGGCATGGAAGGATAAAAATTATGGAATTTTTTTGGAGGTTTTGGGGGTTTTTTCCCCTGGAGAATGAAAAGAAAATATTTTTTTATCCCCAAAAAACCTGCATGAACTCAGCGTCCTGCTGGCCCCAAACCCCAAAATCCCAGTCCCAGTTTTGGGGTCTGACCCCACGGACTCTCCCTGACACCATCCCTTTCATATGGGGGAATTTTTTTGGGAAATAGGATCCCCCATGGACCCATCCCACCCATCCTGCCGGCCCCAAATCCCAAAAATCTCAGTTTTGGGATCTGACCCCCTTCCCTGGCTCTGCCCCTGTGAACAGCCACGATCCCATAATGGTTGTGGAGGAATTTGGGGGAAAAATGGGATTTACAGCTCCTTCTACCCCATGGATCCACACCTGGAAAATCCCAATCTGCTGATCCCAATTCCTCAATCCTACAAAAAATCCCAGAGCTGCTCCAAGCCCTCATTTTTGGGTTTGTGGGGTCTCAAGGCAACCAGGACAGGGCTAGAGGGGACACAGACCCCACAAAATTCCAATTTTTTCCCAGAAGGGTGGGAAAGGACTCCAAGACCTCAAAATCCCCGTGGGGGACTCAGAATTCCCGGGAGCGCCGCCAAATCCTTGGAATGGGAAAACCAAAATCCCGGCCATGCCCTTTTATCCTCATTTTCCCAGGATTTTTGGGACTGTTCCCCCAAAAAGAAAGATTTTGGTGGCTCCTGGCGATGGATCCGAAATCTGGGTGTGACAAAATCGTCTTTGAGGCATTAAAATAAAAAAAGAACAGAGAAACAAAACCCGATAAAAAGCGTGGAACGGGAGCAGAAAATCCGTCGGAAATTCGCTTTATTCCTTTGTTCGGGTAATTGAGGAGGGGTTGAATTATTTATGGAGCGTTTTGCAACGTGCCAGAAAAACCTGCGGGAATCTCCTGCTGATCCCGGTGACACCTGAGAGGTGGAAATTCGGGAATTTTGGCGGGAAAAGAGAAAGGAGGAGGCCAAAGGCGGCTCCTTTGCTGTCCGGTCCTGTGGTGTTCCCAGCTTGGATTCACAGAAGGAATCAAGAATTCCCGGCTGGAATCATGAATTCCCAGTTGGAGTAATGGATTCACAGCTGGAATCATGGATTCCCAGCTGGAATCATGGATTCCCAGCTGGAATCATGAATTCCCAGTTGGAATCATGGATTCACAGCTGGAATCATGGATTCCCAGCTGGAATCATGGATTCCCAGCTGGAATCATGAATTCCCAGTTGGAATCATGGATTCACAGCTGGAATAATGAATTCCCAGTCGGAATAATGGTTTCACAGCTGGAATCAAGAATTCCCAGTTGGAATCATGAATTCCCAGTTGGAATAATGAATTCCCAGTTGGAATCATGGATTCACAGCTGGAATCATGAATTCCCAGCTGGAATAATGAATTCCCAGTTGGAATCATGGATTCCCAGCTGCAATCATAAATTCCCAGCTGGAATCATGAATTCCCAGCTGGAATAATGGATTTCCAGTTGGAATCATGAATTCCCTGCTGGAATAACGGATACACAGCTGGAATCAAGAATTCCCAGCTGGAATTATGGATTTCCAGTTTGGAATACCTGCTGGAACAATGAATTCCCAGTTGGAATAATGGTTTCACAGCTGGAATCATGGATTCACAGCTGGAATCAAGAATTCCCAGCTGGAATAATGGATTCCCTGCTGGAATAATGGATTTACAGCTGGAATTACGGATTCACAGCTGGTATCAAGAATTCCCATCTGGAATAATGAATTTCCAGTTTGGAATCCCTGCTGGAATAATGAATTCCCGGTTGGAATCATGGATTCACAGCTGGAATAATGAATTTCCAGTTTGGAATCCCTGCTGGAATAATGAATTCCCAGTTGGAATCATGGATTAAGAGCTAGAATAACAGATACACAGCTGGAATAATGGATTCACAGCTGGAATAATGAATTTACAGCTGGAACCATGGATTTCCAGTTGGAATCATGAGTTCCCTGCTGGAATCATGGATTCACAGCTGGAACCAAGATTTCCCAGCAGGAATAATGAATTTCCAGTTTGGAATCCCTGCTGGAATAATGAATTCCCAGTTGGAATCATGGATTCACAGCTGGAATAATGGATACACAGCTGGAATAATGAATTCTCAGTTGGAATAATGGCTTCACAGCTGGAATCATGGATTCACAGCTGGAATCAAGAATTCCCAGCTGGAATAATGGATTTCCAGTTTGGATTCCCAGCTGGAATAATGAATTCCCAGTTGGAATCATGGATTCACAGCTGGAATCATGAATTCCCGGTTGGAATAATGGATTCCCAGCTGGAAGCATGGATTTCCAGTTGGAATCATGAGTTCCCTGCTGGAATAATGGATTCACAGCTGGAATCAAGAATTCTCTGCTGGAATCAAGAATTCACAGCTGGAATAATGGATTTCCAGTTGGAACAATGGATTCACAGCTGGGATCATGGATTCCCAGCTGCAATCATAAATTCCTAGCTGGAATCATGAATTCCCAGGTGCAATCAAGAATTCTCAGCTGGAACCGTGGATTTCCAGTTGGAATCATGAGTTCCCTGCTGGAATCATGAATTCACAGCTGGAGTCATGGATTCACAGCTGGAATCAAGAGTTCCCAGCTGGAACCATGGATTTCCAGTTGGAATCATGAGTTCCCTGCTGGAATAATGGATTCCCAGCTGGAATCATGGATTTCCAGTTTGGATTCCCAGCTGGAATAATGAATTCCCAGTTGGAATAATGGATTCACAGCTGGGATCATGGATTCACATTTTGTATCAAGAATTCTCAGTTGTAATCAAGAATTCCCAGCTGGAACCATGGATTTCCAGTTGGAATAATGGATTCCCAGATGGAACCCTGGATTTTCAGTTGGAATCAAAAATTCCCAGCTGGAATCATGAATTCCCAGTTGGAATCAAGAATTCACAGCTGGAATGATGGATTCACAGCTGGAATAATGAACTCACAGCTGGAATTATGGATTCCCAGCTGGAACCATGAATTCCCAGTTGGAATAATGGATTCTCAGCTGGAATCAAGAATTCCCACCTGGCATCCTGGATTCCCATTTGCAATCATGAATTCCCATCTGGATCCATGGATTCACTCAGGAATCATGAATTCCCAGCTGGAATAATGAATTCCCAGTTTGGATTCCCAGATGGAATAAAGAATTCCCAGCTGGAATAATGGATTCCCATCTAGAATAATGAATTCCCAGCTGGAATCAAGAATTCCCAGCTGGAACCAAGAATTCCCAGCTAGAATCACATATTCCCAGCTGGAATCTTGGATTTACAGCTGGAATAAAGAATTCCCAGCTGGAATAAAGAACTCCCAGCTGGAACCATGATTCCAAACTGGAATAATGGATTCCCAGTTGGAATAATGGATTCCCAGCTGGAATCAAGAATTCCCAGCTGGAATCACGGATTCACATCTGGAATCTCGGATTCCCAGCTTGGATTCCCAGTTGGAACCGTGAATTCCCAGTTGGAACCGTGAATTCCCAGCCGGATCCATGAATTCCCAGCCGGAATTCTGAATTCCCAGATTTTGGTCTCAGCCTCACCTGCTCGCCCTCCAGCCCTGGGAACACCCGAGCTTCCCAAACTGCGGATGGGAGGGAAATAAAAGCTGGAAAAAAACCTCCCAATTTTCACCCTCCGGAATTTTATTGGCCGGGATGGGGCAGCCAAAAATTCCCTCGAGGTCCGGGCATGTGACCCCATGGAGAATCCATCCCATCCCGAGATTCCCGCGGGAATTTTATGGCGCAGGGAGCAGCAGAGTGACACCCGGGGGACAAAAGGGAGGCGGGGATGGATTTGGGGAGGAGGAGGAGGAGGAGGGGGAGGAAGGCAGCGGAGGCTCCTTCGCCCTTGAGTGTCCTTGGGAGGCTCCGCGGCTCGGGAAGTGAAAAATCCCCGAACGCTCCGGGCTTTGATCGCGGGCAGGGAGGGAGGGAGGGAAGGGACAGAGCCACACCCTGACAGGACCTGGGGACCTTCGGAGAGGAACTCAGATCCCACAGTTCCCAGTTTGGAGGTGGGATTGAGTTTCCACAATTCCCAGTTTGGAGCTGGGATGCATCTCCCATATTTCCCAGTTTAGAACTGGAATTCATCTCCCACGTTTCCCAGTTTAGAACTGGAATTCATCTCCCACATTTCCCAGTTTAGAACTGGAATTCATCTCCCACAATTCCCAGTTTAGAACTGGAATTCAGCTCCCATATTTCCCAGTTCAGAACTCGGTTTCATGTCCCACATTTCCCAGTTTTTCACAGCTTCCACATTTCCCATTTTGGAACTGGGATTCATCTCCCACATTTCCCAGTTTGGAGATGGGATTGAGCTTCCACAATTCCAGTTTGGAACTGGGATTCATCTCCCACATTTCCCAGTTTAGAACTGGAATTCGGCTCTCACACTTCCCAGTTTAGAGCGGGAATTCAGCTCCCACAATTCCCAGTTTGGAAATGGAATTCATCTCCCACAATTCCCAGTTTGGAACTGGGATTCATCTCCCACATTTCCCTGTCTAGAACTGGAATCCATCTCCCACATTTCCCAGTTTGGAACTCGGATTCAGCTTCCACATTTCCCAGTTTTGGAATTCATCTCCCACAATTCCCAGTTTGGAACTGGAATTCATCTCCCACATTTCCCAGTTTAGAACTGGAATTCAGCTCCCACAATTCCCAGTTCAGAACTCGGTTTCATCTCCCACATTTCCCAGTTTTTCACAGCTCCCACATTCCCCATTCTGGAACTGGGATTCATCTCCCACATTTCCCAGTTTGGAATTGGAATTCATCTCCCACAATTCCCAATTTAGAACCGGAATTCATCTCCCACATTTCCCAGCTTAGAACTCGGATTCATCTCCCACATTTCCCAGTTTGGAACTGGAATTCATCTCCCACATTTCCCAATTTGGAACTGGAATCCAGCTCCCACATTTCCAGTTTCCCGAGTTCCCACATTTCCCAGTTTCCCCATCTCCCACATTTCCGGTTTCCCTATCTCCCACATTTCCCAGTTTGGAACTGGAATTCATCTCCCACATTTCCCAGTTTGGAACTGGAATTCATCTCCCACATTTCCCAATTTGGAACTGGAATCCAGCTCCCACATTTCCAGTTTCCCCAGCTCCCACATTTCCCAGTTTTCCCATCTCCCACATTTCCCATTCTGGAACTGGGATTCATCTCCCACATTTCCCAGTTTGGAACTGGAATCCATCTCCCACATTTCCAGTTTCCCCAGCTCCCCAGACTCCTCCCCTGCCTCCTCAACCCGAACATTTCACCAGCGTGAGAACAGCACAAACAACCCCAAAGCCTTTTTTATCCTTTCCCTTCCTTCCCCTCCCACCCTCTCCATCATCTGCTGGAGATGAATCTCCAAAAAAAACAAAAAAAAATTTTAAAAAATCGCAAAAAAAAAAAAACCCCAAAAAAAACCCTCAAAAAACCATCATTTGATTCTGGAAGAGAGGGAGGGATAAAATAAAAGCAGCTGACGGCAAAGTTTCATTGTCAGGGACCAGCCTGGAGAGCCCTCGAGTCCCGCAGCACCTGCAGCTCGGGGAGGGAGGGATGGGGGATGGGGGTTTCATGGGATCGGGGGTTTTATGGGATCAGGGAATGATTTGGGGTCATGGAAATTCATGGGATGTGGGGATTTTATGGGATATGGGGATTTTATGGGATCAGGGAATGATTTGGGGTCAGGGGATTTCATGGGATCAGGGGATTTCATGGGATCGGGATTTTATGGGATCAGGGAATGATTTGGGGTCATGGAAATTCATGGGATCAAGGGATTTCATGGGATATTGGAATGATTTGGGGTCATGGAAATTCATGGGATGTGGGGATTTTATGGGATATGGGGATTTTATGGGATCAGAGAATGATTTGGGGTAATGGAAATTCATGGGATGTGGGGATTTTATGGGATCGGGGATTTTATGGGATCGGGGAATGATTTGGGGTCATGGAAATTCATGGGATCAAGGGATTTCATGGGATATTGGAATGATTTGGGGTCATGGAAATTCATGGGATGTGGGGATTTTATGGGATCGGGGAATGATTTGGGATCAGGGGATTTTATGGGATCGGGGATTTCATGGGATCAGGGATTTTATGGGATCGGGGAATGATTTGGGGTCATGGAAATTCATGGGATATGGGGATTTTTATGGGATCGGGGATTTTATGGGATCAGGGAATGATTTGGGGTCATGGAAATTCATGGGATCAAGGGATTTCATGGGATATTGGAATGATTTGGGGTCATGGAAATTCATGGGATGTGGGGATTTTATGGGATCAGGGAATGATTTGGGATCAGGGGATTTCATGGGATCGGGGATTTCATGGGATTGGGGATTTTATGGGATCATGGAATGATTTGGGGTCATGGAATGATTTGGGGTCATGGAATGATTTGGGATCATGGAATTTCATGGGATCACGGAATTCCATGGGATCAGGGGATCTCATGGGATCACAGAACTTCATGAGATCACAGAATGATTTAGGATCACAGGATTTCACGGGATCATGGAATGATTTGGGATCACGGAACTATTTGGGATCACAGTATTTCCTGGGATCAGGGAATGATTTGGGATCAGGGAATGATTTGGGATCACGGAATTTCATGGGATCAGGGGATTTTATGGAATCACAGAATTTTATGGGATCAGGAAATGATTTAGGATCATGGAATTACATGGGATCAGGGGATTTTATTGGATATGGGGATTTTATGGGATCAGGGAATGATTTGGGGTCATGGAATGATTTGGGATCACAGAATGATTTAGCATCACAGCATTTCATGGGATCATGGAATGATTTGGGATCATGGAATGATTTAGGGTCACGGAATTTCATGTGATCAGGGCGTGATTTGGGATCACAGCATTTCATGGGATTGTGGAATTTCATGGGATCAGGGCATGATTTGGAGTCACGGAATTTCATGGGATCAGGGCATGATTTGGGATCACTGAAAGATTTGGAATCAAAGAATTTCCTGGGATCAGGGAACGATTTGGGATCACGGAATGATTTGGGATGTGAGGACCTGGGTGGGATCCCAACCATGAACAGCACCGGGAGCAGAGCATCCCCTGAACCCCATTTTCCCCAGGATCAACATTCCCGTCTCCTGGATCTCCAAACCCCTCCCTGGCCCTTGTGCAGATTCAGAAGATCCCCCTCATTCCCATTTTTTCCAGGATCAACATTCCCACATCCCTCAGCTGCTCCTGGGGCTCCAAACCTTTCCCTGTCCCTTGGGATCACAGCCTGATGTCCCCTCCTGTCCCCTCCTGTCAGAGACCTCACAAGGTCCCTTTTTTTCCCAGGATCCCCCTTTTTATCCAGGATCAACATTCCCATCTCCTGGAGATCCAAACCCCTCCCTGTCCCTTGTGCAGATCCACAAGGTCCCCCCTGATCCTCATTTTTTCCAGGATCAACATTCCCAGTTTCTGGAGATCCAAACCCTTCCCTGTCCCTTGGGATCACATCCTGATGTCCCCTCCTGTTCCCTCCTGTCCCCTCCTGTCCCCTCCTGTCAGGGACTTCACAAGGTCCCTTTTATCCCAGGATCCCCCATTTTTTCCAGGATCAACATTCCCAGTTCCTGGAGCTCCAAACCCCTCCCTGTCCCTTGTGCAGATTCAGAAGATCCCCCTGATCCCCATTTTTTCCAGGATCAACACTCCCCGTTTCTGGAGCTCCAAACCTTTCCCTGTCCCTTGGGATCAGAGCCTGCTGTCCCCTCCTGTCCCTTCCTGTCAGGGACCTCACAAGGTCCCTTTTTTTCCCAGGATCCCCATTTTTTCCAGGATCAACACTCCCCGTTTCTGGAGCTCCAAACCTTTCCCTGTCCCTTGGGATCACATCCTGATGTCCCCTCCTGTGCCCTGCTGTCCCCTCCTGTCCCCTCCTGTCAGGGACCTCACGAGGTCCCCCCGATCCCCCTTTTTTCAACACTCCCACTCCCTCAGCCCCTGCAGACCCCCCCCAGCCCCGCTCCCTTCTCAGGGTCACTCCCAAATCCCGCCACCCCTGGCAGGGACACTCCGGCCCGGCCCTGTCCCCTCCCCACGTGTCGCTGTCCCCGAGGCATGTCCCCGGCGCCGATCGATGGCGACAATCGATGCTCTGATTAAAGCCGGCGCTGATGGCTCTGCCACCCCTTGGGGACAGCGGGTGACACCCCCGAGCCGTGGGAAGGGTGGCAATGGGGGATTTTTGTGGGAAAGGAGGGTGGGGACAAGGAGAGGGGACAGAGGTGCCACCCTCACCAGGGTCAGGGTGGGGTTGGTGCCCCCAGCCCAGCAGGGAGGCGCCTTTAACCGAGTTTTCCTAAATGGGCAAAAAAAAATCGCATTTTGGGGTGAAATGTGTGATTTTCCTAAATGGGGAAGCAAAGCCGAGCGCGGCAGCGACACCCACACCCCGCCAGAGCCACCTGTCCCCACCCTCTGCTGTGCCACCAGCACCCCCAGAGCCCCGCCAGGACATTCCAAAAAAGCCAAAAATTTAAAATAAAAATAAAGATAAAAGGCGTGGCCATCCCACCCTGCCACTAACCGAGGCCGTGACCGCCCCGCCGCTGCCGGGGGCTCCTCAGCCGCCCCCCCCGGGGGTCCCAGTCCCTCCCAGCAGCTCCCGGTGGGGAGGGGGCTCCTGCCGGGGGCACCGAGCCGTTCCCAGGGGCGGCCTGGCGGGAGATAATTAACGCGATGGAAATGAATTCCTCATTAAAACCGGGCGGCGGCGGCGGCTGGAACAGCCCCGGCTGGGTTTGGGGGGCACAGGGGGTTCCTGGAGAGCCCCCCGCCCCATTTCCCAGCGCCCTGAACCCCGGTTGGATTTGGGGGGCACACCAGGGGTCCTGCAGAGCCCCCCTCCCCTTTTGCCCGGCTGGGTTTGGGGGGCACAGGGGGGTCCTGCACAGCCCCCCGCCCCATTTCCCAGCGCTTTGAACCCCGGCTGGATTTGGGGGGCACAGAGGGGTCCTGCAGAGCCCCCGCCCCTTTTCCCAGAGCCCTGAACCCCGACTGGGTTTGGGGGGCACAGGGGGGTCCTGCAGAGCCCCCAGCCCCATTTCCCCGGCTGGGTTTGGGGGGCACACCAGGGGTCCTGCAAGCCCCCCGCCCCATTTCCCACCTCCCAGAGCCCCCAGAGGCACAGAGAAGCACCTGCACCCCCAGAATGCGGCGCTGCGTTTTGGGGATCCCAATTTCCATCTTTGGGGTTTTTTTTTGACTGAACCCCCTTTTCCAGCGGGGGGGTTTCAGCGTCCTCGTCACCCCCGTGTCACCCCCGGAGAGGCGGGGAGGGGGCGCCGCTCCCCGCGCTGGTTCCGGCCGCATCCTCAGCCCAGCCCAACTTCCCCGGGACTCGGGGCGGGTTTTGGGGGGGGGTCTCTGAGGTTTGGGGGTCACCGCGGACCCCCCCGGGCCTCTGGCAGCGCCAGCGCGGCGAGAACAAAGACAGGGAGAGGCCGCGGGGCCAGAACAGACAAAGGGACCCCCGCGCGTGTCGCTGTCACCTCGGGCACGGCGACATCGCCCCGACATCCGCACCGCACCCGCGGGGGGCTCAGACCCCGCCGGGGCTCCCCGGAACTCACGAGTTATTTTAAGTTTTCCTCCCCTCCGCCCCAGCCCAGCCAGGGATGTGCTAGATTTTTAAAAATTTTTATTTTTTATTTATTTTAATTTTTTTAGTGCTGCGAGGATGCTGGAAAATGTCGCGCCGGGGACCAGCCGGCGGCTCGTGGTGGCCTTTGTGTGTCGGCAGAGGGTGGGGAGGAGGAAAAGGGAACGCAGCAGGTAGAAGAAACCTGGGAGGAAACCCCCAGCTCGGCAAAACACCCCAAAATTCCCAAATTCCGCGGTGGGGGGAGGGAGGGGGGGGGCTGGAGCATCCCCCCAAAACCCCGCAGCGCTCCCCGTTTCCATCAACCTCCAACGGGGCAACAACAAAACACCTCAAAAAAAAAATTAAAAAATAAAATAAAATAAAATCAAACAAAATAAACACGGACCCCACATCGAGGGGGGCGGGGGGGTCACCGCGTCCCGGCGTTTGTCACACGCCCCCCGCGCGCGCCCTGCCTGGGCGGCCACCGAAACTCCACAGGATTTATCACCCCCCCCCCAGCCCAGCCCGGGCATCGCCGGCGAGACGGAGAGAAAAGAAAAGGGGAAGGGGAAGAAGGAGGAAAAGGAGGCGAAAAAAACCACACGAATAAAATAAAAATACCTGCTACTTAAGAATGGATGCACATAGTGAGAGTGACATGCCTTGGGAGGGTGTATTCCCCATCCTGCTGCCGGCGCTGCTCCGCGGTTTGATTTTCTGCTGGTTTTCCTCTTTGTGTTGGATGATTTTATTGGGTTGTTTTTTTTTTTATTTTTCCTTTCCTGCCGGGAGAAAGGGGCTCCAGGCCCGGCCGAGCTCGGGAGGAGCGGCGGCGGCGGGGAGTGGGCGCGGGGAGCGCGCCCGGGAGCGCGCCCGGCTGAGCGTGGGAGAACGCGCGGCTCCGCGAGGGACAAAAAATAAAAAAAAAGGAACGAAGGGAGGGAAAAACACATTAGCTCATGATGGAGGGGGGGGAGACGGCGCCCCTTAAAGGCCTCCGATGGGTTTTTTTTTAATTTTTTTTTAATTTTTTTGGGGTTGTTGTTGTTGTTTTTATTCCCTTTTATCCGGTGATCGCCCGGCGGCGAATCGGCCGCGGGGACGCGCGCGCGCCGCCGTGACCGGGTGACAGCGGGGACCCGCGGGAGCGCGCGGGGGGAGGGACAGAGGGACAGAGGGAGGGAGGGAGGGACAGAAGGAGAGAAGGACAGAGGGACAGGGGGACAGAGGGAGAGGGAGGGAGGGAGGGAGGGACAGAGGGACAGAGGGACAGAGGGACAGAGGCACAGGGGGACAGAAGGACAGGGGGGACAGAGGGAGGGAGGGAGGGACAGAGGGACAGAAGGACAGGGGGACAGAGGGACAGAGGGACAGAGGGACAGGGGGACAGGAGGGACAGGGGACAGGGGGGACAGAGGGACAGAGGGACAGGGCTGACAGAGGGACAGGGGGGACAGGAGGGACAGAAGGACAGGGGGGACAGAGGGACAGAGGGACAGGGGACAGAGGGACAGGGGGACAGAGGGACAGAGGGACAGAGGGACAGAGGGACAGAGGGACAGAGGGGACAGGGGGACACAGGGGAGGGAGGCCGCCCCGTGAGGCTCGGGGTCACGGGGTCACGGGGGTCACGGGGTCACGGGGCTGAGGGGCGGGTTCGGGCAGGGGGGAGGGGCAGGGCGGGGACACCTGCGGGGCCGCGGGGACAGAGGGACAGCGCGGGGTGGCACCGGCGGGGACAGAGGGACAGACAGAGAGAGGGACAGAGGGACAGCGCGGGGTGGCACCGCGGGGACAGAGGGACAGCCCGGGGTGGCACCGCGGGGACAGAGGGACAGCGCGGGGTGGCACCGCGGGGACAGCGGGACAGCCCGGGGTGGCACCGCGGGGACAGAGGGACAGCCCGGGGTGGCACCGCGGGGACAGCGGGCTCGGCTTCGGCCTGGCAGTGCCCGGCCAGGGGGCGCACCCCGTGTCACCCACCGTGTCACCCACCGTGTCACCCACCGTGTCACCCACCGTGTCACCCACCGTGTCACCTACAGTGCCACCCACCCACTGTCACCCACCGTGTCACCCACTGTGTCACCCACAGTGTCACCCACCGTGTCACAGCAGGGGACACACCCAGTGTCACCCACCCAGTGCCACACATCCAGTGTCACCCACTGTGTCACCCACCGTGTCACCCATCCAGTGTCACACACCCAGTGTCACAGCAGGGACACACCCAGTGTCACCCACCCGTGTCACCCACCCAGTGTCACCCACCCTGTAACCCACCGTGTCACCCACGGTGTCACAGCAGGGACACACCCCGTGTCACAGCAGGGACACACCCCGTGTCACCCACCTTGTCACCCAGCCAGTGCCACCCACCGTGTCACCCACCGTGTCACCCACTGTATCACCCAACCGGTGTCACCCACCCAGTGTCACCCACCGTGTCACCCACTGTGTCACCCACTGTGTCACCCACTGTGTCACCCACCGTGCCACCCACCCACTGTCACCCAATCGCGTCACCCACTGTATCACCCACCGTGTCACCCACAGTGCCACCCAGCCAGTGTCACCCACCGTGTCACCCACCGTGTCACCCACCGTGTCACCCACAGTGCCACCCACCGTACTCACCCATCGTACCACCCACCGTGTGTCACCCACTGTGTCACCCACTGTGTCACCCACCGTGTCACCCACCGTGTCACCCACAGTGCCACCCAGCCAGTGTCACCCACCATGTCACCCACCGTGTCACCCACCCGTACCACCCACCGTGTCACCCACTGTGCCACCCACTGTGTCACCCACTGTGCCACCCACTATGTCACCCACCGTGTCACCCACCCAGTGTCTCAGCAGGGACACACTCAGTGTCACAAACTCAGCGTCACCCCACCCAGTGGTGACCCAATCCCTGTCACCCACCCAGTGCCACCCACCGTGCCACCCACCGTGTCACCCACTGTGTCACAGCAGGGACACACCCAGTGTCACCCACCCAGTGCCACACATCCAGTGTCACCCACCGTTGTCACCCACTCTGTCACCCACGGTGCCACCCACCCCGTGTCACAGCAGGGACACACCCAGTGTCACCCACCCAGTGTCACACATCCATGTCACCCACCCAGTGTCCCACACACCCAGTGTCACCCACGCAGTGTCACAGCACAGACACACCCAGTGTCACCCACCGTGTCACCCACCGTGTCACCCACCGTGTCACCCACTGTGTCACCCACTGTGCCACCCACTGTGTCACCCCACCGTGTCACCCACCGTGCCACCCACTGTGCCACCCACTATGTCACCCACCGTGTCACCCACCCAGTGTCACAACAGGGACACACTCAGTGTCACAAACTCAGCGTCACCCACCCAGTGGTGACCCAATCCCTGTCACCCACCCAGTGCCACCCACCGTGTCACCCACCGTGTCACCCACCCAGTGTCACAGCAGGGACACACCCAGTGTCACCCACCCGGTGTCACCCACTGTGTCACCAGCCAGTGTCACACACACCCAGTGTCACAAACTCAGTGTCACCCACCCCGTGTCACCCACCCCGTGTCACCCACCCCGTGTCACATCAGGGACACACCCAGTGTCACCCACCCAGTGCCACCCACCGTGTCACCCAACCGGTGTCACCCACCCGGTGTCACCCAACCGATGTCACCCAGCCAGTGTCACTCAGCGAGTGTCACCCACCAGTGTCACAGCAGGGACACACTCAGTGTCACCCACCCAATGTCACCCACTCAGTGCCACACCCAGTGTCACCCAACCGGTGTCACCCACCCAGTGTCACATTTCCAGTGCCACCCACCGTGTCACCCACCCAGTGTCACAGAAGGGGACACACCCAGTGCCACAAACTCAGTGTCACCCACCCAGTGTCACCCACCCAGTGTCACCCAGCGAGTGTCACCCACCCAGTGTCACAGCAGGGACACACCCAGTGTCACCCACCCAATGTCACCCACTCAGTGCCACACACCCAGTGCCACCCACCGTGTCACCCACCCAGTGTCACAGAAGGGACACACCCAGTGCCACAAACTCAGTGTCACCCACCCAGTGTCACCCACCCAGTGTCACCCACCCGGTGTCACCCACTGGGGACACGGTGACAGAGGGTTCAGCCCCTGGTGCCACCACCTGCCGCCTTTTCCCTTCCTGATAAAAATGGGGAGAAAAAAAATCTCAAAAAAACCTTTAAAAACCTAAAAACCCTCAAAATAAAACCCCAAAACAAAGCAAAAACCGCCCAAAAATCTGAAAAAAAACCCTCAAAAAACCTCCATAAATCAACAAAAAACCCCTCAAAAAATCCCCCAAAACAAAATTTTAAAAAGCAAAAAAAATCTAAAAAAACCCTCAAAAAAACCACAAAAGACCCTCAAAAAACCAAAAAAAATTAAACAAAATTACAAAAAAAAAATTAAAAATCCCAAAAAAACCTCAAAAATTATACAAAAAGCACACAAAAAGCCCCAAAACAAAACAAAACAAAAATCTCAAAAACCCTTAAAAAATCCCCCAAAATTCCAAAAAATCTTCAAAAAAACCACCAAAAAAAAAAAAAATTAAAAAAAAATCTCAAGCCCCCAAGTCTGCCAGCGGGCCCGGGGCTCTCAATTATTCATCTCCTGTTCCTTTTTTTGTCTCATTTATCCCAAAAAAGATCTTTGAGCAGTGAGGGCTGTGAGCTGTGTGTCCTTAATTAGCCCTGCCCAGGGAGCGGGCCTTCCTCATCCTCATCTTCATCATCTTCATCATCCTCATCCTCATCCTCATCTTCATCATCCTCATCTTCATCTTCATCCTCATCCTCATCCTCATCTTCATCCTCATCATCCATATCTTATCCTCATCCTCAACCTGATCTTCATCTTCATCATCCTTCATCTTCATCTTCATCCTCATCTTCATCTTCATCCTTCATCATCCTCATCCCTCATGCTCATCTTCATCTTCATCATCCTTCATCATCATCCTCGTCTTTGTTCTTGTCCTCATCCTTCATCCCCATCCTCATCTTCATCCTTGTTCTTGCTCTCATCCTCATCCTCATCTTTCTTCTTTCCCCATCCTCATCCTCATCCTCATCTTCATCTTCATCCTCATCTTCATCATCAACTTCATCCTCATCCTCGTTCTTGTCCTCATCCTTCATCCTCATCCTTCATCTTCATCCTCATCCTCATTCTCATCCTCCATCATCCTCATCCTCATCCTTGTTCTTGTCCTCATTCTCATCCTCATCCTCATCCTCATTCTCATCCCTCATCTTCATCATCTTCATCTTCATCCTCATTCTCATCCTCATCTTCATCATCCTCATCCTCATCATCCTCATCCTCATGATCCATATCCTCATCCTCATCCTCATCCTCATCCTCATCTTCATCTTCATCTTCATCTTCATCCTTCATCATCCTCATCCCTCATGCTCATCTTCATCTTCATCTTCATCCTCATCCTCATCATCCTCATCCTAATGATCCATATCCTCATCCTCATCCTCATCTTCATCTTCATCATCTTCATCTTCATCTTCATCCTCATCCTCATCCTTCATCTTCATCCTCATCCTCATTCTCATCCTTCATCATCCTCATCCTCATCCTTGTTCTTGTCCTCATTCTCATCCTCATCCTCATCTTCATCCTTCATCCTCATCCTCAGTCTCTTCCTCATCCCCATCCCAAAACCAGAACCAGGAAAAGATTTGAGTTCCTTCAGGCTCATCCCAAACCCCTCACCCCTAAATGAGAATTCAGGGATGAAATCCTTTCCCCAATCCCAAAATCACAACCAGGAAAAGATTTCTGCTCCCTCAGGCTCATCCCAAACCCTCAGCCCTAAATGGGAATTCTGGGGTGAAATCCTGAAATCCCCATCCCAAAATCACAACCAGGGAAGGATTTGAGTTCCTTCAGGCTCACCCCAAACCCCTCAGCCCTAAATGAGAATTCAGAGATGAAATCCTTTCCCCATCCCAAAATCACAACCAGGGAAGGATTTGAGTTCCTTCAGGCTCACCCCAAACCCTCAGCCCTAAATCAGAATTCAGGTGTGGAATCCTGAAATCCCCATCCCAAAATCTCGACTGGGAAAGGATTTGTGCCACCTCGGGCTCATCCCCTCAGCCCTAAATCAGAATTCAGGGATGAAATCCTGAAATCCCCATCCCAAAATCTCGGCTGGGAAAGGATTTCTGCTCCCTCAGGCTCATCCCCTCAGCCCTAAATGAGAATTCAGAGATGAAATCCTTTCCCCAATCCCAAAATCACAACCAGGAAAAGATTTCTGCTCCCTCAGGCTCATCCCAAACCCCCCAGCTCCAAAAGAGAATTCAGGGATGAAATCCTTTCCCCATCCCAAAACCAGAGCCGGGGAAGGATTTCTTTTCCCGGAGCTCATCCCTCCTCCCCTGTCCTCACCCTCCCTCTCCCGGGAGGAGCTCCCGGAGCCAATCCCGCTCCTCTCGGCGCTCCCCGCTCGGATTTTTGCCGCAGCTCCTCACGGATCCCTCCCACCTCCATCTGTCCCCGCCGGGCCCGGCCCCGCGCCCCCGCTCCCGCTTTTCCCGATTTTACCGCTCCCAGTCACGCTCCGGCCCTCGCAGCCCATCCCGGGAATGCGACTTTTCCAACCCCAAATCCACCTGGAAACCCCCAGGAATATTCCTTCCCGATTCCCCAAATTCGTGTTTTCACCACCCAGCCCCACTGTGGGATGCTGGATGGGGAATGAGCCTTTTCCATCCTCATATTCCCAAAATTCCTCATATTCCCAAAATTCCTCATATTCCCAAAATTCCTCATATTACCAAAATTCCTCAAATTCCTCCACCACATTCCCAAAATCCACCTGGAATCCCGCAGGAATATTCCCTCCCAATTCCCTAAATTTTAGTCCCAGCCCCACTGCTGGGAATTTGTGGGGTCCTGCCTGTGATGCTGGATGGGGAATGAGCATTTTCCATCCTCATATTCCCAAAATTCCTCAAATTCCTCAGTCATTTTCCCAAAATCCACCCGGAATCCTGCAGGAATATTCCTTCCCCATCCCCCAAATTCGTGTTTTCACCACCCAGCCCCACTGTGGGATGCTGGATGGGGAATGAGCCTTTTACATCCTCATATTCCCAAAATAATTCTTCATATTCCCAAAATTCCTCAAATTCCTCCGTCACATTCCCAAAATCCATCTGGAATCCCAGAGGAATATTCCCTCCCAATCCCCTAAATTTTAGTCTCAGCCCCACTGCTGAGAATTTGTGGGGTCCTGCCTGTGATGCTGGATGGGGAATGAGCCTTTTCCACCCTCATATTCCCAAAATTCCTCAAATTCCTCGGTCATATTCCCAAAATCCACCTGGAATCCTGCAGGAATATTCCTTCCCAGTCCCTCAAATTTGTGTTGTCACCACGCAGCTCTGCTCCTGGGAATCTCGATGGGGAATGAGCTTTTTCCATCCTCATATTCCCAAAATTTCTCAAATTCCTCGGTCACATTCCCAAAATCCACCTGGAATCCTGCAGGAATATTCCTCTGCATTCCCCTCACAATTCATTGTGGGGTTGGGGACCGCAGGAATCCAAAAATCCAAGGGGAAAACTCCGTGGTCCGGGGGGTTTGGGCACTCCGGGAATGGAAGGAAAATCCAGCCCCAGTTTTGGGGTGGAAACCCAAATCCTGGGGGCAAATTTTTGGGGTGGGAACCCAAATCCCAGCCCAAGTTTTTGAGTTGAAACCGAATTCCAGCCCCAGTTTTGGGGTGGAAACCCAAATCCTGGAGGGAAATTTTGGCCCCAAATCCCAGCCCCGATTTTTGGTGGAAACCCAAATTCCAGCGCTGGTGGTGACAATGTCCTGGTGGTGACAATGTCCTGGTGGTGACAATGTCCTGGTGGTGGCAGCGCTCCAGTGATGTCCCCTCCCTGTCCCCTCCCTGTCCCCTCTGTCCCTCCCTGTCCCTTCCCCTGTCCCTTTTCTGTCCCCTCCCCTGTCCCTCCCCTGTCCCTTTTCTGTCCCCTCCCCTGTCCCTCCTGTCCCTTCCCTGTCCCCTCCCCTGTCCCTTCCCTGTCCCCTCCCCTGTCCCTTTTCTGTCCCTTTTTCTGTCCCTTCCCTGTCCCCTCTCTGTCCCTCCCCAGTCCCCTCACTGTCCCCTCCTGTCCCTCTGTCCCTCTGTCCCTCCCTGTCCCCTCCCCTGTCCCTCCTGTCCCTTCCCTGTCCCTCTCTGTCCCCTCTGTCCCTCTCTGTCCCTTTTCTGTCCCTTCCCTGTCCCTTTTCTGTCCCTTCCCTGTCCCCTCCCTGTCCCTCTCTATCCCTCACTGTCCTCTCTGTCCCCTCTGTCCCTTCCCTGTCCCTCCCTGTCCCCCTCTGTCCCCTCCCCTGTCCCCTCTGTCCCTCTGTCCCTCTCTGTCCCCTCTCTGTCCCTCTCCTGCCTCCCTCACTGTCCCCCTCCTGTCCCCTCTGTCCCTCTGTCCCTCCCTGTCCCTTTCCCCTGTCCCCTCACTGTCCCTCTGTCCCCTCTGTCCCTCCCTCTCCCCTCCCTGTCCCCTCCCTGTCCCCGCCGCTCCCGCTGCATCCCTGCGGGCATCGGGAAGAGGGAAAATCTCCATGGCAACCGGTGCCAGCCGTGCCCGGGCACCGGGGACCGGGAGTGGCCGCTCTGGGTCCCCGTGCCGGGCACTGCCACCCCTCGGGGAGGTGACCTTGGCCCAGAATTCCCAAATTTCCGGGAAAAGTCGGGAATTTTCGCAGCTTTTAACCCCCAAGAGGAGGAGGGTGGGATGGGAGTGTTCCCGGATTTTCAAGCCGTGGTTGCATTAATGGAATTAATGGGGAGGAATTATCTATCCCTCACGGGCCAAAATTCGGGTTTTTCATCCCGAAATGTTGTGTGGGCAGGGAGTTGTTGGGGCACGGTGCAGGAGGAAGAGGAGGGGCAGGAGAGGGGGGGGGAAAGGGGTCGAATGTTCCTTTTCACCGCGGGTTTGTCACCTGTCCGTGCTCTGTGTGCCACTCGGATCCCTAAATCCCCACAGAATTCCGTGATTTCCTCAGAACTGCTCCATGGGGGTGGGCACACTCCAGGGGTGACCCCCAGAGTCTGGGAATTAATGGGGACAGAGCTGGGAATTAATGGGGACAAATCCTGGGAATTAATGGGGACAGAGCTGGGAATTAATGGGGACAGAGCTGGGAATTAATGGGGACAAATCCTGGGAAGTAATGGGGGCAAATCCTGGGAATTAATGGGGACAAATCCTGGGCATTAATGGGGACAGAGCTGGGCATTTATGGGGACAGAGCTGGACATTTATGGGGACAAATCCTGGCCCTAAATGGGGAGAGAACTGGCATTAATGGGGACAGAGCATGGCACTAAATGGGGAGAGACCTGGACATTTATGAGGACAAATCATGTCCCTAAATGGGGGACAGACCTGACCTTAAATAGGGACAGAGCAGGACATTAACGGGGGACAAATCCTGGGAATTAATGGGGACAAATCCTGGGAATTAATGGGGACAGAGCTGGGCATTAATGGGGACAAATCCTGGCTCTATATGGGGGACAGAGCTGGGCATTAATGGGGACAGAGCTGGACAATAATGGGGACAGAACCTGACCCTAAATGGGAACAGATTCTGCCCATTAATGGGGACAGAACTGGACATTAATGGGGACAGAGCTGAGCATTAATGGGGACAGAGCTGGACATTTATGGGGATTGAACCTGACCCTAAATGGGGACAGAGCTGGGCATTAATGGGGACAGAACTGGACATTTATGGGACAAATCCTGGCCCTAAATGGGGACAGAGCTGCGATTAATGGGGACAAATCCTGTCCCTTAATGGGGACAGAGCTGGACATTATTGGGGACAGAGCTGAGCATTAATGGGGACAGAGCTGGACATTTATGGAACAAATCCTGGCCCTAAATGGGAACAGAGCTCAGCATTAATAGGGACAGAGCTGGACATTTATGGGGACAAATCCTGGCCTAAATGAGGACAGAGCTGGACATTTATGGGGACAGAACTGAACATTAATGGGGACAGAACTGGACATTTATGGAACAAATCCTGGCTCTAAATGGGAACAGAGCTCAGCATTAATGGGGACAGAGCTGGACATTTATACGACAAATCCTGGCCCTAAATGGGAACAGAGCTGGGCATTAATGAGGACAGAACCTGACCCTAAATGGGAACAGAACCTGACCCTAAATGGGGACAGAGCTGGACATTAATGGGGACAGAGCTGGACATTTATGGGACAAATCTTGGCCCTAAATGGGAACAGTACTGGGAATTAATGGGGACAGAACTGGACATTTATGGGACAAATCCTGGCCCTTAATGGGGACAGAGCCGGGCATTAATGGGGACAAATCCTGTCCCTTAATGGGGACAGAGCGGGGAAGGGACCCCAGCTGCTTCCCAAGCCCTCGGGATTCCTCCCGGCCGCCCTAAGAGGATTTTCCCGGGAAAAGGAGCAGCTTTGTCCGGGTGACCGAGATTTCCCTGATCCCACAGGAAATCCTGGGCTGACCCAGCGCGGGGCTCGACCCCTCCTTCCCTCTTCTTCCCGGGATTCTCTCAGGAACGGGCGGGAATTTTGGGATTTTCCATGGAACACATCCCCCCCAAATCCCCCCTAAACAGCCTCGGGGCATTTTGGGAAATGCTGGAAGTTGGAAAAGACACCTGGAGGTGGCGTGGGACATCCCAGGGACAGCGGGGACAGCGAGAGGGAGCGCAGAAATTCCTGGAGTATTCCAGAGGCTCAGGAATTGTTGTTTTTTTTTTGTGGGAAGTTCGGCAGCGGGAATTGGTGCGAGGTGAAGGAGGAGGAGGATGGGCAGGAAAGGGGCGGAGGAGGGGTCGGGAGGGTCGAGTGTCCCTTTTTGTCACCTCCCTGTGCTCCGTGTGATCCCTAAATACCCAGAGAATTCCATGAGAAAACTCCGCGGATTTATGGGATTTGTGCTGGGAGGAGGAGGAGGAGGAAAGACAGCAGAGAGGAGGAAGAGCATCCCAAAAAAAAAGTATATAAAGGAAAATCTGAGAAAGGTGCATTCCCAGACCCGGAATTTGGGGACAAAACAGGGAACAGGGACAGGGACAGGGATGGAGTTGGATCAGGAGGAGAAAAGGTTTTGGGGGAATTTTTGAGCCCAGCGAGGCGGGCGGAGGGAGCTGAGTCACGGCTCACACCTCGCTGCCGGGAAAAAAAGGAAAAAAAGGACAGAAAAGGAAAAAAGAGGAGGATGGAGCGCTCGGGCGGGGAGGGAACGTTCGTCACCGCGGCTGAGAGCGCAGACAGACACCGGGGGCGGCGCGGGGCCGGCCCGGGTCACCGCGGGGACAGCGACAGCCAGACCCGCGCCGGCCGCCGCGCGGATCCCTCCGGTCCCGGGATCGTTCCTGGTACTGGGATCGTTCCTGGTACTGGGATCGTTCCTGGTTCTGGGATCCCTCTGGTCCTGGGATCGTTCCAGTTCTGGGATCGTTCCTGGTACTGGGATCATCCCGGTTCTGAGTTCATTCCGGTTCTGGGATCATTCCCGGTCCTGGGATCGTTCCGGTTCTGGGATCGTTTCCAGTTCTGGGATCATTCCTGGTTCTGGGATCATTCCCGGTTCTGGGATCATTCCTGTACTGGGATCATTCCGATTCTGGGATCCCTCCCGGTTCTGGGATCATTCCTGTACTGGGATCATTCCGATTCTGGGATCCCTCCCGGTTCTGGCATCATTCCTATACTGGGATCCCTTCCCGTTCCTGAGATCCCTGTCCTGGGATTCCTCCTGGTCCTGGGATCATCCCGGTTCTGGGATCATTTCTGCTCCTGGGATCCATCCCAGCTCTGGGATAATTCCCTGGTTCTGGGATCATTCCCGGTTCTGGGATCATTCCCGGTTCTGGGATCCCTTCCCGTTCCTGGGATCCCCTGTCCTGGGATCCCTCCCGGTCCTGGGATCATTTCTGCTCCTGGGATCGTTCCCGGTTCTGGGATAATTCCTGGTTCTGGGATCCCTTCCTGGTTCTGGGATCATTCCCGGTTCTGGGATCATTCCTGTACTGGGATCATTCCTGTACTGGGATCATTCCCATTCCTGAGATCCCTGTCCTAGGATTCCTCCTGGTCCTGGGATCGTTCCCAGTCCTGGGATCATTTCTGCTCCTGGGATCGTTCCTGGTTCTGGGATGGTTCCTGGTTCTGGGATCATTCCCAGTTCTGGGATCCCTTCCTGGTTCTGGGATCATTCCCGGTTCTGGGATCATTCCCAGTTCTGGGATCATTCCTGTACTGGGGATCCCTTCCCGTTCCAGGGATCCCGGTCCTGGG
This sequence comes from Luscinia megarhynchos, assembly GCA_034336665.1. NCBI lineage: Eukaryota > Metazoa > Chordata > Aves > Passeriformes > Muscicapidae > Luscinia > Luscinia megarhynchos. Next base: position 362,901 of record CM067589.1, on the reverse strand, counting down.
ATTCCTCCTGGTTCTGGGATCGTTCCCAGTCCTGGGATCACTCCCGGTTATGGGATAATTCCTGGTTCTGGGATCGTTCCTGGTTCTGGAATCATTCCTGGTCCTGCGATCCCTTCCAGTCATTGCATCCCACCCGGCTCTGCAATCACTCCCTGCCAAAACACTCCCAAATTCCATCCCCACAAAGAATTCCCGAAATCTTTTGCACAAAGAATTTCCAAATTTCACCCCCAGATGGGGTTATGGAGTTTTGGGGGACTTGGGTGGTTTTTTTTTTTTTTTTTTTTTTGTATTAATGAGATTTGGGGGGGTTATGGGGTTTTGAGGTTTATGGGATTTGGGAGTTTTGGGGGGTTTGTGGGGTTTTGGGGATTTAGAAGTTTATGGGGTTTTGGGGTTTATGGGGTTTTAGAGGTTATGGAACTTCGGACGATTATGGGGTCTATGGGGTTCAAGGGCTTTTTGGGGTTTATGGGGTTTTAGGGTTTATGGGGTTTGGGAGTTTATGGGATTTTTCTGGGATTGGGACTTTTAAAGCCCATTCGCCTCCCAGCTCCCAAAACCATCACTCCACACCGCTGGATTTTTTTGGGATTGGGATTTTTAAAGCCCATTTGGGTTCCAGCCGAACACGAGGAGGAGGAGGAGGAGGAAGATCCGGGAGTTCTGCGGGATTTGGGAGAGGACTGAGGACAAACCGAGAGCGCTGATCCCTCCGCCCGTGCTGAGTCACCAAGACAAATTCCAAAAGAGTCAAAGGAGGGATAAAAAACCGGGAAAAAAGGAGGGGAAAGGAGAGATGAGGGCGGGAAGAGCCGGCCCCGAGTCCCGGGAGAGCCGCGGCATCGCCGGCGTTGCCATGGAGACAAAATTTGGAGCTCTGGTGCCGTTTGAGAGCTCGTTGAATTCCTGGGATTTATTCCTGGGTTTGACATTCCTGGTTTTATTCCTGGGTTTTGTCCCTGTTTGCTTGTTTGTTTGTTTTTCCCTGGGTTTTACTCCTGGGTTTTATTCCTGGTTTTAGTCCTGGTTTGTATTCCTGGTTTTTGTTCCTGGTTTTTATTCCAGGGGTTTAGTCCTGGTTTTTATTCCTGGTTTTAATTCCAGTAGTTTACTCCTGGTGTTATTCCTCGTTTTTAATTCCTGGGTTTTATTCCTGGTTTTCAGTTCCTGGGGTTTTATACCTGGTTATTATTCCGGGTTTTTATGCCATAGTCGCAGACCATAGGGTCGATCCCAAAGGGGTTTGGGGCAGGGACAGGGTGGGATGTGGAGGGAAAAGGGATCGGGATCCCCTCTGGACTGGGGAATCGGGAGCGTACAGGAATTCCAGGAGGTGTCCGGCGCCAAAACTCCATCCTGAGATCGGGAAAGAATCCCAGAATCCCCGGAAATTTCTTGAGGGTTTTCTCCATTTCATCGTGCTGATCCATCATCCGTCCAGCATCCATCCATCCATCTCAAATCCATCATCAAATCATCCATCCGTCCATCATCATCATCAAATCATCCTCAATCAAAATATAAAATAAAATCAAATAAATAAAATAAATCAAATTAAAATAAATAAATAAAATCATAAAATAGATAAAATTAAAAGATCAGATAAAATTAAAAATTAAAATTAAGTCAAGATAAAATTAAGATTAAAAATTAAAGTCAAGATAAAGATAAAATTAAAATTAAAATTAAATTAGATTAAAATTAAAAGATTAAAATTAAGATTAAAGTAAAGTAGGTTAAAATTAAAGATCAAAATTAAAAGATTAGGTAAAATTAAATGGTAGATAAAAGATTAAAATTAAGAGTAAGTGAATTAAAGATTAAAGGTGATAAAGGTAGATTAAAATTAAATTTAAGAATTAAAGATTAAAGATTAGATTAAAGATTAAGATTAAAGATTAAGTTAAATTAAAATTAAAGGTGATTAAGATTAAAGATTGAATTAAAGTAAAAGGTAATTAGATTAAGATTAAAGACTAAGATTAAGATTAAAGATTAGAATTAAAGATTAAGATGACAGATTAAATTAAAGATTAAGATTAAAGATTAAAATTGAATTAAGATTAAAGATTAAAGATTGAAAGATTAAAGATTAAGATTAAGGTAGATTAAAATTAAGATTAGAGATTAAAGGTGAAAGATTAAAGATTAAAGATTAAAGATGAATTAAAGGGAATTAAAGTGGGTAAGATTAAGATTAAAGAGAATTAAAATTAAAGGTGAATTAAGATTAAAGACTAAAGATTAAGATTAAAGATTAGAATTAGAATTAGGAATTAAAGTAGATTAGAATTAAAGATTAAAGATTAAATTAAGATTAAAGGTGAGATTAAGATTAGAGATTAAAAGGTTAAGATTAAAGATGGGATTAAAGATTAAAGTTAGGAATTAAGATTAAGATTAAGATTAAAGATAGGATAAAGATTAGAGGTAAGATTAAGGTAGAATTAGAATTAAGATTAAATTAAAGATTAAAGTGAAAAGTGAATTAAGATTAAAGTTAAGGTGAAAGTGAATTAAGATAAAGATTAAGATTAAAGGGTGAGATTAAGATTAAAATTAAAAGAGTAGAATTAAGGTAAGATTAAGATTAAGATTAGAATTAAAGATTAAAGATTAAAGGTAAAGATTAAAGATTAAGATTAAGAATTAAAAGTGAATTGAATTAGAAATTAGTAAGATTGAATTAGATTAAGATTAAAGATTAAAGAGTGAGATTAAGATTAAAGATTAAAGTTTAAAGATTAAATTAGAGATTAAAATTAAAGATTAAAGATTAAGATTAAAAGATTAAGATTAAAGATTAGAATTAAGATTAGAAGATTAGAATTAAAGATTAAAATTAAAGATTAAAAGTAAGAATTAAAGATTAAGATTAAAGGTGAATTAAAATTAGGGAATTAAAATTAAGATTAAATTAAAATTGAATTAAAGATTAAAAGTAGAGATTAAGATTAAAGATTAAAGATTAAAATTAAGATTAAAGATTAAGATTAAGATTAAGATTAAAATTAAGATTAGAATTAAAGATTAGATTAAAGATTAAAGGTGAATTAAAGATTAAAGATTAGGTGAAATTAAATTAAAGATTAGAGATTAAAGATTAAAGATTAAAGATTAAAGATTAAAGATTAGAGATTAAGATTAAGATTAAGATTAAAGGTGAAATTAAGATTAAGATTAGAATTGAATTAAAATTAGAAGATTGAATTAGAGATTAAAATTAGATGAATTAAGATTAGAGATTAAAGATTAAAGATTAGAATTAAAATTAAGATTAGAATTAAATAGATTAGAGATTAAAGATTAGAATTAAAGAGATTAAAATTAAAGATTAAAGATTAAAGGTGAAATTAGAGATTAAGATTAAGATTAAAGATTAAAGGGTAGAAAGATTAAAGATTAAAGGTGAAGATTAAAGGTGAATTAAATTAAGATTAAGATTAAGATTAAGATTAAGAATTAGAATTGAATTAAGATTAAGATTAGAATTAGATTAGAAATTAAGATTAAAGATTAAGATTAAATTAAAGATTAAGGTGACAGATTAAGAATTAAAATGAATTAAAGATTAAGAATTAAGATTAAGATTGAATTAAGATTAAAGGTGGGAATGTGAATTAAGATTAAAGATTAGAGATTAGAATTAGAGATTAAGATTAAAATTTGAATTAGAGTAAAGATTAAGGTAAGAATTAAAGATTAGAATTAAAAGTGATTAAAGATTAGAAATTGAGATTAGAGATTAAGATGAAATTAAAGATTAAAGATTAAAGGTAAGATTAAAATGTAGAATTAAAGATTAAAGATTAAAGTTAGAATTAGAAGTAGAGTTAAAATTAAGATTAGAGGTGAGATTAAGAATTAAAGATTAAGAATTAAGATAAAGATTAAAGATTAAGATAAGATTAAAGATTAAAGATTAAAGAGTGAATTAAAATTAAGATTGAGATTAAAGTTAAGATTAAGATTAGAAAGTGAATTAGAGTTAAATTAAATTAGATTAAAGATTAAAATTAAAGAGTGGGTCAAATTAAGATTAAAGTGAATTAAGTGCAGTTTAGAATTAAGATTAGAGATTAAGATTAAAGATTAGAGATTAAATGAATTAAGATTAAAGATTAAAAGAAAAGGTGGGTAGATTAAAGATTAAAGGTAGAGTGAGAATTAAGGTAAGATTAAGATTAAAGGATTAAAGATTAAAGATTAAGATTAAAGATTAAAGATTAAGGTGAAATTAAAGTGTAAAGATTAAGTAGATTAAAAGTTAAATTAGATTAGAATTAAGATTAAAAGTGAATTAAGAATTAGAGATTAAGATTAAAGATTAAGATTAAAAGTGGTGAAATGAATTAAAGATTAGAATTAAAGATTAAAGATGGTAAAGATTAAAGATTTGAATTAAAGATAGAGATTAATTAGATTAGAAAGATTAAGATAAGATGAAGATTAAGATTAAAGGTAAAGATTAAGATTAAAGATTAAAGGTAAAGTTGAGATTAAAGGTTAGAATTAGAGTCAAGATTAAAGATTAGGGTTAAAAGGTAGATTAAAGATTATGAATTAAAGGTGAATTAAAAGATTAAGATTAAAGATTAAAGATTAAAGATTAAAGATTAGAGATTAAGATTAAGATTAAAGGTGAAAGATTAAGATTAGAATTAAAGGTGAGATTAGAATTAAGATTAAAGTAAAGATTAAAGATTAAAGGTGGTAAGTGGATTAAGGTGAAAAGATTAAAGATTAGAGTTAAGGTGCAAAAGGTTAGAGTTAAGATTAAAGGTGGTGGGTTGAGATTAGGATTAGGGTGGGGTGGGTGCGGTGGGGTGGATTAAGGACAAAGATTAAAGATTAAATTGGTTAAGATTAAGATTGAGAAGTTAAAATTAAAGATTAGATTAAAGATTAACAAATTAAGTTAAAGTAAGGTGGGTCCGAATTAAGGTGGTCGGAAGTGGGTAAAAGGTCGTGCGGTTGGCATTTTCCCAGAATGATCCCCTGGAAATGGGATCAGAGAATTCCTGAGATTTTGGGATTTTGGGATTTCCTCAGGATCCCTTTGGAATCTCCTCCCCTGCACCCATATATTTGGGAATATTTGAATTCAATTTAATTCCCGTGGTTATAAATTTATTAATTCCAGGTGGTTTGGCCTGGAGAAGATTCCCAATGAAAGGAAAAAGGGGCTGAGGGGAAAATTTTTGGGGGAATTTTAGGTCCCTTTAATTTTAAAGGATTCAATTCCACTATTTAATTCAAGGAGGAAATATGAGAAGTTAAAATCCAAATTAAATCCGAATTATCTGGCAGGGATGTGGATTAAAAAGAAATAAATTAAATAATGAAATGAAATGAATGGACTGATGAATAAATAAATTAAAAAAATTTTAAAACCTAAATAAATTAATAAATACAAATACATGAATAACCAAATAAATGAACATAAATATATTTAATTATATGAAAATCAAATAAATAAATAAATAAATGAAAATCCAAACCATAAAGAAATGAAAAACAAACAAATACATGAATAAATAACTGAATTACGAAATTAAATTAATTTAAATTAAAGAAAGCAAATAAATAAATAAATAAATAAATAAATTTTAAAAATCATTTTTATCCAGATCCTGAATGGGAAACCACTTTGCAATTCTGATTCCTGCATTCCCGATTTGGAATTCTGGAATTGTTCCTTTGCAAAAATCCCTCCAGTTGGATCCCGTGTTTCCAAGTGCCGCATCCTGAACATTCCCAGGAATTTTCCGGGTGCCCGGGAAGGAATTATCCCAAAAATACAACCTGAAGCTCCTCCAAGGATAAATCCCCAATTTTTTAAATTTTTTTTTTGGGAATTCCTGGAGCAGCCGGGGTGACATTGCCACCGTGTGGGGACAACGCGGCAGCGCCGGGGAGCGGAAAAATCCCAAAAATTCAAATTATTTTAGCATAAAATAAATCCCGGGATGATTCTTTGGGGAAAATCTAACTCTGGAAAAGTGGGAGTGGGTGGGGGAGGGGCGCGGGGGAGCTCCTGGGGGTGATCAGGGAAATTAATTAATTAATTGAGGGTTAATTGGGATGAATTAGGGTGGGAAAGTGAGAATTCCCTGGGAAGGGGCGAATCCAGAAATGAGATGGGATTTATGGACTTATGGGATTTTTGGGATTTTCCAGGGTTTTATGTCCCTTTGGACAAAACTCCATGGGCCTTTCCCACAGAATTCCCAAATTTTTCTCCAGAAAGATTGATTTCCCACAGAATTCCTGTATTTTCCCCAAAAAGACAAATTTTTCCACAGAACTCCCTCCAAATGATTGTTTTTTCCCACAAGATTCCCATATTTTCCCCCCAAAATAGGATTTTTCCCACAGAATTTCCATATTTTCCCCAAATAAGAGGAATTTTTCCCACAGAATTCCCATATTTTCCCCAAAAAGAAGGATTTTTCCACAAGATTTTAATATTTTTTCCCCAAACTGAGGGACTTTTCCACAGAATTCCCAGATTTTTCCCCAAAAGGGAAATTTTTCCACAGGATTCTCATGTTTTCCTCCAAAAGGAGGGATCTTTCCACAAAAATCCCATATTTTTCCCAAAAAGAATTATTTTTCCACAGAATTCACATATTTTTCCCCAAAAATTGGATTTTTCCCACAGGATTCCCATATTTTCCTGCAAAAGGAGGAATTTTCCCACAGAATTCCCATGTTTTTTCCCCAAAAAGAGGAATTTTCCCCCAGAATTCCCATATTTTTCCCAAAAAAAAAAGGGACTTTTCCACATGATTCCCATTTTTTCCCCAAAAATAGAATTTTTCCCTCAGGATTCCCATATTTTCCCCCAAAAATAGGATTTTCCCCACAGAATTTCCATATTTTTCCCCCGGAAAAAGGAATTTTTTTCCCCACGGCATTTTCTGGTTTTCCCCCAAAAGGAGAACAGGGAATTCAGGCCAATCCCAGAATTTTGGGATGAATCTCTTCTCCCTGAGCAACCCCACTCCCATTTTTTTACACATTTTTTCCCAAATCTGTCATTTTTTTGGGATCAAAAACTTTCCAACTCTTCCCTCCCTGCTCATCCCAAGGGATCCTTTTAGGGCTGAGTCCCTCCAAATGGGATTTTTCTCTTTCTTTTTTATTCCCAAAAATCCCAATTTTTGGATAACAAAACCCCTCCCCCCCTCCCTTCCCGCCTTTCCCAAATTCCCCAAAATTCCAAATTTGCATTTCTGAGTCCCCGGGGTCACCCTGGGGTCAGCGGGGTCATCGAGGGTCACCGAGCAGCTGCTCCAGCTCTCAATCCCCTAAAAAAAATCCCGGGAATTGGGAGAATCCATTCCCATCCCAAATAAACCCCTCAATCACCAGCAGGCAGGGGAAATAATTGAAAAAAATTTTAAAAAACTTAAAAAAACAGAATTTTCCCCACTCTTTTAGGGTTTGATAATCCCAAAATCAATGTGGTTTCTAAATTTTTTTTAGAGGGTGAAATTTATATTTTAAATTTTTATTTTTTTAGCACAAATCTTTCTATTTTGCCCCAATTTTTTTTTTTTGTTTGTTTGTTTGGTTTTTTTGTTTCCAGGATCTCTGGGAATTCTCTCGTCTCACCTTTTCCCATTTTTTGGTGCTCATTCCCGTTTTTCACATGGATTCTCCTAGGAAAGAAGGATTTGGGATATTTGTGGGGTCAAAAGTGATTTTGTCGTCCTCGTGCAGCAAAGGCTCTTCCAGCGTTGTCCCTCGAAATCTTGGGATTTATTCCCGGTTTTGGGGGTCCTGGCTCGGTCCCAGGACAGGAAGGAGGGAAATCCCCTGGGAATTCCCGCAGCTGGAGCCTGTGGGAGCTGCAGGAGAGCGCGGATCTTTCTTTTGCCATCCCACAGCAGATCCCATGGACCCCCATGGATCCCATCCCATGGATCCCACCCCATGGATCCCACCCCATGGGATCCCATCCCATAGATCTCATCCCATGGGATCCCATCCCATGGATCCCATCCTATGGGATCCCATCCCATCCCATGGACCCCATGGGATCTCCATCCCATGGACCCCATGGATCCCATCCCATCCCATGGATCCCATCCCATAGATTCCATACCCTATGGGATCCCAACCCATGGATCCCACATCCCATGGATCCCATCCCGCGATCCCATCCCATGGGATCCCATCCCATTAATCCCATCCCATGGACCCACGTGGATTCCCATCCCATGGGATCCCATCCCATGGACCCTCATGGAGTCCCCATCCCATGGATCCCATCCCATGGATCCCATCCCATCTCCATGGGATCCCATGGGATCCCACCCCATCCCATGGGATCCCATCCCATGGATCCCATCCCATAGATCTCATCCCATGGATCCCATCCCATGGATCCCATGGATCCCACCCATGGATCCCATCCCACTTGGATCCCTGGATCCCATCCCATCCCATGGATCCCATCCCATCCATGGATCCCCATCCCATGGATTCCTATGGATCCCATCCCATGGATCCCATCCCATCCCATGGATCCCGTCCCTATAGAGTCCACCCTGGATCCCATCCCACTTGGATCCATAGGATCCCCATCCATGGAATTCCACCCTATAGATCTCATCCCATGGATCCCATCCCACATCCCATCCCATGGATCCCATGAATTTTATGGATCCCATCCCGTGAAATCCCATCCTATGAATCCCATCCCATGGATCACATCCTATAGATTCACCTATAGATCCCATTCCATAGGATCCTC